>JAPPVO010000032.1:96573570-96960591 GCA_030407325.1 Camellia japonica
AAATAATACAGTCCGAATAAAAGAATAATACACAGTCCGAATAAATATACAAATTCCTAATTAATTATCGAATTAACTAAGAAAGCTTTAAACAGGCATGCAAGCTAGGGGGTGCCTTGCTTCTGATGAATGATGTATGCCGGATTGCCTTTGCGTAGAAATCCACTGGGATGCCCAATTTAGCCTCTGTTTGCAATTGTTCTCGAAATGCGCGCCAGACTCCGAAAAGTTGCTGATTCCTTATTTTGCTGCAACAGAGAGCAGGAAAAGGACATAGCAATGTATTTCACAAATATATGCATGCCTCGATTCTCGTGCCACCAATCACGCATATCGATGCATGATGGCCGAGGAATTGGATTGCACAACTCAATATAGGATGAATGCAGATGAATGCTACACAAAACCTAACTCCATCATGGGTAATCCGGAGTGTCGGTGACTGGGGAATTGAGACCCGTTCCGTCACTCGGAGTACGAAACGTGCCTCGTTTCCCGTGTCCGGGCTAACTCCTATCCCGAACAAGATGCGATATGCATGATATGCATGAATGCAACTAAAATGCAATCCTAGTATGCACAATGCTATGAAAATGAGATGCCTCGAAATGCGTGCACGCGGGCACGCAAACCGAGAAAATGATTCTAAAGCATAAAATGGCATGAAATATGACAACAATGAGACTAAAATGAGATGTCTCGAAATGCGTGTCAACGGGCACGCAACCGAGAAAATGGCATACGGAATGCGATGAAGCTAAAATGAGGTACAGAATGCAAAATGGGCTTATACCAACATGAGAGGACCTCAGCCACTCTCATACGGGAGGCCGTCGATAAAAATGAAGTGCCTCGAAATGCGTGCACGCAGGCACGCAAACCGAGGCGATGCATTAAAGCATGAAATGACATGAAATATGATATACAACGAGACTAAAATGAGATATGTGATGCAATATGGGCTTACACCGACATAAGTGAGCCTCAGCCACACTCACATAGGACGCCGATGGATGAAAACGAAGTGCCTCGAAATGCGTGCACACGGGCACGCAAACCGAGGCAATGGTATTAAGGCACAGAATGACATGCGAAATGAGACGTGGCATATGGCATATGAGAAATGCAAATTTCAGCAGCCAAAATGATGCAAAAACAGCCCCCAAATTGTAGCAAAATTACACCCGATGCCGAAATGCAATGTTATGCACCCGAAATGGCCTACAGCTATGCCAAACATGCACAATATGGATACGACATGTAAAGACAGATGCTAGGCAGCCCCTAAACTAGCATTTTTCCAGCACAAAGAATGGCCAAAAAACAATCACAAGTATGGAAAAAACAGCATGCAAAATGGGGGAAAAGAGGGGAATAATGAAACAAGTGATATGCGCAATGCTCAAACTGAAAAATACAGTTCTACAACATTAAAGGGGGACCAAAAATATGCACATTTACAGTAGATGAAATCCTCCAATTCAGTATGTAGATATGCTCAACATAGCATGCAAAATAAAGCCAACAAAGGCTATAACATGAGATACCAAAAGGATGCATCAAACAGCCTTGGACCCTTAACAAAACATGACAAGAAGGCCAAAATAAGACTCTTTCCTAGCCTGATGAAGGCTCAAAAACGGAAGCATGGTGAGCTAGCAAGACATGCAAAAATAAGGGACTAAAGGGGGTATAACATGAAGTACCAAAAGCATTCACCAAATAGCCTAATACCCTTAACAAAACATGACAAGAAGGCCAAAATAAGGCTCTTTCCAGGCCTGATGAAGACTCAAAACAGAATCCAAATAAGCTCAAAAAGGCATGCAAAATGGGGTCAAAGAGAGATATAAAGGCAAGTATAACATGGAGACCCCAAACAAGATTGATCCCTTCTAAAATGTTGTAGAGGGACCTAAAATAAGCTCAATCTCAGTTAATGGCATGCTCAAAATCAGACTTCAAATAGGCTAAAGAAACCATGCAATTTTACGGTAAATTGGAAGAATTACAAAGCAAGTGCATGATAGAACCACCAAACATGGTTGAGCCCTTCTTCAACATTGAATAGGGGCTCAAAATAATCCCACTCACAGTTTATATCAGGCTCGAAAATGGATCACTCAAAAGCCAAACAAAGCATGCAATTTATTGGCCTAAAGAGTGGTATTGAAAGAGGTGCATCATGGAGACACCAAACAGAGCTAAGCCCTTCTACAATGTTGTAGGGGGGCTCAAAATAAGTCTAAAACCAGTAGGGTTCGGAGCCCAAAACAAAAAGCAAATAGGGTAAAGAATTGACTCAAAGTTGTGCTCAAAAAAAGGAAATAGAGTCTTATCCTTGAAGATCTAACTTTGATGGCTTCTTGGCTTCAATTTGTTGATCCCTAGCCTTTGAAAATCACTCCTTTGCTGCTGAAATGGAGGTGGTGATGGTGGTGCTTAGGGTTGATGAAGAGAGGAGCTAGAAACTTGAAGCTTTTTAGGGTTTTTGGCTATGGAAATGGAGGTTTTGGAAGAGAGGCTCTTGAGATGAAATTTTGTAACCTCAACAAAGGAGCTGTCCAGCCCCTTAAGAGGACCAAAAAGGGTGTAAAAGGGGAGGGAAATGCATCCAAGCTTTCCCTCCCAAAATATCCCCCGGAGGACAGGGATATTTTGAAAAGCAGCTGGACAGCTGTAAAGGGTTCAAAAGCAGAAAGCTGGCCGGCCAGGTGGATTTCTTGAAGATGGCCGGCCGGCCACCCCACTGGTCTGCCAGCCACTCCACATGGCCGGCCGGCCATGGCCAAAAATGAAACCAACAATTAATGGCCGGCCACCAACTTTTGGTGTCCTCCCAGGTGTGTAGAACAAGGTCCCATGGTTGGAATTTGGCAACTCTGAAACAGGAGACACAACATTGCATTTGAAAGAGAGGCTCAAAAATGAAAATCACAATTACTGGCCGGCCATCACTTTTTAGGGTCCTCCCATGTGCCCTCATCACAAATATGTAGTTGTGGTTGGAAGAAAATGGCCCTAGGGTGTTCAACATTAGCCCGGAAGTGAGCAAAACGGGCGCCGGAGGAGCATAACTGGTTATTTGGGATAATTGCTGGCCTCCCACCCTCCAGTGATCTTCCTGGTGCTATAACAGAGGTACCTGCCAAATTTGAACAAAAACTGATACAAAATGAAAGCTCGGGGCCCAAACCGCGAGGTTCGGGGCCCAAAAACCGGCTGTAAGCACCGAAAGTGGCATTCAGCCACGAAGTGGGTATCTGAGACCCCAGTGTTCCTCGTTATGATAAAACAGAGGCACTTGCCAAAATTGAACAGAAACCGGTGCAAAATGCATGCTCGGGGGCCAAACCGCGAGGTTCGGGGCCCGAAAACCGGCTGTGAGCACCGAAAGTGGTGTTCGGCCACGAAGTGGGTATCTACGACCCCAGTGTTCCTCGGTATGATAAAACAGAGGCACTTGCCAAAAACCGGAGAAATCGGAGATGGTTGGGCGGTCCGAACCGAGGCACACAGCCTGACGGCTCCGAAAACCGGGAACCGGGCTCCGAAATGGGCAAAATGGCCTACGGCCACAAAAAGTAGCGTACGGCCACTGAGAGATGATCTGCTAGACCTCTCCCTCCCCTCAGGAAAGAAAACAGAGAAAACCGAGTCTGGTTCGCAAACCGAGGCAAGACACAGAAGAGGGTTCGGAAGTCCGGAGGCAGGGCGCACGGCCGCGACTCTGAGACTTCTGAACGAGCACAACATGCAACATCACCGAGCGCTCAATCGGTGACGTCTGAGTCTTAAGGTCGGTCAAAAATGGGGTGTCTACAATAGGTTATGGCTTTATTATCCGTGGAATTGGTTTTGTGAAATAAAAAGAATGAAATTGGTTTTGTGAAATGGGAAAAGTGGGTTGGAATAAGTGGTGGAATATGTTGACCTGGAAAATTATGAAAGTTGATCTTGAAAATGGAAAATGAACTGATAACTCTATGTGAGTCTCGGAAAATAAATATGAGAGTTGAACTATTATATCATGAGTGTTGAATACATACATTTGGAGGTTTTACCTTTAACTATCGTACTAGTGTCGTGGTTGGGTTTAAGATCTCATGAGAGTTGAGTCCTTTTGATAAGTGTGTTGAATACATGCATCTAGAGGTTTTGTCCTTGGTCATCGGTGGAGGAGGACATTGTTGTGTTGAATTGTTGTGTATGCATTACCAGTACCTTCCAACTAGTGTCTAGAGAACTTGGCAGAGGTACCAGCACTTTCCAGCTTGTGTCTGGAGAACTTGGTAGAGGTACCAGTACCTTTTAGCTTGTGTCTGAAGAACTTGGCTTGTCATTTGTCGATAGGTGTATCCTTAACTTACCGTGCTTATGGCAGGTAGAGCAAAGCTTTTTATCATCATTGTCTCAGTATATCTGAATATGTTATGGGTTACGATGGTTACAGTTTTGAAAGGCCGAGTTGCCTCATTTGTTGATCACATACTTGTTAATGATTTGTTGTTTCCCTTGTTACTAAAGGTATGCATGTATAGGCATGAATGTGTCGGGAACAGACATAAATACTATTTTCAGAGTTTGGAAAGTGTGAAAGAAATTGGGTATTTGTGAACATGTTTTGAAAAAGGCAAATCTATTGTAAGTACGAAAAATGGGAGAAAAGTAATGGGCTTGGTGAAATTGTTTTTCTAGAATTGTTATTGTCATGAAAGTTTGGAAAAAAGGGGTAATGAAAGGAAAAGAAAGGTGGATCGCTTACAGTGTTGAATGAAATGGCTGATTTTGAGAAAACTTCATATATATGTATATTTATTGTATAAACTACCACATTACTATTCTAGTATGAGATTGAGCATTCATGATCATAGCTATCTGTAAGTTGTTATTGTTGAGGACCATGTTGAGATCCCTACTGGACTATATGTTCATCCCACGTTGTTAAATCTTTTTCAGGTGAAAATCAGGATGTGCTACAAGATTTTGGATCTTTTTATTTGTTGGCCACGGGGCCTCTTTTGTGCTGGCGGAATGCCATTGATGTAAAAGGGTTACACCCTTCTTCTTGATTTTTAAATAATGTAAGCCCACGGGCAGTTTATTTAGTATGCGCATGTTGTATGTAATTTTCATTCGGATGAGAGAATTGTTATTTATTTCTACTCATTGAAGTAAAGAGTTTTCCGCATGTTATCTCTGAAATTGAATTAAATTAATGAATTTGGTTATGGTTTCGAGTAATAAAAAGTGGGGCGTGACAGAACTTGCTTTTGGAGTACTGAAGGCTCGTTTTCCAATATTAAAAAAGATGTTTGCATATACATTTACTACGCAAAGGAATATTGTAATTGCTTGTGTAACCATACATAATTTTCTTAGAAGAATTTGCATCACTGGCAGATTTTTTGAAGAGTTCCAACAATTTTAATGGTCTTGCTAACAATCTCCAACAACATGCGAATAATGTAGAAAGCTTAGAAATATGAGGAGGATCGACACAAGCTAATCAAAATTTTATGCTCAACTTACATGAGCAAATTGCAATGCAATTACACTCTTTACATTGAGTTATAAATGTAATTATCATATTTACACATTAACGGTGTTTTAGTGGTTAGTAGAAATTGAAGAACAATTTTAAATTTTTTTTTTTTTTGTGCCTCTAATTTTCTAAGATAATTTATGATAAATTTTTATGGTTCTTACAAGTGAAAGGATTCTATGGACATTTGATATTGGTGATACCACGAGCAAATGATGAAATACGAAATAAGTTTTTAATTGATTACCTTGCAATTATTATTTTATTGCATGAATGATTTAATACCTATACAAGAGAGAAAAATTCTAATAATCATAATCTTTTAAAATTTTGAAATAAAATGTTACAATTGTGGTTACAATAATTTCTTTACCAATTATATTAGTGTGATAAAAGAATTTAATCAAATATTTCAATGTAAAAAGCAAAAAGATAAAATTTTAATTTTAATTATTTTTCAGAGTTCAGCTACTTGCAAAAATCAAACAGCTTAATTGAATTAGTACTTAAATTTCAGTGCATACCAAACAACTTTTTAGATTAAAAAATTCAGCATTCAGTTTTTCATACTTAATTTTCAATTTCAGTTTTATCAAATAGCACCTTAGAGCATCTCCAATGGAGCTGTCAAACTACAAGCCAAAGCTATAATTTGGCAAGAGTGACAAAAAGAGGGTCTCTAATGGCCTGCTATTCTTTTTGTCAAAGATAGCAGATGCCATTTCTATTCTCAAATTTGATAGGAGGTTTGGCATTTGCCAAGCATGCCACATCATCAAAAATAATAGATTTTGGCTTCAACGCTCAATTTATCCTCTCCCAGAAAACATCCGAAAATGTTTGAATTTTTTTTTTAAAATGAAATTCACTATTTATTTTTTTTTTTTGTCAAACAGAATTCATTTATTTATTATAGCATTTGTTCCTTCAAATTTTTTTTTTCTCAAAACAAATTTCACCAATTTCTGCATTTCCTAGACACAAATTTCAGAATGATCAATCAAGAATTTGTTTCACAAATTTCACAAATATTCGGAACAATCAATCAATCCAAATTTCACAAATTTATATAAGTAACAAATTTGAGAATGATCAATCAACCCAAATTTCACAAGTTTATATAAATTTCTGAAGCAATCTAGTTCGAATTTAGAAGATAAATACCTTAATTCCAGCATGACTGATGACAAATTTGGTCTGAATATGTTGTATTTTTTTTAACTAATTTGGTCTGAAACAAACATAGATCTAAAGGGAAATGGGTTTGTCTAGACTCAGAGGCAGATCTTCATAGCTCTGCCCTTGTCATAGGCTCTGGACTTGATCAACAATAATAACAACAAAAATAAAATCAACATGGAGAGAGAGGGGTAGCTTAAAGCATAATTGATGATTCCACAGATAACTTAAAAAATCAACATAGAGAGAGAGGGGGGGGTAACTTAAAAAATGAAGATGAGAAAGATAGATGAACAGCCGATTAGCTCATCATAGGCTCTGGACTTGATCAACCGATTGGGTTTATTGAAGATGGTGATATGGATGAACATGGAGAGAGAGAGAGAGAGAGAAAGAGAGATGCTCAACCGATGATTCCAAAATTCTCATCTTAGCCGTTGGATTGTGAAAAAATCAATGGTGTGGATGGTGTCTTGGAATGCAATATGACCATTGTGCTCTTTTTTTCCTTAAAAAAAAAAATTAAAAGAAAAATTGCAAAACAGAAAGAACAACAGCAATATTTTTTATGTCTCAACCACTATTATAAATAAAAAAAAAAATTAAAAAAATGGTCATATACTTTTTTTTCCATAAATCCAAACTCTCAATCTCAATCTCAATTCCATTACACAACAAATAAATTACATTTATCTTCTTCTTCTCTCTTTATCGCAATTTTATTTCACAGTAAATCTCCCAAATTACATTTTCAGTTTTTTCACACAATCACTATGAAAGGTTCATCAAAAAATAAAAAGAGGAAAATCATTCACCATGAATGAAGATGTGTTAATTTGTAAATCTTGGTGTCACATTTCTGAAGATCCAATTGTTGGCAATTCGCAATCATATGCTCACTTTTAGAGGAGAATTCACGAAAATTATTGCTTGCTTTAGAATGATTAGTTAAGAACACATGTGTCTATCCAATCTCGACGGGGTATAATCATGAAATGTTCCAACAAATTTCATGAGTGTTTAACACAGGTCGAAAATCTTCACCTAAGTGGGATGTCTTAAGTTGATATAGTATGATTTCATCTTAATTTATTATGTTAGTTTTTTATTTTGTATCGTATAAAAATTAACTAATTAATTAATTTAATATTTTCTTTTTACAGATACTTCAAGCAAAACTTTTATACCATCAAGATGAAAAAAAATATTTTGCTTTTGAAAATTGTTAGCTAATCTTGCAAAACAATATCAGGTGGCAAGATGTAACTCCTACGAACACAGTAAAGTCAAGGATATATACACCATTTTCTCCTAATTCAGCTCTCGATTCCTCTATGGATAACTGCATTTCTCTTGAAGATGACAATAGTCTAAGTGTTGGTAACAATCCAACTGTTGGTAATAATCCAATCGGTGAAGGTAGTGTCTCTGCAAGGGTAAAAGGCCTATGGGTAAGAAAGCTACAAAAGAATTATTTTGGAGAAATGAAGTCGTTGAAGCTGAAGTCCACAAATTTAGCAATGTGTTGGAGATATTTAATCAACACCTTACTGAGAAAGAAAAGAAAAAAGTTGAAAGAGAAGAAAAAAAGGATTCAAGCACTGCATGAGATGAAAGAACTTGAGATCAAACGATAAGAACATGAGATCAAAAATGAAGAACATTTGATAATGATTACGGACATTTTTCATTTAGACCCTTAGATGAAAGCGTATTACATAATGCGAAAAAATTAGATTTTCGCCAAGTGGTCCGCAAATGTTAGTAACTTAAATTATTATTTTTCCCTACCTCCTGATGAATAATTACGGGAAAATGTATTTTTTAATTTTACAATGATATTATTTTTTTAATGTAATTTGTACTCTTTATTTGCAATGTCATTTTTATTTTTGCAATATAATGTCCATTTAATTTTGTGTATTTTTTATGTTCCAATGTGATTTTGTTTTTTTGCAGTGGTTGTTTTTTGGTGTAGGTGAATTATATTTCATTTTTTTTCAATTTTTATAATTGTCTTGTCGGGTATAATGTAAATATATAATTTTTTTTATACAAACAGTTAAAAAAGGTCATAAAAGATTAAAAAAATAAATAAAAAATATTACAAAATCTATATCCAAACAATACTTATAAACTTGGAGAAAAAGTTGATTGAGATTTGTCAAAATAGTATGTGTACCATTAGAACATCATTACTATAATTTGACAAATCACCATTATTTATTGTCAAATTATAGCAATAGTAGTGATATTATAAAAAATATCATTAAAAATGTTCTTACATATCAACTTTTTTTTTTTTTCTATGTATTATATAAAATAACTAATAGAATTAAAAGGATACGAAACTAGGCAGGATAATTGAAATTGTCGAATGACAGGATAATTCCTCCCAAACGGAGCATCTGTGTCACTCTTTATTGGCGTGTGGCTATCTATGGCTGTTTTGAAAATATAGTTAAAAATTAATCTTTTAAATTTTTAAAAGAAGTATGTATAAAAAATATATAAGATGTGATGTGATTTAAAATAGATTAAAAATTAATAAAAATTTAATTTTATCAAAAATTTTATTTAGGGGTTGTTTGAGATGTTCTAAATAAGTGTACTTTTTGACTTTTTATAAAATATGGATTAAATTCGAAGTGATGTGTTAAAGAAGTGATGTGACTTAAATAACATAATGCGATTTAAATAGGATAGTGATTTTTTAACTTTTTGACTTTTTTTATAAGTTGCCAAACCTAACCTAAGGGGTGGTTTGGAATATCCTAAATAAGTGTACTTTTTGACTTTTTATAAAAAGATATATAAAAAAATAAAGAGTAAATATTGATTGATATGATCCAAAAAAGATAAAAAAATAAAAAAATGAACTAAAATAAATTATGCGCTTAAATGTCTCATATAACTCACAAGACATCGCACACCACATTTGATATAATTTTTAATTTTTAGGATCTTCACAATTACTCAAAAATTATAAAGGGTTGTTTTGGGAAGATGGTAAAAAGTGATTTTTTGACTTTTAACCAAACTTTTAACTTTTTTAGACAAATGATTTTGGAAGTTGGTAAAAAGTGACTTTTGAATTTTTTTAA
The DNA here is from genome assembly GCA_030407325.1 of Camellia japonica. Lineage (NCBI taxonomy): Eukaryota > Viridiplantae > Streptophyta > Magnoliopsida > Ericales > Theaceae > Camellia > Camellia japonica. Next base: position 96,583,399 of record JAPPVO010000032.1, read on the forward strand.
TTAATATTTGTTTATAATATCAAATCATAATAAAATGACCAAAGTATCCCTAGCCAATTAAAAAATTACACATTTTCACCCTTTTGATTTTCCACCTATAAAGGGTAATTTCGTAATTTTTCGTTTGGCTTATAAACCCCATCCCAAATCAATGCGTTTTGGCAAAAAGCCAAAACGCCACTTATAACTTTCTTCCCGAATTGAGCCAAAGTGTTTTAACCCACTTCCAAGCGACGCCCGTACATAGCTGCTGCCGACTCCCTCCCTGTGTCTGTCTCTCTCTACTTTTCTTTCTACACTCTCTCTGTGTCTTCTCTTTCGTCCATGGCCAACCCTTCCTGAGTTTGACTTCACATCCCGAAACTCACATTGCTAGAATGGGCAGAATTAGGGTTTCCCAGACTCTTCCTTCAGCCCCTGATCAACCCACACCCTCTGATCTTCCAACTGCGATGCTCATTGATGGAGAAGAATTACAAACTGGCGGAATTGCAACGGTTGTAAACAATGAAGCGTCGCCGGCTTCGTCGACGAATGCAGATACTGAAACTGAAAAGAAAAGCTGTAAAAAGAGGGATTTGAGTGAATACAATTTGGACGGCTTGAGTTGCCCTATTTGTATGGAGCCATGGAAATCCCAAGGCGATCATCAAGTTTGGTGAGACAAGCCCTTTTCATTACTGGTACTGTAGATATTTTTCCACTCATGATTTAGTTCAATCAATTGTGTTTATATGCCAATTGGTGGTAATGTTACTTGAATTACCATGCTGTTTGTTGTGTAATAACTAGAGTAGAGGTCAATTAGATTAATTAAGTTTAAGTCTAGGGGTGTTCAGTTTTGATGTTGGTTTTAGCTTGTCAAAAGAAGTTATGATGTTGTTTCTCGGGGGGAAAAAAAGAAAGAAGGGAGGAGGAATGGCTTCAGGAGTGAATGAATAGACACGTGATGCAGCAGAATATACAGGGGACTAAATATCATTCTAGTAGACAAAGGGGCTCTTGAATCCACAAGAAAATAGAACCTTGAACTCACAAGGAAGAGTAAAATATTTTAATATTATTGAATAAAATAGTCTTCACCATAAGGGTTACATAGCTATTTATAATAACCTAGACCTTGGAGGCCAAGTAAACTTGGACACCAAGAAATCTAACAATTTCTTGGGGCCATCCGATTGGGGGAAAGCTCTTGAATCAATTGTAGTGCACTTGCGGGCAAGGCCTGTGCACCTGAGGATTAGTCGGACTTTAATTCGAACACCGCAGTGCCAATCAAAAATAAAAAATAAATAAAATATTACAAATAAAAATATAGAATTTCTTAAAATCTTGTCCTACATCAGCATGTCAGGACTAGGTGTAGTTCGGTGCAAAAATGGATTGTGACATCTTTTCTAGAGATTGCATGTCGTCCAGGGTGAAGATCACCTGGTTCTTTGGTTGTCTCAATGAGGACTTAAAATCTCCTAGGCATTTGAAGTGGAAAAGAAACGCAACGAGTGTGGAAAAACAATATTGCATTCAATGGATTGAATTATAATAATTGGAGCAAACTAAACTAATTTGGAAATGGAAATTACAATAGCTAATAAAACTAAAGTTGCTAAATATTGTTGTGTTGATTGGATGATTGGTTGTACTTCTGCAATCTGACCTTATATAACTAGTCCTCCCTTAGATGTTAGGGCCACTTTCTCAACCACTTCCAGTTGGTGGGATGCGAGGTTAACTATCTCTTGTATTGCTGAATTTGCTAACCGCAGGGGTGAACAGTTGTTGCCATCAGCTTCTGATCATTGAATGATGGGTAGTGGAGCTCCAAATGTGATGGATGAATGCCATGTGCCCAAACCACCAGGCCATATCCCAAGATTGTTGCTCCATGGTGGTTTAAATGGATGAATGCCTTCTTGACATCACTCTCACCTAGAGAAGTCAACGAGGTAGAATGGGACAGACCCTATTCTGACCACACTCTCTACATTTGACGGGTTCCTTACCTCTTCTCCATCACTAACTCAAATTATTACCCCAAGCTCTTCAAATCTCAGCCCAACCCATTTATCATATATACACATATGCTACTTGTAATCTATGCAATGCACAAGGATTTTGTAGGTAGTAGTTTGAGATAAGTTTCATCTTGTGTTACATGGACTTTTCTATTTTTCCCAAAGTACATTCTCCGGATATAAGAAGGCTATGGGTGTGGGATATGTGGCCAATGCCCGTATCCAATGTACACACTTGGATTCTAACTTTGAGAAGATGAGAAAACTCACATTTGTTGGTAAGGAAACATTTCTAGCGTCACACATGGATGATAGATGGAAATTTCATATTTTTTTCTAAATCCTATTTAATTTCAAGAGCATTCCTAAATAATTTATAACATCACGTCTAAGAATATTATACAATATGCAATATATATGTGTCCATGTCCCTAGTTTACCGTTGTTGCGCCAAGCCATGCCCCTCAAAATTGAGTTTTGGTTCCATAAAAAAAAAAATCCGTAGTCTTTTCCCAGAGAGAGACTCCCAAAAATTAATTTGCACAGAAACTATATCCAACAATAGAAGACTCAGAACATAGTTTTGGTAAAAATTTGGACCAACAATAGCATTTTAGTTTTTGATAATGTTTGCATTTATTGTCTCATTGGATGTTGTATTCATGATTTATTATAGAAGAAGTTCATTTAAAAGTTCTCTCTCTCTCTCTCTAGTTTTTTTTCTTGATTTATGCTTTCAATGGAACAATGGGATTCTAGATCAAATTTCATTAATATTAAAGTGATATGCACTAAACTGATGGGAGCTAAGTGATACATCTGACCATTGGTAGTTGGTATCAAGCCCTTCAGCGCAAAAATGCTACTCAACAGAGAGTTGGTCTACACCCTATCATTTTTATTCGACATAGTACTGTAGAGTGGGGTACATCTGATATATAAGAATATTGTCTGCATTTCTGTTTCCACTATGTCTGTCGTTTGTTTCTTTTTATTTTTTTATATCTATCATAATTGCAGTTGTCTTCCTTGTGGGCACTTTATGGTATGTCTTGCATCAATAGATGGATTCAACACCGTGGTGGATCTCTTCTGCCAAGGTATTTTAACTGAATAGCCAATCCTGTAATAAGGCTGCACTAGAACAGATAGTGGAATCTCAATTTAACTTCTTTTTTTCCATGTTGTAGTGCCCTCAATGCAACGAAAAGATTACCTTGAAGGATGTTCGAAAGCTTTATGCATCACCAGTAATTGTGGTTGATGAAAATTCACAAAAGGTCAACATCATTTCTTGTCTCATGGGATTGATGTTTGAAAGGAATTTTCTAGGAACTTGTATTGATTCATGTCTCTACTTTTCTGCCGGCAGAAAGTTGAATCACTTGGTGCTGAAAACAAATCACTTGAGGCTGAAAATAGGTGTCTCAAGACTAGGTTAGCATACTTACATGCAAAGAAACATACTTGCTGCTGCTGAGTAGAATTGGCTTGAGCAGGTTTTTATGTTCATTTTTTATTGATGATATTTCTACCTGAATATAACATTAACTGAAATAATACAGGTCTGGCTATGATATCTTGGTAATCATTTCTCTGGTCTCCCTATATTGCTCGCTTTTGGGTTTAAAATTTTGGTGCAAGCTTAAGATAGTTCATGCAGATGGATATGGATTGAGTTATTGCAGAAAGTTGTGTTGGTTACCAATACCTACCATCAAATTGGTTTCAAACTTAATTTTGGCTGTGTTTGGAGCAGCTTTGGAAACATGATTCCAGTGCATTTTTCAATGCTTTGTTTGGTTTAAGTTTTCAAAAATTGATTCTAATGTCACATTCCAAAACTCATTTCGGATCATGTTTGGAGAGCAGAGAGTTTTTTGAATTTTGAATTTTGAATTTTGAAAAGAGCGAATTGGGTCTACCCGATCATCCTTCCGGACATCCGGCCAGTCGACCGGTCTATTGACTGGAACAGTTTTTTTTTGGTGGACAATTGGCACCTGTTATTTGAAAAAAAAAAAATAAAAAAAAAATGGGGATTTGTTTTTGATTTTTTTTTAACAAAAAATAATATATTTTTTAATATTTTACATAAAATTTTTTAGGGCAAATTACATATACCTCCCTTGAGGTTTATTTAAATTACAGATACCCCCTGAGGTTTCAAAAATTACAGATACCCCCCTGAGGTTTATATTTTCATAACAAATTGCCCCCTGAGGTTTATATTTTCATAACAATTTGCCCCTAATTTGTTATGCAAATAGTACCTTCAGGGGGTATCTGTAATTTCTCAAACCTCAGGGGGTATCTGTAATTTTTCTAAACCACGAGGGGGTATATGTAATTTGCCCAATTTTTTAAATAAAAAAGTTGTTTTTATCAATAATTATTTTTTTAATTGAATTTTAAAAAGAGTTTAGTTACGAGCTTTGAATAGAATTTTGAGTTGTGTGTTTAGTTATGAGTTATAAGTTTTTGAATCAAACAACTTTTCTAATTTAAAAATTCATTTCAAAATTTCGAAACTCAATTCAAATCTCTTTTCAAAACTCATAACCAAACAAATTTTCCCTTTTCAAATCATAATTCAGAAACTCACAAACTCAAAATACAACGCCACACTCAAATCATAATTCTAAAATTCTACCAAACGCTACCTTTGTTTTTGCAGAGAGCTAATCTACTTGATATTCAAGATTAGAGAATTGAGTCATAGTTGGGTGGTTGTGTCTGTTACATTTAGTTACTATAAAATTGGTTGCAAAATTTATTTCTATTTTTTGTAAGTCATTGTTTGCTGCAGAAATACTGTAATGCTTTCTTGTTGTCTATGCAGAGAGCTAATCTACTTGATATTCAAGATAGTTTGCTCAAAGAATTGCGTCATCTCAAGGAGGTTGGTTTGATCATAAACATAATTTAAGAGTTTACTTTCATTGCAAATTAAGTAATGCATAGTTTCTGTTGATTCAAAATTTATGCCTTTGGTCATGGATCGTGGTTGTGTACATGAACGTGTAATTGTGTTGGCCATCAGATATGGAGCTAGGGTTTATGGAAATTAATTTTTGTCTTGATGGTCAAGGTTATTTTACTTTTCCATAATCCTGTGCTCTAGATTTTCCAATCTTTAGTATTTCATTAGTTAAAAATTATATATCTTGTACATGCATATTTATCTAGTTCAGATTTATCAGACTACTTCACCAGAATGGCAAGTCACACTTGGATAACTGAAACAGTACGGATAATATTCAGCAAGAAACATGGTTCGAAAGCAATACAAGAACCATGAAGCAGGCAGGGGCAAAAGGGAGGCATGGCCCCTCAAATATTGTTGTGAACAAGAACAAATAGAAAAAAAGAACTCATGGCTTTTGAGATTTAGGATAGTTGGCACTCAATCAGATTTAGGATAGCTGGCACTCAATCTCCTAAAACACATTATAATATTGAATGCTTGCAAAATTTTGGCATCGAATCTGTCCTGCTGAGGTTTTGTTATTTTTTCTTAATCTCTTTGATTAACATTATGACAACTGCCTTCTCATAGATAGACACTTCACTTGAGTTCTTTCTTCTTTGGAAACATTTTTATACAGAACTCTGCTATAGATTTTAACGAGGGGTTGTACTACTTAGGTGAGAATTGCAACTAATAAAAGCTTCTCTCATAATGATCAGCAATCTTTCTCTCTCTCTCTTGCCAGGCTGGCATTGATGGATTTAAAACATTATTCATACTTTTAAAATACATAAATAGTACATAACCATGAGAAAACATTAAATATTTACTGACTTTATTAGTGTCAATAATATTTTGAATTCCTGCCATGTTTGGAAAGAGAGTTTGAGGGTCACAATGTCCATTTTGGAAGGAGCAGATTTGGGTGCTCTTTTCAGGGATTTTTTGTTTGGTGATAGGGGAAGTGAAACCTTTCTCCTGATGCTATTTTGAATCTTTCAGGGTACTTCAATTCTTTTGTTTCTTCATGATGCTGCATAGGCTTTTTATTTTTATGACTCATTCTCTCAAGTTGTGTGTAGGAATGGCAACGGGGCAGGGCGGGGCCGGGGATCACCCTCCCCGTCCCCGATCCCCGATGGTGGAAATCCCCCCGTCCCCGGCCCCGATCCCCGACGGGGAACCTATATCCGCCCCCACCCCCGCCCCCGCCCCCTAACGGGGATCGGGTTTCCCGACCCCGATTAATCCCCGGCCAAAAAAAAAAAATAGATACAACAACTTTGTTCATCATCAACAACAACAACGTAGAGAGAGAGATTTGATGCTCAAATGTAAATAAAAAAAAAATTCAGATCTAACAGATTTGTTCATCACCATTAACAGATCTGAGGAGCTCAAAAAAAAAAAAAAAAAAAAAAAAAAATTCAGATCTAACATGTATATATATATATATAACAAATCGATCAAGAGAGAGAGAGAGGGGAAAAGTGCTCAAACAGTGGGATGGTGTCATTGCCGGACTGCGCAAACAGTGGTGGAGTTGTGGTGGCTCAATTGGCGGAGGAGGGAGAGGAGGGCGATGGGCGACGAGGGAGAGGAGGGAGATCGGTGGAGGAGGGAGAGGAGCTCGCGTCGGCTAAGGGTTCGAGAGAGAGAGACGAGAGACAGTGTTTGAGCACTGTCAGTGAGTTTGATGTGAGTGAAGAGAGGGCCTAAAGGCTAAACATATAATATAATATATATAATAACACTAAACATATAATATAATATATATATATATATATATTATAATAATCCTATTATAACTATACAGGGGTCAGTCGGGGGCAGTCGGGGATCTGTCGGGGCGGGGCCGGGCCGAGGCCGGGGTTGGAGAACTTATCCCCGTCCCCGGCCCGAAAATAATCGGGGATTTCATTTTCAATACCATCCCCGACCCTATGGGGATAATTTTCGGGGAAAAACCATTCCAATCGGGGTCGGGGGATCGGGTCCCCATCGGGCCGGGTTTAAATTGCCATCCCTAGTTGTGTGTGCCCCTTGCCCTGCTGCTTTCTAATGAATTCTCTACATATCCAAAAAGAGAAAAAGAGAAAATATGAAGAAAGTAGTGGTTGCAATCTATGAAGCATGGACACTCCAAAATCAGTGCCGTGGCGGTGTCCGACACGGGGACACGCCATGGACATGTACGGGACACGCCAAATGGTGTGTTCCTTTAATTTAATGATATTTTTGTAGGGGACACGGCAGGAGACACGGCGGGGCTAATTTTTTTTTTTTTTTTCTTCTTCTCTTCTGCCTCTCTTATTTAGTGCTTTTGTGAATAATATTGTTAGATATTGAATGTTTTCCCCTTCTCGTCTTAGTTCTTATTATCATTTATTATAACTTTTTTGTGAATGGATGATCTATTAATTTATTTAAATGTAGTGGTTATATTTATTGAATTAATGTTACTATGTTAGTGTTTGTTAATTTTGATTTAGGATTAATGTAATATGAATCTACATAACACATAAAAATGTATAAAAATAAATAAAATAAAATTCGCCGTGTCCCTGCCGTGTCTATGTCCCCATTTTTTGAAAATTGCCGTGTCCGTGTCCGTATCCGTATCCGTGTCCGTGTCCGTGTCCGTGCTTCATAGGTTGCAATAATGTATTTCTTGTTGGAATTCAGTAATAAAGCTTCTTCTTTCGTCACTCAATTTCTTTTAGTGATTCCATCTATACCTAACATGGGATGTACAATGGTTTCATTTTGACATTCGAATATTACAAAATGTATTAAAAGCAAATGTCTTCATTGCTTTGCATGGGTCAATCACCATGGAAGGAAGTGGAGGGATCAAATTGAATCAATCAGGATACTTGTGGAAAGTTCAGTGATAAATTTCAGTAAAAATGAAGCAGTAGGTTTTAAAGAAGTCCTTGAAGAACAGTCATTGGATTTTTTGGTATTTTTTTTTAATGTTTTTGAGTCTTCTAAAAGGCTTCAAAAACATTGAAGAACATACCAACGATGGACATATGTGCATCAAAAGTTGACTAGGAAATTGGTAAGAGTTCATAACAAGATTCTCTTGCCTTTTTTTTTAGACTCTCGATATTCCATTGGACGCCTCCTTTCCTTTCCCATGAAATTTCCTGGACATTTTCTCCTCAAAAGACATGTCTTGTTGGGACCAAATTTCATGGTACATATGGAAAAACTATCATTTGCTGGGAGTAATTGTACAGATTAGTCAAACTAAATTACATGTATATTAAGCATCTGATTTTTTTGACAAAGTATGTTGAGTTTCTAATTCTGTGTCCTCTCTTTTTCTCTGCTGCCAAATGGGGCTTCACTTTTTGTTTTACAGAATCCAACTTGTATGCAGAATGTAGCTTTAGAATATATAAGGAGAAAATCTCATGTTTCTGATACTGCTGAGGGTGTTGAGGAAGGAAAATCTGGTAAAGATCTTATCCTGTAAATAAATTTAGTGAGACAGTATTTTTATCTGCTGCTTCTGTTTTCTTGTCAGTGATGCAGTTGTTATTGTTGTTGTCTCTTCTTCTTATCTCCCTCTTGCTCTTTTTGGTGTAGAAAATTTTTCTATATGGTTGGACTGCTTTACCCTCTGTTTGAGCTAGGATTCTTTTGCTTTGGCTGCGGAGCTGCGTCTGTAGTAGGAAGGATTTGGTGGATTATATCTTGAGGGTGATATCTAGACACATATAACATGTGTAGAATTGTTTAGGCAGGTTTTTGGAATGTTTTTCTTTGGAGATTCTGAATTCAAATTCCGTATATGTAGTATAGAATTACACATGTTGGTACAAAATTGTACAGATATAGTTGTGGAAGTGTCGGATTGGTCTTGATCAGGTAAATATCGAAAGGATTGCATAGAAGATGTTGCTTTCCACAAACCAATTTTGGTTATTTATTTATTTATTTTTAACCAAGCAAAATGATGGGGAGACTTTAAGGAGAGAGTGCGCTTCTATATCTTGGTATTATTGACAGGAGAACTCTTTGTGCTTGGCCTATTGGTGGTCCAAATGTATCACCCATATAACCAAATTTTGGAATAATTGATTCCTTGATTGTTGAGTTGAGGATTCTTTGATCCATGGGAACTGCTATTCTTGTAGGTTATCTGTTAAAGTGGATGATGGAATCTAGAGTCAAAGAGAGAGAGATTGTAGAGAGAGTTCTAGAGAGTTTTAGAGAGAGAAACTCTAATACAAGCTCAGAAAAATATATATTACAAATGATTCAAAAGTTGGTTTCTTGAATGCAGTATGTACACTTTTAAGAAATGCTTACTGGTGCCTGAAGTACTGGAAGGTCAACATGTTGTAGATGCCTTGGTCATTTTCATCTTTTCTTGTTGTTCATAATCATAATAATCCATGCTAGCAGTTTGGTTGGCAATATGATGTCTTATAATCTGTTCAACTGCTACAGAGAACCTGTGTAGTGACTATTTGATTTATTACATCTGAAAGAATTGACTTGCTGTTTGTAATCATCTTGATATATCAACATAACTGAAATTCGAGCCAAAAGAAAAGTTAAAAAATAAGAAGATAAAATCACCAACTTGATTGAAAAACATACTTTATATTTTACCTTTTTGGTGCTATGAACTCAAATTGATTTGTATTTATCTTTCAGCTTTTTACTGATGATCTATTAACCTACTAAAACCTACTAATGTTTTATTTTGACAAGTTTGAGAATTGTGGCATCATTTACGTTTCTACAGATTATAATTTAGACTTGAATCTTGATTACACAGGGCTTAATTTTGGCACCAGAATTGATAGATGGGGCTCCTTTCGCTGCAGTTTTGTGTTAGAGGTGTGTCTTTTTGTGGTTTCCTTTTGGACATTTTGTGGTAATATATACTTATAATGTAATTCCTCATAAATTAAGTTGCTTTGTTGCTTGGTATTGAGGCCTACGAGTGTCTTTTGTTCATTAGTTCATGGTAAAATTACAATCATGGTTATAGTTTTCTGCCTTATAATTCTTATGTATAGTTGACTGCTGTGCATGGAAAGCGTTATATATTGCACTTGAGATGCCTACCCTCGATGCTCATATATCAAACAAGTTACAAGATGAATTGTCTTCCACTTTGAAACTCGTTAACTTCTAGCCAAGAGTCAATTCTTATTGAAAAGACCATGAGAAGAGGATACGACATTGTAGAGAAGGAAAAGGAAAGCAAAAGAATGGAATGAGACATTGGGGTGGAAAATCAATACACATGCGTACACCCCCCCTACAAACACACACAGTTTTGGAGTTGGCGCTTCTTTTCAATTGAGATAAACATAAGACATATTAGTAGTGTTTTACCTGTCATACATTGGCCAACCAATTCATCCTTCACACTACTTGTCTTGTGCCATTATATTTTATCACTGGGTTAGTTGCAAGCCTTTAAGTCTTAGTTGTTTGATTTGCTGCCTGTTTATCTCAATCCATGCAATATTGTTGTACTAGTTTATGCTCAAAATAATCTGCCTTGAGAATTTTCTTATCCTTATTTCCTGTTTTGATTTTCTTTTCTTAGTTTAATTTTAATATCTAGGAAGCATCAACATGATACAAAACTTTTGAAACTTCCCTTCTTCAATCCGAGAAAAATATTATTCATGGTTGGATAATAAGGAAGAGAGAGAGAGAGAGAGAGAAACAGAAAAAGGGATAAGAAAGGGAGAGAATGAGGAGAGGCAGCTAACTTTGTGACACCCTGAAAATGAGTAGAATATTTCTTCTGAAATCTTTCGATCATGCCCTTCCCTTCCTCTTGCAAGTTGGTTATGGGATAATCTTTTGATGGCCCAGCTCACATGCACTGAAGGCACTGCCAAAATCCAAATAGCTTCCTTTGTAGGTTAACAAATTCATTAAGGACGGAAATAAATAGGAAGATGCCTTTTCATTATAGAAGCTTTTTCAAGACCTACATTTGGTTGTTGCCTTTTGGTAAGGTTTATAGTCCTGCTGTCACCTGCTTCGCCATTTACTGGTTATATCACTAGAATTATCCTCCCAAGAAGATGTCTTTTTTCAATTTGTCATGTGTTCCTATCTTGATATCTTTGCAATTACAGCATGAGATGGCAGTAGAGAGTGCGAGGATTTTTGATATGGATTGTTATTATCAAACTCTGATTTTTGCTAGAAGGATTTCTGGGATGGGTGGGACACATATGCTCAAGAAGGTAAAGTTCTTGCTCAAAGAAGTATACTTTATTTTGCAACATATACATTCATCGTTTATTCAGAACTTACACTCCACTCTTCTGTTCATAATCAGTTTTGAACGTGCTTTTCTAGATTAACTTGACTGATCCAAATCAAAATGAAGACATAAAACTTCCTTCAAATACAAAAGCTGTTAAAGATCTACATGTCTCCCCTTGTGGGAGACTTGTACTTTTAGCTTCGCTGGGTAAAAAATTATCAATTATTAGGTATACTTACTGTCTTTTCTTTTTGTCAAGAAGATATTAGTTTTTCTACACTTTCTTTCGGAGTTTAGCTGACTCAGTTTCTTCTATTGTTTTAGCATGGGCTGCAACAAAGTTGTCATCAGTTATAGCTTACCGGTAAAAGTTTGTTACTTCTTGTTTACATGTTTGTGGATATATCTTTACTCATGCTCCTTTTTTTTTTTCTTTTTTTCTTTTTTCTTTTTTTCTTTTTTTCTTTTTTCTTTTTTTCAAGTTGAGCATAGTTCTTCTGTTTTGAAGTTCCAATTCCTGTGAAAATAATGAACCCTTCCAGTTTATTTGGCAGTATTTTGCAAAGTGTCATCTTGTCAGTTGAAGTACTGTCTGATGCAGTACCTATTGCATATCAGTATAACTAGGGGACCATATGATACCAGTCCCAAAAATGAGTAATTAGTCCTAGATGACACTGAAATTTAATTGTTACAAATTTGTCCTACCTATGATGAAAAGTAGGCGTGCCAAGATCCATTTTATTTACTTTTTTCATCTCCCACTCCTTATTCTTCAGTGGCTGAAACCCTTTGCCCTCAACTTGTTGGCAAATTTTATGGTTTTGGATTAATCTGGACTGTGTCTGGAAAAGGTAAAACTAGATCAGCTAAGTTACAATAGCAAAATTTAATGGAAAATTTGGCAAGGTTGCTATTATGAGAGTCTGATTTATGGCACAAAAACTGGGATAGTCAAAAAACAATTCCTAGGATTGAGCTCAGGTGAACAGGAGGAATTTATGTGAATGAGTTCTATTACAAGAGAGCCATTGAAGAGATCATTCAATCCATGGAAGGCAACATACTAGAGCAATCATGGATGAAAGGGAAGCTAGTCATCTAGCATGGTTTACTAATGAAGAAGTGCAACATGAAGAAGTGGTTTGATGTATGCTGATGGAGTTGCAGGGATGGGAAGAAGAGCAAAAAAAGGTCAATACCCAATGTTGGTCGTGTCAATGCAGGGTGCTGGCACTATCAGTAATAGACTGAATATAGACATAACATTTTACAATATTTTCACACAATGGTTAATCCTATACCCGAACCAGGTTCTCACAGCAACCAATGGCCCATTGAATAAATAAAAGTACAAAAAATACGGTTTAAACACGGCCATTCAAAGACATAATGTCCATAATTCAACAGAAGTATAGCATTAGCTTGATTGGAATGATGGACAAATGATCCATGCAGCTAGCCCCAAAGATTCTGGGCATTGAACACAATGGTCTGTCAGTCTAATTAAATATTGGTAATGTTCAATATGGTGTCAAAAAGATCAAATTACATAGGTTTGAAGCTTGGAAGTGTTTGGGTAAAAAAGGGGTGGCTTGGTTGACTAGGTTGTTTAGCAAAATTTTGTTGACTAGGAACATGCCATATAAGTGGAGGAAGAGTATTTTAGTGCCAATTTATAAGAATAAATGAGATGTCCAGAATTGCAACAACTATAGATAAATCAAATTAATGTATCATACAATGAAAGTGTGGGAGAGGGTGATGGAACGCTTATTGCTAGATATAACAGAGGTGCAAGAGAATCAATTTGGGTTTATGCCTGGCGGGTCAACAATGGGAGCGATCTATCTGTTGAGGAGAGTAATAGAAAAGTATAGAGAAAAGAAAAGAGACATTCATATGGTGTTTATCGACTTTGAGAAACTATATGATAGAGTGCCTCGGGATATAATATGGTGGGTGTTAGAGAATAAAGGGGTGACAAAAGGTTACATTGATGTGATTAGGTACATGTATGAAAGGGTGGTGACTACTATTAGATCGCCTGCTGAGGAGACAAATGAATTTCCTTTCACTGTAGGGTTATACCAAGGATCTACCTTAAATCCTTATCTTTTTGCGTTAATTATGGATGATTTGACGAGAAATATTCAGGATGACATGCCATGTGTATATTTTTTGTAGATGATATCGTGTTAGTGGATGAGACTAGAGAAGGAGTTAACACGAAGTTGGAGATTTGGAGAAAAGCACTTGAATCTAAAGGATTCTGGATAAGCAAAACTAAGACAGAGTGCAATCCCAACTTATCAATCAGATTTTCACCTTCACCCCTTCCTCTTAAATTATTTTTTATCAGTGTCCACACCAATTTTAGGACACTTAACGCTTTTAGCAACCCTTTATTGTAAACTTTGAAGGTTGGAGGATCTGACATTTGGGACATGCACCCGTGCCAAGTTCATTTAATGTAGGAATTAACGGATTCATTGATTGAAATCAGAGGGCCAAAATTCCATGTAGATGTAAGGGGTGTACTGAATAATAGAAAAACCAACAAAAGAAGTAGCAGCTTCCTAACCGTCATGCCTTCCAATAAAAAAGTGCTTTTTAGAAAAAATATTTCAAGCTAGCAATCAACAAAATACCAATGATAGAAGTTGCAGAGCCTAACCATCTGATGGCTTCCAATGAAAAGTGCTTTTGAGCTTAACTATTTCAAGCAACAATCAGAAGTTACCACATTCCTAACATTTGTACATTATGCAATAAAATTCTCCTGATATCTCCAGTTTCTTAATGTCTGGTACTAACCTATCATTAGGGACCAACTTAAAAGCTGAAAAGAACAATCTATCTGACATAGATGAGAGAGAATGAATGCCCACATTTCACTTACCAGGTGAATTAAAGAAGTAGATGGCTCACTTATTGCACCGTCTTTCATGCAGTACGTCTATTTGGCAGCATAATCCATCAATTGGTTGATTGTCAAGCACTATATTTTCAAATACCCGCCCAATAGTCCTTCGATCTTCATGGTAGGACCTATCATTATACTTTCAAGTCACAAAATTTTTCTGCAGACTTCCTTTTTTTCCAAAGGAAACCTTATAGCCATATATGGTGTGATCCATAAGAGTTAGTAGGCTAATACCCATAAGAATCAGCAGTCTAATACCAGTGAGCCTACTCCTTGGGAATGCAGATGAAATTCCAATCTACTTGTTGGAGATCGAAGCTAAACTTACACTGGCATATACATATTACTTATAAACCACACAAAAGACAACACCTGAGAAAGGATAGTCTTCTAAAAGGATTTTTTTTTTTTTTTTTGTTTGAAGAATTGTTGTAATTCCGAGGAGAAAGGCAGCATTTAGAAATGAGTTACCCAAGCTGAGTAGGGACAAAAGAGATTAAGAGAGTTGTGATTGGACAGTGTCCTCTTCCGAGATGGCCTCTTTTCGGAAATAACAAAGCTAAACATATCTGATTTTTGTGGTGCACATAGCCCCAAAAGAATATTCCTTCATGACTCTGATATTTGGTTATATTTATGATAGATAGAATGAAACTCTATAGAAATTTGTTGGAGTTCCTCATGATCTTTCAACTGCTGTTTAGATGAGTCTATTTTTTTTTCCTATATAAAAGAATTATGATTTCTTATACATAAGCAAGCACACGGGTGCGGTTCTCCTTCCGCAGCCAAAAAAAAGGAAAAAACATACGAAAACATAAATTGCTGAAGAGTTGATTCAGTCATTATTGGTCTGTGGTAGAACTACCCCTTCACTCGCCTCAAAATTGTTAAGAGCTTCCATATATTTACAATCTTGGAATTTTGAGAAAAATAAAAGAACATAAAAAAATTAAAAAATAAAAAATAAAAAAAGCAGTTGTATCAATTATTTTTTTTCTTTATTGTTGTCATTCTTTAGTCTCCACACCTGTTGTCCAGTTTGAAATTCTTAAATATTCTATTTCAGGGCCCAGCTTGGTCATGCTCATGGGATCCCAACAGTTCACATTACATGTATGCTGGCTTACAGGTTTGATCTTTAACTCTCCGCATTGTTATATCCAAAAATATGGTTAGCCTGCCTTTGAAGTATGCTTCACAGGTCTCTGTTTTTACCATTTGTAGCTGCTTCGAGAGTTTTTAGCTGTTAAATAATTTTGTAGAGGACTCATCTTATGCATTATATTATATTGAAACTCTGGGTCTTGATAATAATTTCATCTCATTCCTAAAAAAATCCTTTTTTTCCCCCAGTTAATTGATTCACAATAATGATATGATTGCCATAAAATTTGATCATTTGTTTGGAACCTTGTAGGCTTATAGCATTTTCCAGGTCATTATTTTACCATTTTGGTTTTGCAGAACGGCATGCTTTTGGTGTTTGATATGCGTCAGACAGTACATCCTGTTCAATCCATCAATGGACTAAGCTCGCGACCCATTCATACTATACACTCTTTTGAACGTAAACCCACTCTTTGTCACGGTGCTAGTCTCCTTACTGCTTCTGCAATTGGCCCATGTGTGTGGAACACTAGTGGTGCCAAAGAAAGGTTGGTTTATACAGACTTGTGGTATATTCTGTTAGTATTTACAAGTGATTTGTGTTTCCTCATTCCATTTAATTTTCTTTCTGATTTTTCTTCATATATTAATATTCATCAATTCGGTGCCATTCTTCAATGATGCAATATTGTTAGTTACTCCTGCCCCCGCGCTTGAAGTTTTCTGTTTGAGCTGTCTGACGCCAACCATGATTATTGTCTTTTTGGCAAATATACTCCTTTACTTTTTGGTAAGTTAGCAACTGTATTTCAACCAAGGTGGAGGGGAATCACTGAACTGAAATGAAGTGTGGTATTGTGGAGGATGGTGCTTCAAGGGATCCACATCATTATGAATGTTCACTTGACATTGATGCCAAAGGTCTTTTATTTCTCAAAAAAAGGTTGATAGGTGCACTCTTAAGGTAGAGAAACTCATATTTAATTTTTTTTTACCAATGAGAGTATTGAACAATTTGGAGATTTAATTTCAAAAGTGAAGGTTTTGGCTAAGGTTGATAAAAAGGTGGAAGAGAAGACCTTTGACTGTAGTGAGCTTCTGGAGTTTGGTAAAGGGTAAGGAGGAGAAGTAAAAAGGGGAGAAAAAAAAAAGTCCTCCAAGAATGAGAATAGACTTAGTAGGCTTCAATGTTTGATTAATTATGATAAACAAAATGGGTGTGAGGCTATAAAAGGGCAATGTGGGAAGGAATAAGTATTAGTACTTCTTTTTATGGGTGATTCTATTTGCACACTGCACTTTGTCTCAGTACACACCATTTATGTCTTCGGATATCAACTTCTGAACAAAATGCAAATGTTTGGATTTCTACTTCCGAACAAAATACAAATGTTCAGATATCAACTATCGAACAGAATTTGTGTTCAAACAATTGGTTTTTGTTCGGAAGTTGATATTCAAACATTTTATTTTTGTTCAGAAGTTGATATCCAAACGGCACAAATGGTGTCTACTGAGATAAAGTATGGTGTGCGAATAGAATTACCCTTCTTTTATTTTTTCTTTTTTTTAATCTTCATGGAAGAGTTCAGGAAGCAATTCAAAGGAAAAGTATCTTGATATCAAGTCTGTTGTTATTATCTAGAAGGCGGGAGGAGATAAATGGAAATTAATGAAAGAAGATGAGAAAGCATTTTTTGTGTGAATTTAGCACTATTTTGAAATTCATTTGTTCGTTGTGGATGTATTTGGGATTGAATTATGGATTTGGTTTTACCTCTATTTTTTCATTTGTTTGTTGTGGATTCATTTTTTTGTTTTTACTTGTTCGTTATAAAGGTTGTTCCTCCTCATAACGTTCTCTAATGCTGTGTTTGGTTGGGGGATTTGGGGAGGGATTTGGAAAGGGAAATGGAAAAAGTAGGTGAAATGTGAATAAATCATGCCTATATTTCACATAGTTTCACACACCTTTTCCCTTTCCCTTTCCAAATCCTTTCCCAAATCCTCCAACCAAACACAACATAAAGCAATTCCCTTTTTGTTGCTGATCGAAAACTATAGCTGCTATAATGGTCATGTTATTGTTCAACTAGAATATGTGAACACTAAAGGAACTTTCAACTAGAGTTTGCCTTATAATTGGATTATGTTTTGCAGATTGACACTTTTACCAATTAACCCATCACTCATCAAACTCCTTGACTATCGCCCTTTCAGCATAATCATCATAAGAAGGTGCCAACTAGCTTAGCTGGCTTAGCTGGAGTCTCTCAGTATCGTACCAGACAGCCAGAGACCTTGAGTCGAGTCCTACCTTCATCTGGGTTGAGGGATTCATAGGCAGGGAGGGCTACCCCCTACTCTGTATTCTGTTGACATTGGACCAAAGATGATGATAATAATAGTAACCCGTAGTAAAAAAATATATCTTGCAACAGAGCTGCAAAAAAAAAAAAAAAAAAAAGGGATAAAAAAAAGTGGGTGCACCTATAATTTTAAATGTGCCACTCAACATAACTTGGTAATACTAATATATCAATATAAAAAATGAGAATAGTAGTGCTTTATATGGTTGTTTATGTGAAATTTGTTATGGTTTATATTCTTGTTATTTAGTTTAGTCATTAAGGGTAGTTTAGTCTTATTATCTGTAATTAGGCTTTTAGGATTTTGGTTGTTTTCCTATTTATATTGTACTTCAGTTTTTTGTTATTATTCATTCAATACATACTTATATTTTGCTCTCATCCTTGTATCAATTTAAAATTGTATTATGTTAACATTGGGCTCATTTACATCATGCAGTAGAATCTGACGCATCTAGTTCAGAATGCATGAGGTTTCTTGTCATTTGGTGAGGGAAATAAAAAGAAAGAAGTCACATGTTCAATAGTGCGATAGCTTGGGTCTGGCCCTGATGTTTTTTTTCTTTTGGATTCTGGCATGAAACCATACAATGCTTATACACAAAGGACACCAACAATGATTACATTTATTAACTGAATTGTGAGCTTCATTTGTGCCACAAACATTGATGATTATACTAACGTTTCTTTTTATTTTCATTGAAGGCCTTTTTCGCTCCCTGAATTGGACTATCAAGGCATGTGTACATCACTTGCTTATAGTCCCTCAAGCGATGACATTGTTGCTACATACTGTCCCAAAATTCAGATGTCTAAGGAAACTGGCAGTTCACAACCACATTTACCTGCTGTGCTTGGACAAGAAGCACTGAGTTCTCAGATTCATGTCAAGAGGGTGGCTGGTAGCTTTTATCAGAAGTTGGGATCTGCATCTACCCATGTGGGCAAAATTTTTTTGGCAAAATCTGCAATTATAAATGTTGAGAATTGCCTACCAATGTTTGCATATGGCGATGATGTGACATGTGGATTGACATTGCGAGACCTACCAAGTTTAATTGTGAGCCACATTCTTAAACCACATCAGCATCCCATTCGTGATGTGAAGTATACTCATTCCAAAGGGTCTAGTCTGCTTGGATGCATCAGTGACGACAAGTTGCAACTTTTTTCTGCAAAGTTTTTGTGACTAAAGGTATGTTCATCACCTCAACTCTGCTGCATTTTGTCATTCGATTTTGTTGTTCTATAGTTCAACAAATTAATACATCCCTTTTTTGACTAGATGTATTGAATCCAAGGGTAAAATAATTCTTTTTGACTGGCACTTTCTCATCATTCAGATGTTTACTTTAGCAAGTATAGTTTTGCCCCAAATATAACCAACAAGAGTCTTTGTTAATTAATATCGTCATCTTCTAGTGGAATTGTTTTGGTTGGTTAAGTTGTAGTATGACTGTTAGAAAATTTGTTGATAATTTTGCCTTTTTCCTAGGATTCTTTCTGTCCCATGATAAGAGAACTTTTAATTTGGTTCTCTTTAGTGATAAAATGTCATGTTATACGCCACCGGTTTCTTGTCACTCTTTTGTATCACTGCTTACATGGATATTCATGGTTGGTTCCTTGTTTTGAAATAATCATTAAGGAAATAAAATTTTTTTTTTGTTGATAAATTAATCATTAAGAAAATAATGAAGATAAATAATATCTTGCCCCATTCCGTGGTGATATAAAATGGTGAAAAAAATCGGTAACATATACCAATGCTTTAAAATATATGGTGCCTCCTCCCTCTCAAAGGCTGACGTTATGTTGGCAAAGTGAAACTTCCAGCTTCTTGTTTTAGAAACTTGCCCTCTCTCTTGTTCATATTCTTAGGAGTGTACATGTAATGATGCAAATATATATGCTTGCTCAAGCACCAAGCAGCATTGGATATTTGGAGTCGGATAAAATTCCTATCACGTTGGATCTTTTGCCCTTAGTGAGATTTTTTGCCAAAAATTATGAATCTGTTTGTACTTTCTTTAGTATGATGAAGGAATTTGCAATGGATTGAAGGCAAACCATCATGTATGTTTGTAGTGATTTGAATTATAACTGCTGTTATAAAATTGTGACATGGGAACTAAACAAGCATTACAATAACGGCCATTTTGGTGGTTTTGCGCTCACAATGGATAAAAAATGAACTTTGAAGTCTGAAATTGTGCTTCAGCGAAATATCCCATGTTGGAAATTATTTATGACCTTGACCTCGAAGTAAGAGATAATAATCTTGTTATTTTTTCTATTTTGGATTCGAGTCTTAGTTTCACTTTGTCATGTTTTTCAGCTTTTATTTTTTAGTTTCTTTCTTTTGCTTTTCTGTTTACTTTGTGAATTTGTTACCAGTGTGCTTGTAGGTGAGCTATAGGCAACTGCTCTAGCATGAGAATGTTTTAGACATCCTTAAAAACATCCTCATGGCACACATGCAGAAAGATACGAGGAGCAAAAATATTCCTGCTTATTCTTGCTTTTTATTAATCCAATATTTTCTCGTCTTTTGTAATATGGTTTCATAATCAGTCCTGCTACATCTCCCTAATTGAGGCCCCCCAATTCCATCCCCAACAACGATGTTAAGACCCATGTGAAACAGTCCCACACATCTCTCACTCTAATCTTTTAACCCCCCCCTAATTCCACATCATTGGGGGTGGAATTGGGTGGCAAAAATAGGGAGATGAATCATTTTTCATTTCATAATGTTCATTAGAATTTTGTAAATTGTTAATATTACTATTCTTATTCACCGCCTTTAATTTTCAGGTTAGTCCTCAGCTTATTGGGTTGGGTTGCTGTTCAGCTCTCATGAGCGATCCCAACACAATTTTTGCAGAAATCACATTTTGATTTTCCTTGTGTATACGATGTAAATGGATGGTTGGTTAAATGTAATTAGCTTCTTACAGTAATAAATCAGATGTAATTATGAGTTACGAAATAGGAATACGTTTGGCTACAAGATCAAAAGGCAGAATTGATTGGTTCCTTGGGCCATCGATTTACCAAGGGTATACAAGCAGACACATATTTCTTTGTTTCAGGAGTCAGATTCTTGAGTGTTTAATGTCAGTAGTAAGAGAAATGGTTGAATCCTATGACATTATCGGGTGATATTTCCAATTACAATACACTTTGACTGCTCGTATTAGTCACACTAACGCTGTGTTTGGTTGGTGGATTTGAGGAAGGATTTGGAAAGGGAAAGGGTAAAGTTATGTGAAATGTGAATAAAATATACTTACATTTCACCTAGTTTCACACACCTTTTTCCTTTCCCTTTCCAAATCCCTCCCCAAATTCCCTAATGCTGTGTTTGGTTGAAGGATTTGGGGAGGGATTTGGAAAAGAAAGGGAAAAGGTGTGTGAAACTAGGTGAAATGTAGGTATGTTTTATTCACATTTCACCTACCTTTTCCATTTCCTTTTCCAAATCCCTCCTCAAATCCCCCAACCAAACACAACATAACCAAACACAGCATAAAGGATTTATCAAGCACACTTCTGTTAGAGATCTTCTGTCTCCCCATAATTTTCCATGTTCCTAGTGCAGCTTTATTAGTGATTTTGGTCAAGTAAGATCTCAATTCTCCTAAAGTGATATAGGATTCTGCTAATAAATTTCAATCATGCTACATTCCCCTAAAAAAATCCTCCCTAATCTTCTTAATTTCCATATCAAGTAAAAAAAAAAAAAAAAAAGGGAAACAGTTACCTAAATTAGAAATTAGGGGGATTAGGAGGGTAGTTTTAGGGCTCCAAATCATTTTTCAATAAATTTTCAGTTTTCAGTTTTACAGCAGCTCTCTTTTAAGTTCTAACTCTTCTATTTTGTTTCAAGTCGGAGTAATAATCAGCTTGTTTGGTTTTGATTTTTAGAAAATATTTTTCAAAAAATTTTACATTTTTTTTTTCGTATTTTTTTGTTTTCAATGAATTTTTTTTTTTATATTTCAAGTAATTTTTTTTAAAAAATTTTTAGACACTTAACATAAATACACATAAAAGATATAATATTTGTGAATTTTTTTTAAAAAAAATTCACTAAATATCAAAAATATATATAAAAAAAATACCAAAATTTAGTATATTTTTTATATTTTTATGTATTTATTAATTTTTTAAAATATTTGTTCACAAATATTTTATTATTTAGATATATCTAAGTAAAGTACATCTAAAAAAAAAATTATTTAAAATTTTAAAAATATTCACAAAAAAATTAAAAAAACACAAAAAATAAAAACTCAATTTTTAAAAAATTGAATTTAGAAATTTGAAATTAAACACATTGAATAGCATTTTACCTGTGGATTGTATGGTGTGTTTGTATCCGGGTCTTCTTGTATACTCCACAAAAGGAGTTAATTTCTGTACATACTTTATAGGTTAGGAATCCTTGGTTCCTAAATCTCTCGTCATTCTGTTTTGAAATACTTTCGATTAGTATAAATTTTAAGACAGAGGAATCTCATTTTACAAATTACTTTTTAAATCATTCTAGGCTAGATGAGCCTTGAAAAGTAAAAATGATTTTTTTTTTTTAAATTTGAATTTTTTTTATTTGTAGTGAAACTTTTAAACATGTATTAAATTTTTTACTGTTTAGATTCATTTATGCTATGTTTGGTTGGGGGATTTGGGGAGGGATTTGGAAAGGGAAATGGAAAAGGTAGGTGAAATGTGAATAAAACATGTCTACATTTCACCTACTTTCACACACCTTTTCCCTTTTCCTTTCCAAATCTCTACCCAAATCCCCTAACCAAACACAGCGTTAGTCAAGAATGATTTTAAAATAATTTTATTTTTTTGTTAAAATCTATATAACAAGGGAAGGGGGTTTTAGAAACTTGATGGGACTTGTCTAGGTGAATGGCTAATATTGTTTGGTTTTAAGAGTGGAGGTTTTTTTTTCTACAAAAGATGAAACAAAATTAACAAAAAAAGGGAAATTTTATTTACCGTATTACGCTTAGTTAGGATAGTCATCTAATGATAAAAATACAAATTTTTTCGAACAAAAAAATCCGACCTGCCGGATTCGAACCAGCGACCTAAGGATTGCTACAAAGGCTTGTCACCCACTACAGTCCTCCGCTCTACCAACTGAGCTAAGGTCGGTTTTGCTAATGGATTTCATACATCATTTTATAAATACATTAGACAACAGTAAGGAAATTTGTTTTTGACTTTGTTTGGTTTAGTTTTTGAAGAATGTTTTTGATTTTTTTTAGATTTATTGACAAATATTTTTCATTTTAGATGCACTTATTCTAAATGAATACTTCAATTTTTTCTTTTAGTGATGTTTTTATATTTATTTATTCACAAATCATTTTTTAGGTGCATCTAATTTGGAAACACTTAAAAAAATCACTAAATATAAAATAAATGAGAAAAATAAAAACTTTTTATGTTTGAAAACTAAAAAATATTTACTGTTTGATTCGACATTCACAAATGTTGGTGTAATGGTTCCACATGAACCCACTAATATCCAACAATATCATGATAAATTTTCTAGTAAATATAGAATACATGCACAATAATTATGTAGTAGGTTGGATATACATATATAACTACATGTATTTGTCTAACTTTTTTAAGTCCTAATTCATAAAATATATATATATATATATATATGTGTGTGTATGTATCAGAGTATCCTTAAGTTATCGACATGGTCAGGTAATCAATTTTGCATGTGTAATGTTTGAGAGTACTTGTATAAGTCATTTGGATTGTTCCACAATCTAGATAGAAATAGTGTTCTTCAAAATCGCTATATTCCATATTTTTATCCACACAATTAAATAAAAGGTAAATTATAGTTTTTCAATGTCTTCTAAAGAAATGATAGGATCCTATCACTTGATTCCTAAATTATTATATTCTTTCAATTTTTACTCAAATTTCAATTGCATTATACTTTTGTGACGAAAAATGTCATGTGGGTTGGGTTGAGCTAAACCTAGACCTAACCTATTTCTCTACTCACGTCTTTAAAGAAAGAAAAAAAATTCCCACTTTCGTCTCTAATTCAAAGAAAAAAAAAGAAAAAGAAAGAAGTCTAACTAAAAAATAAAAATAATTTCTCATAATCACAACTTATCACATCATTCACAAAAATGTGAACTCACACATCTAAATTCCCACATTCATTGTCCCCTTCTTTATTCACTTTCATACCACCTAACCTCCACAATTGACCACCTCACCTCTCTCAAATATTAGATTTAGCAAAGTGACCAAACCCTCTCAAATTTTTTATAATTACAAATTGACCCCTACTTCCCTAAAATTCACAAAAATAAATTTACATTTTATACAAAAAAATGTTCATTAGAAAAATTTCAAGTCACAAAATTCAAGATGTTACACAAGGACACTTACCAATCAATTCTATTAACTAGACTTATTAACCTGCAAAACCTATTGATAAATTTATTATTGTAAATTTATTCATAAAAACAAGAAAAATTGATAAATTTATTAATATGATTTAATGGATAATAAGTTCTAAAAATAGGACCTATTAATAATTTACCCTATTACACAGTCTCCTTTCCCTCCACATTTCCTTTCCAATGACACAAACCTACCTACCAGTCCAACTTGGGAAACAACCGAAAATTTAAGTACTAAAGTGGAAGAATTTTTTCAATGAGGATTAAAAAGGGAAATGACTCATACTTTAGGGATGAAAGTGTAATTTAGCTTTAAATAAAAACAAAAGCAATACAAAGGATAATGCCATACATAACACATGACAAATGAATGAAAGTGATTGGTAACTTCCCTTCATAATTATATTTCCGAATCGCATTTAGTAATATTAAAACAATTGGCCCTCTTTATACTGTGTTTGATTGAGGGATTTGAAAAGGGATTTGGAAAGAGAAATAGAAAATGTAAGTGAAATGTAAAAAAAACATGCCTACATTTTACATAATTTCACACACTTTTTTCCTTTCCCTTTCTAAATCCCTTCCCAAATCTCCCAACCAAACACAGCGTTAGTCTGAAATATATTAATTATTTCAAGTTACTCTTTTTTGTCATATTTTTCTTTTAGACATAAGATCTTAGGTGATGTAAGTTTGGTATCATACAATTCTAGAAAGTTTAAACATAAATTGAATGTCAAGTATTGGTTTTACATCATATAAAATAGAGTCCCTACAAAAAAATGTGTACACTAAAATCAGTTAGGCCGGATAAGCATTTTTTATTTGATTTTTTTTTTTTTTTTTAAGGATAAATTATAAATACACCTTTTGAGATTTTCTTAAAATATAAATTGCGCTATGTGATTTGAAAAATTATAAATACTCCATTGTCAAAATTTATATCTGACATCATTAAAAACTGTTAATTGACTTGATAATTTATTAATAAAATGGGTCATTTGTTATGAAATTAAAAATTTTAAGGAGAGGAATGTAATTTTAAAACGACAAGGAAAAATCATATTTTAAGCAAACATTAAGAGGTATATTTGTAATTTACCCTCTCTTTTTTTATTACTAGCATTTAGTTTTGGCTTTTTGTTAAAAATAAAGCCAAAAAACAATTTTTTGGGAGGTTGTCCAAGCCTAGTTTAAGTTGTGCTGAGAGCTACTCAAACTCGTCCAAGCTCGAATTGTAACCTGAAATTGTCTGTCCAAACCCAACCCGAGTTAAAACCGAATTATCCGAATTGTAGATGAATTTCAGTTTTTTTTTTTGCAATAAATTATTAAATTATTAAAATTAGACTATTTACATTTTTTAAAAGAAAATCATTAATAACACCTAAACAAATAATTTATACAATGTTAAGAGAGACGTCGTTATAGTAGTCTTTATAATTGATGAGTGAGAATAAAAATGGTAAGATTTTGTTTTACTTGTATATATAATAAATATTTAACATGATTTAATAATCTAAATTACATTAATATCATGTAATGGCTAATATTTTGTACGTATATTTAATATTTTTATATATTTATATATGTATGATTCGGGTTTCAAATTGCTTGGATTGTTTGATATCTTTGCCTAAACCCACCCAAATTTGATTCGAATTTCTGAATTTTTATCCAAATTTGTACTAAATTTAAAAATATCTCATCCAAATCCTAAAAAAAATTGGGCTGGGCTTGCACCCCTAAAAAATCCCACACAAAAATACATATTAACAGAGTCAAATATTGAATGTTAATTGAAAAAACAAAAATCTAATAAAAAAATAACCCAGTAAAAGTGTTATTATTCCAACCAGGCCTTCATCAATGTGAGTTGCAAATACCCTAGAAAATAAACAAATGAATAAAATAGAGTTGTGAACACTTTGATTTTCTTCTCATCACATAATTAACAAAGTAAAATATTGAATGTTAATAAGAAAACAAAAATCTAATAAATAAAAAAACCATTAAAAAGGTTATTATTATTCCAACAAGGCCTTCATCAATGTGAGTTGCAAATACCCTAGAAAATAAACAAATAAAGAAAATAGAGTTGTGAACACTTTGATTTTCTTCTCATCTTAAAGTTTTTAAATTCCCCCCCCCCCCAACAAGGTTAATAGAACTTGCACTATATAACTTAAGCTCAACTCATAATCAATTATGCATTTATCCCAGCTAAAAAAATATAATTTAACCTTGCTGTTATTTGTTATTTATTATCTAGTTTTAGCAATTATTGATTTTTTCAATAGTAGGATATAATTCATCATTACATCATGAAAAACATATCAAATTAGACATTAAATTCTTTAAAATAGTTTAACAATACTGAGAGGGAGATTTATGATCTGGAATTGGGCCGAGGTAACGGCTGAGAAGATTGGTAGCCAAGTGGATCATGGGACCGAAATGATCCACGGTCCACCCAGAATTGGGCTACTAGGACCTGGGCTGGGCAGGTGTTGGGCTAAGTATGCGCCGCCCAGTCCGGATATAAGTTGCTCGGTTAAGGCAACGCTCGGTTAGACCGAGCTACGTGTATGGCATAGGCGAAGCCGGTCAGGTTGGCTGAACGGCGCCCGGAAAGGCGTCATCGACCGAGGTACTTGCCTGCTCGGCAAAAAGGCCAACCACAGTCGAGTTGAATGACCAGCGCCCGGAAAGGCGCAGTCAGCCGAGATACCCGTTTGCTCGGCAGGGAGGCCGGCTGCAGGCGTTCACGAGACGTCTCGGGCTCGGCTATGCCGAGGTGCTACCTAGCCCGGTTCTCTTGAGCGAAGCCAGTGAAGTGCTTGGGCGTAAAGCGCAGCCCGGCCGTGGATAGAGCAGCTCGGCTGCCGAGCTTCAGCAGAGACTGCTGGCAGTTGAGATTAGGTGATGTTCAGCGAGGTTTACGCTGACGGATGGGATAGCAGAGCCACGTGTCAGGAGATGACTGGGAGTGGATATTGGACGCAGAGGGTATATAAGCATGTCTGCGCCCCCATACAGCGGGGACTTTTTTTTGGTAAGATAATACTTACACTCAAACACTCTCCTCCCTCTCTCTCTATCCCAAGGTGTGTGCTAACTTGATCGTCGGAGGGGTTTTCCGGCCACACACCGCCGGGTAGCTCACCGCCGTTGTGCTTTCAGGTGATCGGACAGAAACGGAGCTTGGAAGAAAGGAGTACGGGCTCGCCGGAATATTTGCTCCCCGTACAATTGGCGCCGTCTGTGGGAATCTTGCAGATAAAACCTTGTCTTCCACGCTCGTTTGATCGCCGACCATGGCGAACAACGAAGAGTTTCCGTTGTCCGCCATCGACGGAGTTACTCCGGAGTCAGGCAGACGAAGAGAGGGGCATCCCGACATCATTCCGATGGCCAACCTGGAGACATTTCCAGGAGGACAGTCGGGAGACGCGCGAGATAAGCGCGGAAGGAGTCATGGTCATTCACGGAGTCCAGACGGACATCGGCGGCGGAGAGACTCACACGCCAGGCGCCTGGAAAACAAGCTGAAGGACCAGGACGCCGTCATCCGGCGAATGGCGGCAGAGATGGAAGAGCTAAAGCGACATGTCAAAGGGAAGGGTGTAGCTGGAGTGGGTGACCACAGTGAGCGCACCCAACCACGCCGTTCAGGCAGCCAGAGTCAGCGACAAACTCCGTCCATTTCCATTACCAGAAGTTACAAGGTTGGTGATTCCGGCCTGCATGCAGAGAAATCCAGTGCGCAAGATAGTACTTACCAACCCTCACGTCCGGCGACGACGTCGAGGTACTCCTATCCCGCTTGCACAGAAGACTTGCGGGCAGTTCTAAAGGAGCGGGCTCGCCGGCGGGAGGCTCAAAGGATACCGGCGTTCCAGCGGTTATCCTATGGGGTTCACGCCAGCGAGGAGGTCGGAATGCCTCCGCCCCGCCAAGCAGCACCGCTCCTGGTGGATTCCGACCTGGCAAGGTTGAGCGCCACCCCTTTCTCCCTGGAAATAGAGACAACACCTCTTCCGTCGGGCTTCCACCAGCCGAAGTTCACATTGTACGACGGAAAGACGGATCCTTACATGCACGTAAGCCACTACCGACAGGTCATGGCCGGACATAGGCGGAATGACGCTCTTATGTGCCTCATCTTTCCGTCAAGTTTGGGCGAACTGGGTTTGAAGTGGTTCGAAAGGCTGCCGGAGGGGAGCATAGAGAGGTGGCATCAGTTGGCCGAAGCCTTTGTGACGCGCTTCAAAACCAACACCAAGACACCCAAGGAAGTGGATCACCTACTGAGTGTCAAGATGGAACCGAGCGATACGTTGAAGGCATACAACTCCAGATATTGGGAGACCTTCAATGAGATCTTGGATTGCCCGGTCAACCTAGCAATCACTCAGTACAAGCGTGGTCTCCCGGTCGGACATAGACTGCGGGACTCGCTTACCATGCATCAGCCGACGTCCATGGGCCAGCTCATGCAGCGCATCAATGAACACATCCGGGTTGAGGATGATGCGTCGGCGTCTACCGTAAAGACAACTCCGGCAGCTACAGACAAGAAGGCAGCAGGCAAAGTGCACGCAGTTGGGCAGGAGTCCAGCCGCTCCAGTGACAGAGCAGAGGAATCAGACCGTGGTTCGAATCGTAAGAACCGGGGTAGAGGACGTCGGAACGACCGGGATGATTACAACCGAGATGACGTGGCGGATGCCAACAGAAGGTTGAAGGCAAGGACTGGCATCACCACGGTCTTCAAGATTCCAATCTATCGCATACTTAGTGAGATCCGAGACGAGGAGTATGTCCGGTTCCCTGCTAAGTTGGGCGATGGACAGAAGGGCTACAATCCGCGGTATCGTTGCACATTCCACCGGGAGAGAGGTCACCGGACTGAAGATTGCCTGCCTTTGAGGCAACACTTGGAAGAGCTGGTTGCAGCCGGGCACCTAGACCTTTACATTGATGGCGGCGTGAAGCCAATTCAGGCTCCGGTTGATCCCAGGGGACAGGATGACCGAGATGCGCCGCCACAAGGAGTTATTAATGTCATCCACGGCATAGTGGAACCGGAGCGTGTTTGCGAACTCCGGGGTATGATCAAGAAAGCAGAGCATATGAGGGAAGTTTTGTCGGTACAGCCCGCCATCAAGAGGGGGAAGACCGAAGAGAAAGATGTGATAAGTTTCACTTCAAGGGATCTAGAGCGTATCCAGACGCCGCACAACGATGCCCTAGTAGTGACACTTCGCGTCAAGGAATTTGATGTCAAACGGATCTTGATCGATCAGGGAAGCTCGGTCGAGATCATGTATTATGACGCGTTCAAGCAACTCAAGCTCCGAGAGACAGACTTGGCTCCGGCAACTTCGCCACTTGTTGGTTTCAACTCACAGCCAGAGTGGCCCTTGGGAAAGATTATCCTGCCGGTCAAAGCGGGATCCGTCGTCAACAGGTGGAGTTTTGGGTGTTACATGTGCCTTCGACTTACAACCTCATCCTTGGGAGGGGATGGCTTCACGCCATGCAAGCTGTAGCATCGACCTACCACCAGGTGATGAGATTCCCCTCGGCTATGGGGGCAATCGAGGAAATCTGGGGGGATCAAGTCATGTCCAAACAGTGCTTCGTGGCGGTGAACGGAAGCCGGGCTGCCAAAGGCTTCGTGCAAACGATAGAAGGACCGGAAGACCGAGGAGTTCTGGAGGACGTGGGCACCAAGGCAGAAGACAAAGCTGTGGAGGACTTGGTGGAGGTGCGAATCGACATGGAGCAACCGGATAAGTTCTTCCTGCTCGGTTCCAGCCTTACTACCCAGGAGAAAACCGAAATGGTTGAGTTTTTGATGGCCAATATCGAAGTTTTCGCATGGTCGCCTTACAACATGCCAGGCCTCGATCCTAGTTTTATCTGCCATCACCTCAATGTCTTTCCCGGAGCGAAGCCGATCATTCAGCGAACAAGGAGATCGGCGCTGCATCACGCCGAGGTAGTTGCAGAAGAAGTGAAGAACCTGCTTGAGGCACGAGCAATTCAGGAAGTGCACTACCCTCGGTGGATTTCGAACACAGTAGTGGTGCCCAAGAAGAATGGAAAGTGGCGAGTTTGTGTCGACTACAAGACAGTCAACCGAGCTTGTCCGAAGGATAGCTTCCCCTTGCCGCGAATTGACCAGCTTGTGGACTTGACGGCTGGACATAGCAGGCTCAGTTTCCTGGACGCCTATCGCGGCTACCATCAGATCGCCATGCATGGGCCTGACCGAGAGATTACTTCCTTCACGACTCCAAGGGGACTCTTCTGCTACCGCGTCATGCCTTTTGGTTTGAAGAACGCCGGGGCAACCTTCCAGAGGATGGTGACTAAGATGTTTGCTCCTTTGTTGGGCCGGACAATGGAGGCTTACATTGATGATATGGTGGTTAAAAGCCGGCATCAAGCAGACCACTTGTCCGACTTGGCCGAGATGTTCGCCATTCTCAAGAAGCACAAGCTACGCCTGAATGCGTCCAAGTGTGCCTTTGGTGTGGGGTCCGGAAAATTTTTGGGGTTCCTAGTCACAAACCGAGGCATCGAAGCAGACCCTACTCAGATAAGAGCCGTGCAGGAGTTGAAGCAGCCGAGCTCGGCTAAGGACGTGCAGCATCTGGCCGGGATGGCCGCCGCGCTTAATCGATTTATAAGCCGGTCATCAGATCGCTGCCGCCCTTTCTTCCAGGCATTGAAGTCAAAGTTCTCGTGGGACGAAGAGTGTGACCGAGCTTTGGCCGCGCTCAAGGAATATCTGTCTTCTCCGCCACTATTGGTTACACCTAAGCAACGAGGAACTCTACCTCTACCTTGCCGTCTCACAGCATGCTGTCAGTGCGGTGCTAGTCCGAGCTGAAGGAATCAAGCACCTCCCAATCTTCTATGTCAGTAAAACCTTGCTGCCGGCAGAGTCGAGGTACTTACCTTTGGAAAAGCTTGCGTTGGCACTAATGATGGCTTCGAGAAAGTTGGCGCATTATTTCCACGCCCATACCATCATCGTACTAACCGAGTTTCCACTTAAGGCCTTGTTTGAACGGGCGGACTTTTCTGGCCGATTTGAAGTGGGCGGTCGAATTGGGACAGTTTGATGTGAAGTTCCAGCCGCGCACAGCCATGAAGGCCCAAACTTTGGCCGATTTTGTTGCCGAATTCTCCCTGGAACCCATCCGGTGTGCCCGGTCGACATTGCCGCGGCAGATGAGGAGGTTAATGCAACCCAGATTGAGATACAACCTTGTGGAACTTGCGACGCGGAATTTGCGCGCTCCACCGAAACACCCTTAGTTTTTACCACACCACCGACTGGTGATGCGATGACGGAGTCGGTTCCCGCCGACCAACCTGCTCCATCCGGAACCGCATCACCACGGGGGGACGAAATGGATCCACCCGGCACAGAGCCTGCGGCCGGCACAATACCGCAACCTGGTGATTCGCCTACGGACTTGGGCATTATAGATCAACTTGCTGAGTCCGGTGCCGAATCACCAAGGGGGGCTGTAGTGGAACCAATCAACGCAGAACATGAACCCGGTCAGCCCAGCGACCGAGATCCTATCGCCCTTCGAAACTCTCAAGACCCTTCAGAATGTTGGAAGCTTTTTGTGGGGGAGATGTGGAAACTTTTCGTTGATGGAGCGTCGAATCGTCACGGTGCCGGGCTAGGTATCGTTCTTATCTCACCGGATGGCCTTACCATTGAACATTCTATCACCCTCGGCTTCCCCGCATCTAACAACGAGGCTGAGTACGAAGCACTTTTGGCCGGACTCAAGAGCGCTCTTCAGATGAAGGCTTCCGAGCTGATGGTGTACAGTGATTCCCAGCTTGTGGTAAACCAAGTCTCTGGGATTTATGAAGCAAAGGATGACAGAATGGCAAAGTACCAAGCTCTGGTCAGGGAACACATCAAGCAGTTTCAGGCAATCAGGGTCCAACAAATTGGCCGTGAAGAAAACAGCCGAGCTGATGAGCTGGCCGGCCTCGCTTCGATGGTAGATAGTACGTCTCCAAACCCCCTGTTAATTGACTATCTTCCACGGCCGAGCATTGAAGATGCCGGGCAGACGGATGTACTCTGCGCCGCGCTAGGTCCTTCCTGGATGGACCCCTTAATCTTGTTCCTTAGAGACCGGACTCTTCCAACTGACAAGAAGGAAGCACACAAAGTCCGGGTGAAGTCAGAGCGGTTTTGGCTCTCTCCATCTGGTGCGTTGTATAAAAAGTCCTTCACTGGTCCTTATCTAAAGTGTGTGCACCCGAGCAGTGTGGAGGCCTTCTTGTACGAAATTCACGAAGGCATTTGTGGCAGTCATATAGGGGGCAGGTCATTGGCCTACCGAGCTATTTCGCAGGGATACTGGTGGCCGTGCATGCAGGCCGACGCACAAAAGTACGTCCGCAAATGCGAAAAATGCCAGAAATTCGCCCATCAGATCCATCAGCCAGCTAGGGAACTTCTTCCCCTCACCAGTCCTTGGCCCTTCGCCATGTGGGGACTAGATATAGTGGGGCCACTGCCAACAGCACCGGGCAACCGGAAATTCTTCATTGCGGCCACAGATTACTTCACGAAATGGGTTGAAGCTGAGCCCTTGGCAACAATCAAAGAGAAAGACGTGAAGCGGTTTGTCTGGCAGAACGTGGTCACGCGATTTGGCGTCCCCAAGATCTTGATCTCTGACAACGGCACCCAGTTTGACGGTCGCCTATTCAGAGGCTTTTGTGAAGATTTGAAGATTGAATTCTACAACTCCACTCCGGCTTACCCGCAGTCCAATGGTCAAGCCGAGGCATCGAACAAGACTATACTGGATGGGTTGAAGAAACGGCTGGAGAAGGCAAAGGGAAAATGGGCTGAGGAATTACCCAGCGTCCTTTGGGCATACCGAACAACTCCGCGGCGAGCTACCGGGGAAACTCCATTTGCTTTGGCTTATGGCATGGAGGCGGTCATACCTTTGGAAGTTGGCATGCCCACCCTAAGAAGCGAGAGTTTTGAGCCCGAACTGAATGCCGAGGCTATTGCCTTGGAGCTGGACCTAGTGGAAGAGCGCCGGGAGAAGGCACTCATCCATGTGGCCGCCTACCAACAAGAGCTCTCAAAGAAGTACAACAAGACGGTGCACCCCAGACCGTTCAAAGTTGGTGATTGGGTTTTGAGGAAAGTTATGGGCAACACCCTGGTGCCAGGTGAAGGCAAACTAGGGGCAAATTGGGAAGGACCCTACAAGATCACCGGTCTGGCGGGCAAGGGGGCATACCACTTAGAGGATCTGGAGGGAAGAGCAATACCCCGGCCATGGAATGCGGCCAACCTCAAATTGTATTATTTCTAGCGTTAGTTTTCTCTTCTTGTGCAAAGGAATTTTTTGGCTTGCACTTCAGAATGTAAATTCTTTTTGTCAATATATAGAAGTGATTTTGCTTTAGATTGTTGTTCTTAAATCTAAAAACCGAGATGCTTTACTCCGGATTGGAAGAGTTCGTGTTTTGTCCAACACAGGATTCCCAACCGAGATGATTCATCCCGGTTGGAAGAGTTGATGTTTTGTTCAGCTTAGATATTTCTTGCCGAGATGTTTTGCTCCGGCTAAGCAAAGTTGATGTTTTGTTCAACTTAGATATTTCTTGCCGAGATGTTTTGCTCCGGCTAAGCAAAGTTGATGTTTTGTTCAACTTAGATATTTCTTGCCGAGATGTTTTGCTCCGGCTAAGCAAAGTTGATGTTTTGTTCAGCTTAGATATTTCTTGCCGAGATGTTTTGCTCCGGCTAAGCAAAGTTGATGTTTTGTTCAACTTAGATATTTCTTGCCGAGATGTTTTGCTCCGGCTAAGCAAAGTTGATGTTTTGTTCAGCTTAGATATTTCCCAACTGAGATGATTTAGCCCGGTTGGAAGAGTTGGTGATTTGTTCAACTGATACCCCCAACCGAGATGATTTACTCCGGTTTGAAGAGTTGGTGTTTCGTGTAACTTAGCCCTACCAACCGAAATAATTTACTCCAGTTGAAGAAGGCGGTGATTTGTTAAACTTTGCTATTCTAACCGAGATGGGTATTCCGGTTTACGAAGCTGCTGTTTTGTTACGCTTTCTACTTCAACCGAGTTATGTATTCCGGTTGACAATGTGTTCACATTTATTTATGATCTATACTGAGATGTTTGGCTGAAGACGACGACCGTGCAAACACTTAGCAAAAATATTAAGTTCTTCATTGATAGAAAATCAATACAAAAGATGGGGACTGAGCCCGGTTACATCAGAAGTGCAGAAAGCAAACATTCAAAAAGAAAAAAAAAAAGAAAAAACTACACTAGGGGGGAGAGATTGGTAAACTCGTCCTCGGTGGTGTCAAGGTTGATGGTTGGGCTCTTGTCTTGGGCGCCGGGCTCATCATGGCCGGGCTGCTCCCGCACCTCGGCGTCTTCTGCCTCTGTATCCGTCTCGTCGTCTCCCTCTTGAAGCCCTTCCTCAGCCTCAGCTTGCAACGCACTGAAGACGTCGTTTGCGTAAGGCACGAGGTAGACCGGTAGAGAAGCAGGAGGAGGATTGGCGAACACGTCGGTGCCGGAGCCCTGACCGAGATGCTCACAAGCAGATTTCCAGCCGGCTTTGAAATAGATGTCTTGTGTTGCAAAGACCTGTTTCTTGTAGCTCTCCTCGGCTTCGTTGAAGCCGGCATTATTAGCATCCCGGCAGTCCGTCTTCCGCGACTTCTTGAGCGCGTCTACCTCGGCCTGGAGCTCATCTCGTTTTTTCTCGGCCGCGTTCAGTTGACCGAGCAGTCTGTTGTTGTCTGCATTGGCATTCTCAAGTGAAGTTTTTGCCCGGCCGAGCTCAGTTTGGAGGCTCTAGACTTGGCTGGCTGTGTCACTGGCCTTTTGCCGAAGTCTATAGATGCACTCCAAAACTAAGTGTTGTTTTTGAATGGCCTGCAAGAAGCAAAGTTCGTTAGAGAAGGAACCAGGCAAACACTTGTAGAAATTTCAAAGGAAAATTGACTTACTCTTGCTATGGATTTCACAGATGATTTTACCAACCGAGTGTCAGGGACGTGGTCGCTGCCGACCACGTCGCTCGGTAGTAGTAGAGCTTTGAAGAGATCGAAGGCTAGCAGGTGCTCTTTATCAGCCTTGATCGAAGCTGTTGCGGGGATGTCTTGACCCCGGTGTTTCAACTGTGGGCGCCAAGCCGGTATTAGGTTAACTGTTTCGGTTGGCTGCTCGGTGGTCAGTTCGGCCACAAGCTCGGCAGACGGATTCGCGCGGGCTCTTTTTCCAGCACGGCGTGGAGTTGGTTGCTTGCTGGATTGCCCGGCTGCTGGAGAGGCCAGAGCGACCACGGCATCGCTTGTTTGCCCGGTGGCTGGCGAGCGGATTGCAACGCTTGGTATCTCGGCCGATGTGGCGGTGAGCAAGTTCTTGATTCTGCTTCTTTTTGCCATCTCTTGCTCCTCGGTCAGACGGATGAGTGGAACGTCTGGCAAGGTTGGATCTGGTGGAGGTGATGGAGCGCGAAGGAAATCTGTGACTTTACTCCGGCGGGGAGCGGAGTATCTGTATGTGGGAGTGTAGCCGAGCAATTGGTTGCAATCTCGGTG
Source organism: Camellia japonica (assembly GCA_030407325.1). Lineage (NCBI taxonomy): Eukaryota > Viridiplantae > Streptophyta > Magnoliopsida > Ericales > Theaceae > Camellia > Camellia japonica. The sequence goes on from JAPPVO010000032.1 coordinate 96,619,164, forward strand.
GCGGTAGCGGAGCGCGGTCCTGATTGCCTCTACGTTGGGGAATTGATAGTTGGCTTGCAGGGCTTGGATTGCTGCAATAGAAACAAGAAAAAATGATTAAGTACAGAAACATGAAGTAAATCAACCGAGCTAATTTACGCGGCTTACATGATCTGCCAAAGTTTTTGCTTATCATCCAGCCCGGTACCGCGGCTGTCTCGTAATTGCCAGACACCCAGAAGAAATCATCGTCGTGAAGATCCTTGTCTGGAGTGCCGGTCACGATTTTCTCTCTGCCCGGTCTAATCTTAAGATAATAGGCGAGATCGTCCCCGGTGTGGCCTAGTGTGTATTGGCGAAGGATCTCGGCTAGACCTAGGCTTATGCCTAGCCGGTTGTTTATTTCGTGCACGCCGTTTATTATTCGGTAGGTGTTGGTGGATACTTGGGTTGGTGCTAGCCCGGTCCGGCGCAGGAACTCGGTCATCAGGGGATTGATTGGGAAGCGGAGGCCTCCTTCTACTATTGACAGCACGGTGAAGGGGCATTGGTCAAGTCTGCCCCAGGGTGTTGTCTTCTCTTCTGCCAGCTCTAGATGGACGTCGGCCGGGATGCCGTACTCCTCTCTAAACGCGTCTAGCGCGGCTGGTGTATCCACTAGGAAGCGGAATTTCCCCATGAGACCGAGCTAGTGTATCTCGGCTGAGGGGTTTGGCACTGTGCTAGTTGGATTTTGCTCGGTCTTGAGAGCCTCGGTTGTGGTCAAAGGTCCCCTTGGACTCTGCAGGAAAAGGATGGCAAGTGTGAGTGTGAGCGCGGTCGCGCAAAGCGAGCTTGATTTTAGCTCGGTCATGAAAAGTGCCAAACCACCTCGGTGTTCTAAGCTTACCAAGGAGCCCGGTCGCCCAAGCAGACCAGATATTAGCCCGGTTGAACGACCTGGTCCACTTTGCTATCCCGGTTTTAGCTGGGTTTGTGACAAACATGTTATATGCTCGGTTCTTAGAGTTTTTTGGATCAAACGAAGACCAGGAGCCCGGTCCGCCCCAGTTCTTCAGTGTTCTTCAGGAAAAATGAAGAACACCATGAATGTTCGAAGGTTTAGGGTGGGTTTTGGTGCCCAAATCCTAAAAGCTACGTTTTTCTACCCTAATGTGTGAAATACCAGAAGAAATGGCAACAAAAGAGAGGTTAAAGGGCATACCTGTGAAGGGCAGTGGCTCTTCCTTCTTCCAACACAAGCTCAACGATGGCGAGAGAGAAGGGGGCACAGGAGCTCTAGGATGCTTGAACGACGAAATGGCAGTAGGAAGGAATGAGAGAGGGGAGTGGCCTGTATATAGGCTGAAAACCGCCAAAATTTGAATTTCATTCGACGGCGGTTGGCCGCTCGAGGACGAATGGGAGGGCGCCACCTGTCACCATTAATGGCAGCATCAGAGTTGAAGAGACGGGGGGCAGGTGAGACGTCAGCCGAGCAAAACGAAGAGACAGACTGGAGAGTCGAGGAGTGAACCGGGCTACTTTTGAAGCAGGGATCATCAGCCTGGGGCATAACCGGGCAAGTTTGCAAACAGGAATGTTTAACTAGCCCGGTCACCATTTCGCATTTTGACAACCGAGGAGGTGTAATCCCGGTCGAAGTGAATAATCCCAGTCACGCTTTTGCGGACGGAATTAAGGGGCAATTGAGAGGGAGATTTATGATCTGGAATTGGGCCGAGGTAACGGCCGAGAAGATTGGTAGCCAAGTGGATCATGGGACCGAAATGATCCACGGTCCACCCAGAATTGGGCTACTAGGACCTGGGCTGGGCAGGTGTTGGGCTAAGTATGCGCCGCCCAGTCCGGATATAAGTTGCTCGGTTAAGGCAACGCTCGGTTAGACCGAGCTACGTGTATGGCATAGGCGAAGCCGGTCAGGTTGGCTGAACGGCGCCCGGAAAGGCGTCATCGACCGAGGTACTTGCCTGCTCGGCAAAAAGGCCAACCACAGTCGAGTTGAATGACCAGCGCCCGGAAAGGCGCAGTTAGCCGAGATACCCGTTTGCTCGGCAGGGAGGCCGGCTGCAGGCGTTCACGAGACGTCTCGGGCTCGGCTATGCCGAGGTGCTACCTAGCCCGGTTCTCTTGAGCGAAGCCAGTGAAGTGCTTGGGCGTAAAGCGCAGCCCGGCCGTGGATAGAGCAGCTCGGCTGCCGAGCTTCAGCAGAGACGGCTGGCAGTTGAGATTAGGTGATGTTCAGCGAGGTTTACGCTGACGGATGGATAGCAGAGCCACGTGTCAGGAGATGACTGGGAGTGGATATTGGACGCAGAGGGTATATAAGCATGTCTGCGCCCCCATACAGCGGGGACTTTTTTTTTGGTAAGATAATACTTACACTCAAACACTCTCCTCCCAAGCTCTCTATCCCAAGGTGTGTGCTAACTTGATCGTCGGAGGGGTTTTCCGGCCACACACCGCCGGGTAGCTCACCGCCGTTGTGCTTTCAGGTGATCGGACAGAAACGGAGCTTGGAAGAAAGGAGTACGGGCTCGTCGGAATATTTGCTCCCCGTACAAATACATAACCATAAATTCAAAACAATCACATGACAACCACATTAAAGAGAGTGAAACGCAAGACCTAAATAACCAAGACACCAATAGCAAATTTAAATTAAATTTTAAAATAGAGTTCAAATTAAAATTTAAGGAGAAAACACACACACACCCTACTTTATCTTCACACTTTCACCACCCAAAAATTAAGAGCAAGGATCCCTTCCTTGACTCCCCTCCTTGACTCCTTACTTGATGGGCCATTGGGTCCACTTTTGAACCAAATTTCGATGATCCGAACCGTTCACATTTTAGAATTTGTCACGTATATCATACCTGTAAAAAGTCAAGGAGGGGATCCTTGCTCATTAAGTAAACCACTTTCATTGTTTTAAGAAAAAGGTTGAGACCCCTTTTTCTTTAACCCCCACCACTTTCAATGTATTGGGATTGACTAACTTTTTACTTTTTGTTTTTTATTTTTTTTTTTCTTGTCTGTAGGAGGTTGTGGGGGTCAAGAAAAAAGAGGTCTCTATCATTTCTAATTTTTTTATTTTTTTTAGTCATAAAAAATTAAGCAACTTTTTTATTGTGTTAACTTTCATTCCTTTTTCACCTACAAGGCAAGAAAGAGAGTGCCAAATATATATATATATATATGATTGGTTTATCATATCAAATCCATTGGAAGTCACTAAAGTCTATTGTTACAAAACAAAAAAAAAAAATTGTTACCATACTCTTTCTTTTAGAACTGTACTAATTTAAGGTTAATTACCTTTATATCACTACAAGAAAAGTGGGTATATGAGACGGGACTATTTGCAACGGCACACTTGTCGTCTCAAAAAGTCACTTTTTGCGACGGCAGAAAATGCCGCCTCAAAAAAGTAGAGTATTTGCGACGGCACCATTTGCCGTCTCAAAAAAGCATAGCATTTGCGACGGCATAATTTGCCGTTTCAAAAAATGAGAGCATTTGCGACAGTATTTTTTGCCGTCGCAAATACTCTGTTTTTTTGAGATGGCAAATTGTGCCGTCGCAAATACTCTGCTTTTTTGAGACGGCAAATGGTGCCGTCGCAAATACTCTGCTTTTTTGAGATGGCATTTTCTGCCGTCGCAAAAAGTGATTTTCGTGTTTTTTTTTAATTTTTAGTGAATATTTTTAAAATTTAAAATATTTTTTTTAGATGCATCTTACTCAGATGTATCTAAAAAAAAAATTATGAAAAAATATTTTTTAAAATTAATAAATACATAAAAATACAAAAAAAAAATGTATTGAATTATTGTATTTTTGGTATTTAGTGAATTTTTAAAAGATTTTTTTTACAATTTTTTTAATTTTTAGGTGTATTTATGTTAGGTGTGTCTAAAAATTTTTAAAAAATACTTAAAATATTAAAAAAAATTCAGTAAAAACAATATAACACGGAAAACAAGAAAGTATAATTTTCTCAAAAGAGTTTTTGGAAAACTCTAACCTAGCATAGTGATTGTGGTTTTGAGACAGCTTCATATATATACAGTCACAAAATGGTTTGAATAAATTCTAGTACTTTTTTCTGTCGCAAAAAAAAATTTTAAAAAACAATGTCTTCTTACTCTTTTGATGTAACATTTCTTTTTTCATTCATTTTTTCATCTTCATGTCTCTCTGTCTCTATCTCTCGCTCTTCTCTTTATCTCTTTCACTCATCACTCTTCTTTCTCTATCTGTCTGTTTCTCTCTCTCATTTTCTCTCTGTGTCTCTCGCCTATCTCTCTTCTCTCTTCTCTCTATCTCTCTCATCTGTTTTCTCTCTCTGTCTCTCTCGCTCATCTCTCTTCTCTCTATCTCTCTCATTTCTTTTCTCTCTCTCTCTCTCTCTTATCTTTCTATCTCTCTCGCCCATTTCTCTTCTCTCTTTGTCTCTATCTTTTTTGTGTCTCTTTCTCGCTCATCTCTTTTCGCTCTATTTCTTTCTCTTTTTGTCTATCTCTCGCTCATCTCTTGTTTCTCTCTCTTTTTCTATCTTTCCCTCTATCTCTATCTCTCTCTCTCTCTTTCTCTCTCTATCTTTTTTTCTGTCTATCTCTCTCTCCCTGTCTCTCTCTCACTCATCACTCTTCTCTCTCTCTCTCTCTCTCTACTTGTCTATTTGTCTATTTCTCCCTCACTATGTTCGCCTTGCTCACTCTCTTACTCCCATCTTCTCTATTTATCGAGCTCCTTCTCGATTTATCGATCCACTATAAATAACGTCGTCTTACTCTTTTGAACATTTCTTTTTTCATCCATTTTTTCATCTTCCTATCTCTCTATCTCTGTCTCTCTTCTCTTTCCCTCTCTTACTCATCACTCTTCTCTGTCTGTCTCTCTCTCTCTTTCTCTATGTGTCTCTGTCTCTCTTCTCTGTCTCTCTCTCACTCATCACTCTTCTCTGTTTGTCCGTCTCTCTCTTTCTCTCTGTGTCTCTGTTTCTCTTCTCTTTCTCTCTCTCACTCATCACTCTTTTCTGTCTGTCTGTCTGTCTGTCTCTCTCTCTTTTTCTCTGTGTCTCTCGTCCATCTCTCTTCTCTCTATCTCTTTCATCTATCTTCTCTCTCTGTCTCTCTTCTCTCTCTCTTCTTTTTTTCTCTCTCGCTTTCTCGCTCATCTCTTTCTGTCTCTCTCTCGTTTATCTCTTTTCGCTCTTTTTTTTTCTCTCTTTGTCTATATCTTTTCACCAATTTTTTCATCTTTTTCTCTCTATTTTCTTTCTCTCTCTCATTCATCACTCTTCTCTCTCTGTCTGTCTATTTGTCTCTCTCTCTCTCTGTGTCTCTCATTCATCTATCTCTTCTCTCATCTCTTTTCTCTCTCTCTCTCTCTGTGCCTCTCACTCATCTCTCTCTCTCACCACTCATCTCCTCTACCACCTTTACCACTACTGCAAACGCCATTTCACTACCACCACTACTACCACGGTCGCCATTTCACCTCTACGACTACCATTACTACTACCATCGCCACCATTCCACTACCACCACTACCACTATTGCCACTACTACTACTACCATTACCTCTCTTTCACCCCTGCTACTCCATCTACTCTACTACTACCACAACTTCACCACTAATCTCCTTCGTCATCACCACCACCACCATCATCTCTTATCCACCACCTTCACCACTACTGTCGGTTCCTCTTCTCTACCACAAAATATTACCTCTCTTCTCTCTCTCTCTCTCTTTCTCTCTCTGTGTTTGTTTGTCTGTCTCTCGCTCTTCTCTCTCTCTCTCTCTCTCTATGTGTGTGTCTGTCTGTTTGCTTGTCTCTCTCCCCCATTGTGTTCACCTTGCTCACTCTCTCCCTCATCTCTTCTCTATTTACCGAGTTCTCCACTACAAGAAAATGCACTTTTAGCGACCACTTTGTCTCTCTCTCGCTCATCACTTTGTCTCTGTCTGTCTGTCTGTCTGTCTCTCTCTCTCTCTCTATCTCTCTTCTCTATCTGTCTCTCACTCATCTCTCTCACCACCCATCTTCTCTACCACATTCACCACTACTGCAAATGCCATTCCATTATTACTACTACTACCACTGCAAATGCCACATTGACCACAAAAAATTAACTTTATTTTAATGGAAAATATTATCCCTACTTTTACCAAATAAAAAATAATAATAATTTTTTATTCATTAAAATAAATATGAAACAAATAAATTTTCAACCTTACTAAATGAAAAAATAAAAATAAAAATTCATTAACTATAAAAAAATTATTTTAATAAAAAATAATTTTTTTTAGCAATGACATCCTCTGTTGCAAAAAAAAAAAAGTCATTTTATTATTTAAATATTTATTTGTAATGAAAATAAAAATTTTAAAAATCCAAAAAAATTTCCATCCCCCCCATTTTTTCCATTCCCGCTCGGTTCCCCCCTCCCTCTTTCCATTCCCGCTCCCCCCTCTCCCCAAAAACCCAAAATCCCCAATCTTTTTCTTGTTTTCGATTCCCGCTCCCCCCTTCCCCTCCCCTCAAAAACCCAAAATCCCTAATCTGTTCAGTCTTTGATGGGGCAACCAGGCAAAGAAAAGAGAGAGAGAGAGAGAAAAGATCATCGATCTCGTGGATCATCGATCTCGTCTCCTCCTCTCTCTCTCTCTCTCTCTCTCTCTCTCTCTCTCTCTCTCTCTCTCATCTTCACCCTCTTCAAACCCTAATTTCTGCCTCCGATCCACCTCTCGTCGCTCAATCTTCCAACCTTCTCTTCTCTACAAAATCCGTTGAATTTCTTAGGTAACTTGACTATTTTGTTGAATTGTTGTTTCGTTTTCGTTTTTCGATTACCTTTCTGTTTCGTTTTGATTCGTCTTTTACTGTTTTTGCTGATCTTGTACTGGATTTGAATTTTTGTATCTTCACTGTGTCGAAAATGAATCGATTTCCAAGGTTTACATCGATCTTATACCCTTTAAATTAAAGGGGAAATTTCAATTCAGTTGAAGTTTATAAATTTTAATGGTTAAAGTCTTGAACTTTTTCATGAATATGTAATTATTTTGTGAAAACTCCACTATATTGTAATTTCCCCAATTAAGACAACAGATATATGGATCGATATATGTATATATATATATGTATTTATGCATCTAAGCTTTTTGAAAAGCTACCCAATTTTGCTTTTTTGCTGGGATGTGTTAACGAACATGTGATTTTTACTTTGCAAAGATTTTTCTTTTTTCCAAGGAGTTAAAAGTGTCATGCTTTTTGGGTGAACTGTGTCTTGGGACATCACAGAACAACCAAACTTCTTTTGCTGCATTTAAGGCCAGAAAGTGTAGAGTAACTGACACTTTCTAAGTATTTGAGGTCTTTAATTGCTGTTCTAAGAAGTCATCTATTGCATTAATGATCTTCCCAATTATATTTCTGGAGTTATATTGATTACTTATTGATTGTTGGTTGGTTTTGGTAGTTAGTTGAGTTGAGTCAGTGTCTCCTCCAACACAACATCGGCCTCTATTACAGAACCAGGTTTCTTTCTAAATTGGGAGCTTTGAGGATCTTGGGTTGGTCTTCTCATGGCACATATTGGTGGGCATCATTTCTCTGGAGGGTCTCTATCAGGTTTGAGATTTTTATGTATTCAAATTAAATCCTATCATATGATTTTGCAATTAGTTGGAGTGTTTAATATCCCAATGGTGGTGGTTTATTGCTTATTGTTTGTGCCCACTTCACTACCAATTATAAGTGGTTGGAACTAAGAATTATGTAATGAAGTTTTTTGACTGAAACTTGTTCTTTAATTGCTCTCTGTTTGGTTGGTCTACCATAATTAGAGACCCAGTATTTCAATATCTTGGCACTAAAGAAAAATAAATAAAATAATTAAGGCTCAAGCAAGACCAGTTGAATTCCTTGTTTAGTTAAATAAGATCCAGTTGTTAGATAAAATACAATACTTCTAAATTCATGTTTGTTTCACTTTCCTCAAAATTTGGTGGTGAAAAAGCATTATAAGCTCCATTTTATTCAGTTTTTTTGCATTAGCTTGTCCAGATGACGCTGATTGAATCACCACTACTTGTGCCTGATTCTTGGGCTATTATGGGGTTATTATAGAAACGTGAGTCTTGGGCTATTAAAGCAGCTGAAAATACATGAACAGTGCTTCTTTGCTCTCTTATTAAAACTTGTCAGTCATTTAAAGGATTTTTAATCTCTATGGTTGCTACTTGCTATGTCATACTCCTATCACATGCTGGAGGTTTGGTGGCTTATCTACTCCATGTTTTAATTTGTTCATCTATCAGTTAATCAATTCAACGGAACTATTATTGACAAAGATACTTGGAATCCATAAATAAACAGAGGCATATTCTTATGTTCACCTTATTTAAATTATTTGTTGTACTAATTATGCATTGTATATCTAAGCTTATCTACTAATCTAAAATTTGAATGAAAATATGTTCTTGGAACTCTTTCTGTTGCCTTACTTTGATCACTGTTGTGGGTAATGGTTCTCTAATCTTGTTTTTTCTGTTGATATGAAACAGTTGTCATCAGTGGTTTGTTAATTGGGAAAACAAAAGAAAGTTTTTAATTTCTATCTTGTACTGATCATTCTCCATACATAGGTTTTACTTGGCATTGGGGAGATCATCGCTTCAAGGTCTTGCCCCAAGGTAATCTTCTATCAAGGCATCATGTGTATGCTCTTTGACTAGAAAAGAGTCTGTCGAGTAATTGTTGTAAATTTGGTTGATAGTTCAGGAAGTTACTAATTCCTTTGTGATTGGCTCTGCTGAAAATATTCAGTTGAGGCCCTTAATTCCTTTGATGTTCGGATGACATTAATTATATTCGAAGATTCTAGCTATTAAACACCTATTGTGGCTCTTATTATGTAGGGTTTTCAACATTGTTATGTTGTATTAATGCATTTACTTCCTTTATAGGTACTTTTGTTGAATGGTATTCATGACCGAGAAACTAGCGGCTTTTCTGCTGCTTGCTTTGGGTTGGGAGGGTTTCTAGCACAATCCAACTCTAACCCACATAAATAGGTTAGTCTCTCTTAATCAATTCATATACATCATTGTATTTGTTTTCAATTCTCTCAAATTTTCTTTCTTTGCTGTTTCCATTAGTTTGGAGGGATTGAATTAGTTTTTGGTTTCAATCTGAGGACTTGATGCTGCAAATGATATCATCTACGCCAAGTGTTTGTGTTTTTGCTTCTGTTTCTGTAATATGGTGTTTGTTGCTTTCATAGTTTTGCTCGAGTTCAAATCGTAGAATCGTATCAATTCATTGCTTGTCCTTCTAAGAATTAGTATATGATTTGTTGTTCAAGCTCTTCGGTGATCGAGTTTGTGTCTCGTTTGGTGGCTTGGGGTGTTGTTTTAATGATATAACTTGTTATATTTGTAAATACAATCATGCAGCTTTAATTCTCCGGATTTCTTAGCATATCATTTTTTGCCTTTCTTGACGTCATTAGGGATGGATGCATCACTTATCTATTACAGAAAAAGTATTTAGAACCATAATTGTTTTCGAGAACCCAAAATAATTCATATACTGTCCCACAGTGGAGGCCTCATCGTGCATATGTATGTCATGTAATCATATATCAGCGAATAAGCATTCTCCCTCACATTCTTGTCAGAATAACTTTTTTTCTTCTCTTCTTTTTTCATTTTTAAATTTTAAAATTTTGACAAATAGACTGCCTAATACTATATATCAAATGACAGTAGTAAGAGATGTAATTAGAAGGCTGTGATTGGTGGGCTTTGCCTAGAGTTCTGTTATTTTGTCAAGTTCTGTTTCTCTGAGACATCTTCTTTCATTGTGGGTTGATGCAATTTTGCATAATTTCTATTACATCATTTGTATGATGCTTCAGCTGAATTATTATGTTTGCCTTTTTATCAGTGAATTAAGGTATGAACTCTTCATCAACTCAATTTGCCACTTCAGGAATGATGGGTTTATATGAGAGACAAATTTTTTAGAAGTGGGCGCACCAATAAATTTTGTAAAATCTAGTCAATTCCTGTATATTTTTGTGTTCATTCATGTATTTGGTTTCTAGATTCGTAGTAAAACTCTTTCCGGATAAACCACAAACCTAGAAAAAGTGTCCACAAAAATAAAATGTAAGATGTAGATTAATGAATCTTTGGTCTACATATTTTATTTTCTACAATTAAAAAAATGTCTAGCATTACTCTACATTTTCACACCCACCAACCACTTCATGGTTTTTTATTATAATTCCCCACTCCTAAGGTTTGGAAACCAAATCAAGTAACCATCACAATCTTATAACAAATTATTGGTTAATTTACAGGTAATGAAGCTCAAGGAACAGCTTTCCGAGGCAGAGAAGGAGATACAGAGGCTACTGGAGAGATGCGATGGTGTTTCAAGCAACAGCCCGGCTTCATTGTTCTCCATGGAAGCCATGGATCCACCTCCTTTTCTAGGGGAGTTTGGGATGGAAGGGTTTGGAAATATTTTTTATGTGCCAGAAAACAATTACAATCATGGCATGGATTGGGTTAATCTTATATGATATGTAATTAAAGCAATTCTAGTATTAATGTAGCTAGTGACCATCTTATGTACATCTTTTTTTCTTTTCTTTTTTTTTTTTTTTTTTTTTTGGCTTTGTTTTTATGTTGTAGTGTTTCAGTGGTACTTTACATTTGACTAGAAGATGGAATTGTTAATGTTAGAATATAACTTGCTTTTTAATTATGGATGAATTTTTATTTATATATTGGACTTTTTATATTATTATATAATTATTGGTTTTTTTTTATAGTTATTTTTCATTTAATACAGGTCATTTTCATATTTTTAATAATTTTATTACAGGTTTTTTTTTTTGTTTTTTTTTTTAAATTTTTTTTGAGACGGCAGAACACCCCGTCTCAAAAAGAAAATTGAAACAGGCTTTTTGCGACGGCACTTATACTGTCGCAAAAGGTAGGGAATATAATTGAAAAATAAGGCCTTTAGCGACGGTATCATAGCCGTCGACAATAGTCATTAGCGACGGCTCAGGTTGCTGTCTCAAATAGACTTTTAGCGACGGTATTTTTGCCGTCGCAAAAAACCCTTTTAGCGACGGCAATACTGTGCCGTCGCAAAAAACTCAGATTTTCATCCATTAATGGCGACAGAAATTTGCCGTCGCAAAAAAGGAATTTTCCCGTCGCAAAAGCAAAGGCGACGGCACTTGCCGTCGCTAAAACCCTTTTGCAACCCCTTTTGTTGCGACTCCCACTTGCCGTCGCAAAAAGATATTTTACCGTCGCAAAAAACAATTTTTTTTGTAGATATTCCCCAATGTACGAGATTTGTATAATTTTAATTTCTAATATTTAAATTGTGTCAATTGTGTTTTTAATATATAAAAAGTGTTTCGATTTGATTCTTAATCTAACTCTATTTGTAAATGCCTTAAATGTGTAAACTCAATTAAAAATTTACTCTTATAGTTCTCAAAATATTTAATTTGTGTCATTTTAGTCTCTAACATTTAAATTATGTCAAATGAATCTCAATGTATAAAAAGTGTTTCATTTGATCCCTCAAACCACTCATGTCTCCCTTTCTGTATGAAATAGGGGTAAAACTTGGAAAGCATAAATACACATCATCAAAAAATAAAAATAATAAATAAAAAAAGTCAACATCTTTGGAAGGAAATATTCTCGCTACTACAAGAAAATATAAATTACACGATACATGATACAAAAAAAAAAAAATTGTCACCCAAAGCTTACATTTTCACGATGAATGAAATTCTAATCGCTAATTTATTTATTTATTTATTTATTTTATTTTTTGATGATTTTTTCCTTGCAAAAGTTGTTTCTTCTTGTAGCCCCTCATCTAATAATTTGTTTTGATATATAACTAGCAGGACACTCATGCTATGTATGGGAGATTCAATATTTTATTTAGAAATTAATCCTAAAAAAAATAAATATTTATTAAAAAAATGGGGATTGGGAGGGTCATTGGATTTGTCAATTTTCTTATTTCTTTTTATTTTTTATAATTTATTAAAATATTTGAATTTGTTAAAAAATTAAATTTTTTGAAACCTCTTAAACAAAACGTCACCTTAGGTTAATAAATAGGATTAAAAAAAACCTTTTTTAAAAAGATATTAGAAACCAAAAAGTTCAATAATTAATGGATTTAAGATAAAAAAAAATTTACAAAAGATACGAAAAAATACTAATAAAATTTGATAAGAAATTTTAATAATTTTTGAAATTGAAGTAAAACTTTTCAAAATTAAAAAAAGAACTAACCTAGGAATTTAAATAAATGTTTACAACTTATGAATGAATTAAAAATTTGTAGGTTTATGGTTGAGCCAATATCAATGTGACACATAATGTCAAATTGATTTAAATAATTTAAAAATTCAAAAAAGTGAGAAACGAAAATTGAGTTTGTGAAACTTTATGTTATGTTTTATATAATAGTATAGAATATTAATAGTGTAATTTTCACACTATCATTGAGATTGAACCCAACTTGCATACCACTTTAATGGGCAAAACAACCCAACCCCTAGAAATACTACAAGTTGAAGTAAAAAAAAAAAGAAAAGACAAAAGGTGAAAGTAGAACTTTGAAAGAAGAATTAAAAAATATATATAACAGCAAAACTTTAAGAAAAGAAAAAGAAAAAAATAGCACTCAATGGCATCTCAATTACGTGAAGGATGGGATTTTATATTGCAATTACAAATTTAACTGGCATGAAAAAAATACTAATACTGTATTTGGTTGGGGGATTGGAGAAGGGATTTGGAAAGGGAAATGAAAAAAGGTAGGTGAAATGTGAATAAAATATACCTACATTTCACATAATTTCACATACCTTTTCCATTTCCCTTTTCAAATCTCTCGTCAAATCTCCCAACTAAACACAGCGTAAAGGGAGCTTTGGAAACTTTGGTAAAAAGTTAATTTTTTGGCTTTTAACTTTTTTACACAAAACAGTCACAAAAAAATCAATTTTTTAACACAAAAAAGTCAAAAAGTCACAAAAAGACAAAAAAAGCTAACTTCCCAAAACACTATGAAAGTTTTTGTTTGTATTGAATATGTTTTGAAATTTTATACTATAATTACTGAAATTAAAATTAGCAATAATGTTATGTTAGGGTGTGATTTTACATTGCAATAACAATCACAAATTTTAAAGAAATACTTCTAATAAATTTTTAGCATTTAAAAAAAAATAGCTTAATTTATATAAATTAGGTTTTGAACTAATTATAAAATGAGTATTTGAAGTGTTATAAAATTTATAAAAAAAAAATGAGAAAAATATATTAGAAAATCATTCCATAAAATGATGTCTATTTAAGTGTTATATATTATGGAATTGTATTATGAAATTTTTTGATTGAAAGAAATATCATTCCATAACTATTGATGCTATAATGTCGAATTACAAAATTTAAGAAAATCTATTAATATATTTTGACAATGATTAAGAGGATTTGAAAATTAATTTAATTTACATAAATTATATTTTGCACCAATTAAAAAATAACGTGTATTTTGAGTATTATATAATTTACAAAATATGAGAAAAAATAGATTGCCATTTCTAAATTCAAAGAGGTTATAATGTTTTTGTTTATATAATAATATAGATATTATGAAATTTGTATCTATACTATTAGGAAAATGATATACAAGTCTACTTTTTAGATCCACTTTCTACACTCAATGATGTGTCAGGAAGATAATTAGCTGTCAATCAATCATTTTCTTCACACATCACTAGGTCTAGAAAGTAGATCTAGTTTTTGGGCTTAAATAACAATGGAATTATATTAGAAAAATGCTACCCATCACATATGAGACATTTGGTAGAAATTTTGATATCTCTAGTATTACTCAATATTATATTATGAAATTTTTTTGGTTGAAGCAAATATCATTCCATAATGTTCATACTATTATGGAATTAAATCAATGTCATTCCATAACTATTTATACATTATTGACATTGATTAAGCAAATTAAAAAAATTAATTTAATTTATCGAAATTAGATTGTAGACTAATTGTAAGATGACATGTGTATTTTAAGTAATATAAAATTCAAAAAATATAAAAAAAATTAGATTGAGATTTTTAAGCATAAAGAGGTCACAATATTTTTGCTTATATTATATAATATATATAGGATTACTGGAGTATTTTTAAAAATAAATTTTTTTGACTTTTTTTTTTTTGGCTTTTTGCTAATGTGTATTTATGATTTGTATGCTTCCCTTAGTTCAGATGAAGAGAGACGAAAATACTTTGAAGGGCCAAATTACCTTTTTATATTTTGGGAACTAAATTGATAAAATTTAAAAATTAAGAACTAAAATTACACAAATTGCTTAATTTGGGATTGAGGCCTCGTTTGGGAATATGTTATTTTAATAATTTTTTGACTTTTTACAAAAAGATGTACATAAAAATAGGGATCCAGTGTCTCTACTGTGCGTGAAGCACAACAGTGATTATTGTGCGGCCCATAGAACTCATTTCGAGTCCTATTTTGATGATCCGAACCGTTGAAAATTTAGAAAATATCGAGAACAATATAACTATAAAACATCGAGTTGATCGGATATTAATAACCTCCTTATCAAATAATATTTGTATTTAGTTTCATACATACATATTCATTTTTTTTATATAATGTTATTTAAAGAATAGGTTATTGATATCTGATTAACTTGATTTTTTACAAGTATATTGCTTTTTATATTTTTTAAAATTTGAACGATTCGAATCATCAAAATAAGACCGGAAATGAGTTTCAAGGACCGCACAACAGTCACTGCTGTGCTTCACACACAGCAGTCAGCAGTGACACTGGATCCTAAAAATAGAGAAATTAATGTGATAACTTATAATAACTTTTTGACTTTTTAACTTTTTAACTAAAATATTTATTCACTCAACGAGGCTTGACGGATCTTCTTTTATATGAATTTATACATCTATTCCTAATTTTAATGGCATCTGTATGGATAACCAAATTTGAAAAACGTTAAAAATTAAATTGACACAATTTAAGTATCAAAGTATTAAATGACGCAAATCCAAGACTAAAAAAAGTAATTAATTTTATAATTTACTTGCAGTCAAAATGGGGAGCTTTTTTGATAAATCCACTTTCTAAGAGTTTTATTCCATCCAATCCATATTCTTTTTGATTATTCCATTAGGTCCTATTTGAAATAAGAAGACCAAAATACCCTTTTCATCTACTTATGTTCCATTTAGTTCACATTATTTTCTTATGTTTCAATAAGTCCTATGGGTGACATAATTACCAAAATACCCCTAATATGAATGTTCACACCGTCAATGTGAATGTTCATATCGTCAATGTGTAGGGGCCCGGCCCATGTCGATCCTCGTGGGTGCCCGAAAAAATTCGAGCCGGGCCGGGGCGGGCTCGGTCCATTGACAATGTGAATATTCACATTGACATGTTAACATTCACATTAATAGGAGTGTAAAATTGGCCCGTGTCCCGTGGCGGCGCAAAACCCGCCCGCGGCCCATGGGCGGCCCGGTCCGGCCCATTGACAATGTGAATATTCACATTGACATGTTAACATTCACATTGATAAGAGTATAAAATTGGCCCGCGGCCCATGGGCGGGCCCAGCTCGGCCCGTTGACACTGTGAATATTCACATTGACATGTTAACATTCACATTAATAGGAGTGTAAAATTAGCCCGCGCCTCGTGGCTGCCCGAAACCCGCCCACGGCCCGTAGGCAACCTGGGGCGGGCCCGGCCTGGCCCGGTCTGTTGACAATGTGAATATTCACATTGTCATATTAACATTCACATTGATAAGAGTATAAAATTGGCCAGCGGCCCAGGGCTGGCCCGGCCCGGCCCGTTGATAATGTGAATATTCACATTGACATGTTAACATTCACATTGATAGGAGTGTAAAATTAGCCCATGCCTCGTGGCTGCCCGAAACCCGCACACGGCCTGTGGGCGGCCCGGGGCGAGCCTGGCCATTTTTTTTTAATTCTTTTAATTTTTTCTACCAAAATTTTATTATTTTCCACAAAAAAAGACACTAGGTTTCGGCGCGGACTGGGCCTCGGACCAAGCCTTGAATGGGTCTTAACCGGGCCGATGGGTCGGGCCGGGCTTCAAAGTGATGGCCCAGGCCCTAGCCTAGGGTCTCGGACTAGGCTCGAGCCTAGGCCCAAACAAGTCTTTCTCAGGCCGGGTCGGGCCGGCCCACGGGCCAAAAAATTAGGCCCAGGCCCTAGCTCCAGCACAAGGGTATTCGGGCTTGGATGGGTCGATGGATCGAGCCTCGGGTCGGGCTAGTGGGCCTGGGCCTAGGCCTAGCCTCGAGTTTAGGTCGGGCTTGGGCGGGCCTGGCCATTTTTTTTTAATTTTTTCTACCAAAATTTTATTATTTTCCAAAAAAAAATGCATTGCGCCTCGGGCGGGCTGGGCCTCGGATCGAGCCTTGAATGGGCCTTAAGCGGGCTGATGGGCCAGGCCGGGCTTCAAAGTGATGACCTAGGCCCTAACCTAGGGTCTCGGACATGCTTGGGCCCGGACCCAAACCAGTCTGTCCCGGGCCGTGGGCGGGCTTCGAGCAGCCCACGGGCCGCGGGCCAATTCTACATTTTTATCAATGTGCATTTTAACATGTCAATGTGAATATTCACATTGTCAACGGGCCGGGCTGGGCCTACCCCGGGCCGCGGGCAAGCTTCGGGCAGCGGGCAAATTTTACACTCCTATCAATGTTAATGTTAACATGTCCATGTGAATATTCACATTGTCACGGGTCGGGCCAAGCCTGCCTCGGGCTGCGGTCGGGCTTCGGGTCGCCCACGGGTTGCGGGCCAATTTTACATTTTTATTAATGTGAATGTTAACATGTCAATGTGAATATTCACATTGTCAACGGGCCGGGTCGGGCCCGCCCTGGGCCACTGGCCAATTTTATACTCTTATCAATGTGAATGTTAACATGTCAATGTGAATATTCACATTGTCAACGGGCCGAGCCGGGCCCGTCTCGGGCCGCGGGCGGGTTTCGGGCAGCCACGAGGTGCGGGCTAATTTTACACTCCTATTAATGTCAATGTGAATATTCACATTGTTAACAGGCCGGGCCGGGCCCGCCCCGGGCTGCCCACGGGCCGTGGGCGAGTTTCGGGCAGCCACGGGGCGCAGACTAATTTTACACTCCTATCAATGTGAATGTTAACATGTCAATGTGAATATTCACATTGTCAACGGGGCGGACCGGGCCGAGCCAGGCCTGCCCCGAGCCGTGGGCGGGCTTTTGGCCGCCCATGGGCTACAGGCCAATTTTATACTCTTATCAATGTGAATGTTAACATGTCAATATGTATATTCACATTGTCAACGGGCCGGACCAGGCCCGCCCCGGGCTACCTATGGGCCGCGGGCGAGTTTCGCTCGCGCCACGGGATGCGGGCCAATTTTACACTCCTATTAATGTGAATGTTAACATGTCAATGTAAATATTCACATTGTCAACGGGCCGGGCCTGCCCCCGCTCGCGGGCGGGTTTCGGGCCGCCCACGGGCCAATTTTACATTCCTACCAATGTGAATTTTAAAATATGAATGTTCACATCATAAAATTGCTAACTGTTCAGAAAATATTTATAAGAGTATCAAAATTAAATATAAGGACATAAGTGTCCAAGAAAATAGTGTAAATCAAGAAAAAAGACTTTATGGAATAAAACTATACATACATAAGACTAAATGGGTTAAAAAATTCCTTCATGGACTTCTTGGATTAAAACACTTCTAAATGGGATTTATCAATAATTTTCCCGTCAAAAGGAGTTGTGCAATCACTTTAAAAAGAAAAGAAAAAAATATATATTATTAGGTAATATAGATGGCTTCTCTCCCATCCATATAATAGACTAGAGTGTATTGTTAAATCCGTAGGGCCTACCATGGGTCCCATTTTGATAATTCTAACCGTTCAATGTGTAGAGCTCGTTGAGTACTTTGTATCTGTAAAAAATCATATTGATCGAATATCGGTAGCCCCTTGATCGGAATATATTTTTGTTAACAATTTATTTTTAAAATTATATTTACCATTGATAAAAATATGTTCCGATCAAGAGGCTACCAATATCTGATCAATATAATTTTTTGCAGGCATAAAATGTTCAATGAACTCTACATATTAACGATTCGAATTATCGAAACGAGATGCGTAATAACCTCACAAGTCCAATAATATACTCTAGTTAACTATATAACTGGAGAGAAACCTCCCATAGGTAAAATCTAGGGCCATTTCCCTAAATAAGCTAAAATAGCAAGGGAATTCCCAAACTAAGCCTAGTTTTCAAAGATTTCCCAAAATAGGCTAACTCGCGGTTCACAATCGCGAGTTCAACACTTTTCCCCCGGAGTTGCCAAATCTTGAACTCGCTGTTACAAAACGCGAGTTTGCTTAAGAACTCGCGGTTACAAAACGCGAGTTTACTTAATTTTTTTTTCTTTTGAATTCCGAAGCACGAGTTTAATTAATTTCATCCCAAAAAAATTTTGTTCTGAACTCGCGTTTCAGAACCACGAGTTCATTTTGTTTTGAAGTCATTGTTTGTAACCACGAGTTCACTCCAAATGGTTTTTGCTCTGAACTCGCTGTTTCTAACCACGAGTTCATCAAAAAAAATTTTGTTATGAACTCGCAGTTTGTAACCACGATTTTGGGGAACTTTGTTCTGGTTAAGTGAAATCGTGGTTGTGAACCACGATTTTAAAACATGTTTTTAAACCCCCCAGCCCCGTGTTTTGTATTCACGATTTCTATCTCCCTCTGCTGTCTCTCTTTCGCTCTTACTCCTCTCTGTCTATTCTCTCTCAAGCTCTCTCTCTGTTCTCTCTCTCTCGGGCTCTCTCTCTCGAGCTCCCTGCTCTGTCTCTCTCTCGAGCTCCCTCTGTACTGTCTCTCTCGTTGGTATGCCTTCTATCATCTACTTTACTGCGAATAAATTAGCATTAGAGTTTATATTTGTGAATATATTTGTGTTTGTGAAAATGTGAATAAATTAGGGATAGGGTTCATGTATGTCGGGTTAGGGTTAGGGTTAGGATTTATATTTGTGAATAAATTAGGGTTAGGGTTCATGAATGTGGGGTTAGGGTTAGGGTTTATGTTTGTGAATAAATTAGGGTTTTGGTTTATATTTGTGAAATTTTAAGTATAGGTAATTTGTTGAATGTGAATGTGAATGTTGAATGTGAATGTTGAATTTTAATTATATTTGTTGAATGTTGAATTTGTTGAATGTTGAATTTGTGAATGAAAACATATTTTAAGTATAGGTAGTTTGTGAATGTTGAATTTGTTGAATTTGAATCAAAACATATTTGTTGAATTCATAATTTGTTGAATGTTGAATGTGTTTAATTATCTGTAATAATAATAATTTTCTTGTATCAAAACAAATTTTGAATCAAAACAAATTTAAGGAATAATCAAAACATATTTTCGTTTCTTTTGAATCAAAACGTATTTAAGGAATAATCATGCCATTCCCTTTTATTGTCATTCCAATAAATTACCTTTGTCCTATGCAGCTAAATATTTACAATAATTTTAATGCTGTTAATTAATTACATAAGGAAGAGAAATGTTAATTTGGCTCTAAAAATTATTATTAATTAGGTGATGCGGAGTAGTAATAAATTAAAATTAATAAAGTAACCAAAATAATTTTGTTCGAAATTTCAATTTGTTAAGTAAGAATAAGAAATTGAAAAGTAAGGAACAAAATTTGTGATAAGAAATTGCTATGGAAGTTTTCTCATCATTTTGGCCAGGAACAAATATATATATATATATATATTTTGGAGATAGGGATATGGCAAAATAGAAAAGTCAGATATTTCGTTTTCTTACTAAATTTTTTTAAAGAGTGATTGTGATTGTTAATATTTTCTATGGGTGACCCTTTAAGTAGTACACTAAAATTTTATTAACAAATTAAAAATCTAACTACTTAGAATGTTGACCCAAAAAAAAAAAAAAAAAAAATGAATTCAAATCTAATCGGTTTGTAAAATTGATGCCACATGCCCCTACGATAAGTAAAATTGCGATAAGTAAAATTGGTGTGACTAAGTAAAATTATAGTTTACTTGAATTTCATGCCCCATTTACGATTGAATTTTATTTTCGAGTTTTTCCTCCTTAAATTTCATGACATTCCCTTTTATAAATTTGATATAAATAAATGACTTTTTAAAAGTGATTCACAAAAAAATTGATATAAACATTAGAGGTCGAATATAAACATTAGAAGTCAAAAAAGTACTTTTTACCTCTTTGCGAAAAGAGGCCTTTCAAGTCGTCATGGAAAATGCTATTATGAAAACATTTGATATAAAAAAAACAAAAAAATTATTTAGGAATTATGTTTGAAAAAATGAGTCATTCTCGATAATTTTTGAAATTTTTTGAGTCATCCTACATTCAAATGAAAATTTTTGATTTATAAAATGAAAAAAAAAAATGAATGAAATGAGTCATTCTCGATAAAAAATAAAAAATTGAAAAAATGAAAAAATAAAAATTTTGATTTATAAAATGAGTCATTCTCGATAATTTTTATCCACTTGAATTATCCAATTGACTTATTCTTTATGCGCTTGGATTATGTTTATTCAATTAAGTTATAACTTTTTAAGTCATCCTACACACATAACTTTAAGTCATCCTACACTCATAACTTTTTAAGTCATCCTACACTCATAACATATTTTGATTTATGTTTATTCAAATGAGTCATCCTACACTCATAACTTTACCTACACTCAAAGTAACAAGATTAACAACTTACACTTATAAGTTTATGTAAATTACTTAGATTTATAATTTATCAATCACCTAAATCAATTTACATGAATTATATTTATTTAATGATTACAAATGTTGTTACTTTATAATTTATAATCATTTTTTTATAATTTATACAAAAATAAACCAAAATTAATAAAAGAATTTATAATCACTTTGTGCAGCGATGCAGTGATGCATCTGACTTTGTGCAGTGATGCAGTGATGCATGCCACTTTATGCAGTGATGCAGTAATGCATGTGACTTTCTGACTTTGCCATGCTTATATAGTTTGTCACTTTTTCCTCACATTTCGTGATGCATGTGACTTTTGCAGCGCAAGTAAATGCTTTATTTTTTTTTATCACATTTCAGAATTCATGTAAGTCACATCAATACGATCACATGGCAATAGTGTTGATAAACAATTATGTGATGGACTAAAGGAGTAAAGTGTAATTTACCGAATAAAGCAAAAAATGCAAAGATGAGAAAATGAGATGAAGAATATTACTTTAAAACCTATTAAAAATTTAAGCATTTAATTTATAATTTTTTAAAAACACCACTTTGTACTGAAATCGTCAATTCCAAGTGACTACTTACTGTATGGAAAAAGTAAGTATGAAAAAATAGTTTCATGTAGCGATGTGACAACTCACTGCATGTTGTTTTATTTGACAACTCACTGCTCCAATATGAAGGGATTGCATTGTCATCATTTGGCCTACAATTATGATTTTATCTGACAAACACGTCCGTGACTACATCAAAGGTACACAAAGTCACGGGTACTCAGTATTGCATGAAATGAAAAGCTAAAAAATAATATCACGGGTATCACTTGTTCCACAGTGCCCCATCATGCGTTATCGTCACTAGATCATCTCTAGTTAACCCTCAGTATGATGTCTATAAATAGCGACACCCCCAGTATGATGTTTGTTCAAGTCATAACAATAGTAATATATCTACAATTACTATTATTATTTGTTTGTTTATTTTATGAACAATGTCTTCAAGAGGTGCAGGAAGTTCACGCCAGCAAAGAAATCCGAAAGTGTGGCTGCTACCTCCATTTACTTATGACTACAAGAGCGAAAAGTACTCGAGTCCGAAGGATTATTATGCTGGTATCCGAGCAGAGTGGGCGTTCAGGGTAACGGAGCAAGAAGGATTGTTTAATGATCTACGTAACTTTGGGGCACCGGTACCTCATCGTCGTTCATTGACCATGGCTAGACGAAATGTGAGTGACTATGAAAAAGCAGTTACTAGAATTAAGAAGGAGAACAACAGAATGTTGATGCGGAGATGTCGACATTTCATGCTTCAGTTAGCCACCGAAATGGCAGAAGCAAGCAACAGAGATTTGACAATGATTGAGCGAAATAATGTCTTAAACAATGAAAAATATCTCTCTGACTACTACATGTCAGATGAGGAATGAGAAATCAAACACCTTTATCTTTCATATATGTTTGTATGTTGTCTCATATCTTCGTTACATGAGTGTAACACAATGTTGTTGTTCATCTAACGTACGGATGTATTTCAAGTATTTGTTTTATGAACTTGAAGTTTATGAAATAACTACATTTATAACTGCACATTTATTAGTTCATGACTTTCTTTATTGAATTGCAATGAGTTAAGGAATGTTCTGGATTAACGAATGGATTAATGTATGTTGAATTATGTGAATACTTAAAACACATAAAACAGAACAGGTAGCTCGGTGAAAAGCTTCCCTTAACTGGGGCTCG
Source organism: Camellia japonica (assembly GCA_030407325.1). Lineage (NCBI taxonomy): Eukaryota > Viridiplantae > Streptophyta > Magnoliopsida > Ericales > Theaceae > Camellia > Camellia japonica. The sequence goes on from JAPPVO010000032.1 coordinate 96,641,881, forward strand.
TGACATAGGGATCATGTACGTAAAGAATTTCAATCTCCATCGAGAAAGAAGAAAGGGTCGCCTTCCAATTCCTGGAAGTCCGGTCAAAATGATGACTCTGTTAACGAATGGGGGGTTGACATATAACTAAACTTGGGGGGCTAGACAAACAAGCTCAAAGCCAAGTGGTTGGTCCAGTTGGGGAACTAAATTTAAAACCCCATTGGTTTTACTTAATTTGCTTATCAAAATCACTATTTACAATTAATTATACACAAACAGATTTACCTCAACACCAATTTCATGTATGTGGGATTCTCAATTCAGAAAGTCACATGGCAACAGTGAATTCACTGATTTACCTTACAGTGAGCATGCCCTTATTTTGTCGGTATATGCAGATAGTTTGTCAAGTCATGTGACTTGGTGCACAGACTTTGGTTTTCTCAATTTGTTGCTCAATTTTTTAATTACAATGACAACTCAACACCAATTTGATATATGTGGGAATCTCAATTCAGAAAGTCACATGGCAACAGTGAATTCACTGATTTACCGTCAGTGAGCATGCCCTTATTTTGTCGGTATATGCAAATGGATTGTCAACACATGTGACTTGGTGCACAGACTTTGGTTTTCTCGATTTCATGCTCGATTTTTTTATTACAATGACAACTCAACACCATTTTGATATATATGGGAATCTCAATTCAGAAAGTCACATGGCAACAGTGAATTCACTGATTTACCGTCAGTGAGCATGCCCTTATTTTGTCGGTATATGCAGATGGATTGTCAAGACATGTGACTTCGTGCACAGACTTTGGTTTTCTCGATTTATTACTCAATTTTTTATTACAATGACAACTCAACACCATTTTCATATATATGGGAATCTCAATTCAGAAAGTCACATGGCAACAGTGAATTCACTGATTTACCGTCAGTGAGCATGCCCTTATTTTGTCGGTATATGCAAATGGATTGTCAACACATGTGACTTGGTGCACAGACTTTGGTTTTCTCAATTTTTTACTCGATTTTTTTTTTACAATGACAACTCATTTCTTATTAATATATATGTAGGATTCTCAATTCAGAAAGTCACATGGTAACAGTGAATTCACTGATTTACCGTCAGTGAGCATGCCCTTATTTTGTTGGTATATGCAGATGGATTGTCAAGACATGTGACTTGGTGCATAGACTTTGGTTTTCTCGATTTTGTAATCGATTTTTTTATTACAATGACAACTCATTTCTTATTAATATATATGTAGGATTCTCAATTCAGAAAGTCACATGGCAACAGTGAATTCACTGATTTACCTTACAATGAGCATGCCCTTATTTTGTCGGTATATGCAGATGGATTGTCAAGACATGTGACTTGGTGCACAGACTTTGGTTTTCTCGATTTTTTGCTCGATTTTTTTATTACAATGACAACTCATTTCTTATTAATATATGTGGGATTCTCAATTCAGAAAGTCACATGGCAACAGTGAATTCACTGATTTGTGAATTCAGAAAGTCACATGGCAACTGTGAATTCAGAAAGTCACGTGACTTCGTACAGAGTATTTGCTTTTCTCTATTTTTTCAATGTACTGACAACTCATACATTGTTCATTTATGTGGGATTGTCATGCAGAGGCATCTTTCTAAAGTCGTTCATAACCAACTATATAAACGAGTAAAGGTGAAGACACAACCTTACAACTCATTTCGCCCTACGAAATTATCATTTATTTGCTTTACAAAATTAGCATGGCTACATGGTTCATGGGAGGGAGTGGTGGGAATCGCAGAGGTGGTAGGAACTTGCAAAGGGGTGAAAGTTCACGACGAGGAGGGGGAAGGGGAAGTGGCGATGCTGAAGATGAAACACCATTTCCTTTGTTAGATGCCTCTTGTGCTTATCATGATAGGTTCGGGAAGCGACATTTTGTCATGCCCAAGTACTATCGAGATCCATGTGGTTTGGTGGAGGATCCTTGTTGTAATCAAACAGGATATGGTTATGCAAACGCTAGACTTCTGAAGTGGCCCGCACTATTTATAGAGCGAGTGGAAAATGAAAGGTTATGTCGGGAAAGACGACTGAAGGTGCCAAAAGCACGTTCTGTTGAGATCCAAAAGGAAGATCCTGATAATGTTGATCGACTATGTCAAAGACTACAACGTGAGATTTCTCAAATGGGTCGTAGGTTGGCCCGCGATATGCAGCTACTCATAGTTAAGAAGGATGCCCAGAAGAACAAAACAGAACCAAATGATGCGGCTATCAAGGCTATCATGGAGGATCCTCAGCTTGTCTCTGACGCTGAGCTTTCGGATTGTTCAGACTCTGAGCCACCTACCGATTTAAGTGCGAATTAGGTGTTAATGTCTACACTTCGGCAATATTAGGTCATGCATTCATATGTAATGTCTGTGTTAGAGTAAGTGTTTCCGTAATGAGTTTGTCAGATTGTCTGCCTAATATTTGTCTGTCTAACTTTTATGTTTATCTACGTATTGTGTGTTCAGTTCATGGTGTCCACAATGTATTCTTGTTCGAGACTTATGTCTGTACTACTTATGTCTGTACTACTTATGTGTTTTTTCCTCAAGGTTTTATGAATTACATTATCACCTTCTAACCTAAAACAAAGACAACAGAAAAAAAAAATTATTTAAATGAAAACGGCTTTAGTAAAGCCAAAACAAATTTCTGAATAACACATTCTAACCCAAAACAAAGACAACAGAAACAATAAAAATTAAAAAACTTTACATGAAAATGGCTTTAGTAAAGCGAAAAGAAATTTATGAATTACATTATCACCTTCTAACCCAAAACAAAGACAACAGAAAAAAAAATTATTATTTACATGAAAACGGCTTTAGTAAAGCCAAAACAAATTTCTGAATAACACATTTAACCTAAAACAAATACAACAGAAAAGAAATAAAAAATAAAAAACTTTACATGAAAATGGCTTTAGTAAAGCGAAAAGAAATTTATGAATTATATTATCACCTTCTAACCCAAAACAAACACAAGAAAAACAAAATAAATTTACTTTAGTCAAACCAAAAAAAAATGCTGAATTACACATTCTAACCCAAAATAAAAGAAAAAATAAATTAACATGAGAACGGTTTTAGTAAAACAATTTTAACCTAAAAATTTATTCTGAAATACATTATCACCAAAACAATGACAACAAAGAAAAAAAAAAAAACAAATTTTCACTTAAAACAAAGTAAAACAAAAAAATTTATGTTAAAAATAAAAATTCACTTAAACTCGCGGTTAGAAACAGCGAGTTCAGAAGAAATTTTTTTTTTTATGAACTCGCGGTTACAAACAGCAAGTTCAGAAGAAAAAAAATTTCACTTAAACTCGCGGTTACAAACAGCGAGTTTAGAAGAAATTTTTTTTTTGATGAAATCGCGGTTACAAACAGCGAGTTCAGAACAAAATTTTTTTTTGATGAAATCGTGGTTGCAAACAGCGAGTTCAGAACAAATTTTTTTTGGGATGAAATTAATTAAACTCGTGCTTGGAATCAAAAGAAAAAAAATTTAATTAAACTCGCGGTTTGTAACCGCGAGTTCTTAAGCAAACTCGCACTTCGTAACAACGAGTTCAAGATTTCGCAACTCCGGGGGAAAAAGTGTTGAACTCGCGATTGTGAACCGCGAGTTAGCCTATTTTGGGAATTCTTTGAAAAATAGGCTTAGTTTGGGAATTCCCTTACTATTTTGACTTATTTAGGGAAATGCCCCTAAAATCTACCCTTTTTAGTCATTTGATTCTTTTTCTTTTTATAAATATTTAAGAGAAAAAAATTATCAAGTAATTATTCCTTTTACCATGGTCTATAAATGCAGGTATATTCAAATGACTTGCATGCCCTTGCAAATTAGTATTTGATAGAGTTTTAGAATTATGATTTGAGTGTAAAAAATTTATTTAATTGTGAGTTTTGAAAAGAGTTTTAAATTAAGTTTGAATTAAGTGATGTGACATATGATATTTCTTACAAAAATTTACAACTTATAATTAAACACACAACTCAAAATTTTATTTAAAACTTATAAAAAATTTCGCAACTATTTTTTTATAATATAAAAATAACATGTGAAAAAAAAAAAAAAAACGGAACACTGTTTCGGTCAACCGATGGAACGACCAATTAACTCAAATTTTCTTACTTTGCAAAAAAATTTCAAAAATGAGTATGAAATTAATTTTTAAAAATACTAAACAAACACCGTACTTAAAATAAATGTAAAATTATATTTTGAAAGTTTAGCCCAACAGAATTGAAGGGTAGGTGGGGGATATTCCAGTCATGAAGTGAAAATGAAACATTACGACTTATCCACTCAAAGCCCTACCCCATCCACGTCAGCTAGAGAGAGAAAGTCTTGAGAGAGAGAGAGAGAGAGCCAGTCAGAATACACAGTGAAAACTATAAACAGGAGGCCAGGCGAACAAAACCAGAAAAAAAAACATACAAAGAAAAACGTATACACATTTTCTCTCTTGATTATTTCTTTCTTCTTCTCTTTTTGATCTCATCATCATCATCATCTTCCAATAAAGCCTTATCAAGGTAAGTCTCTTCCCTTTCTATCTCTTTGCTTTTCTTTTTTTGCTTGCTTTTTTGGAATTTGCGACGAGTCTTCTGAGTCTCAAGAAAAGCCATTGCATTGCCAATTCTTGGAAAAAAAGTAATGGGTTTTTGTGGGTTTTGTCTAGGATTTGCAGTTTATGAGGATTTTCTTGGAAATTTTAGGATTTCTTGTGCTGTACTGCATGTGATATCTTTTGGGTTTTAATTTTTCACATTGTTTCAAAGCATGTGTTGTTTTTAGTTAATTTCTATCTGAATTAGTAATTAAATCAATGTTTGAGTAGATATTAAGATTTGAGGTCTACAATTGTTGAACTTGGTGAGCCAATGAGAAATAGGACAAAATTATAGTTTTTTAAAAGTAATAAATTCACAAAAATTTATACTATTACCATGTCATTGATATTTTTTTTTGGGGTCCTCAATTTTGATGGAATGATTAATTTCTTTATTTATTTGGAAGTGGATGGTTGTGAGGAAGTTATGAACTGCCTGGTTTACCCTAAATTTGGGTTGATACTGAATTATGGAATTCTCTTGCATGTTGTGGAATTAGTAATGACAGTCAAATAGCGCTTGGACCAAAAGGATGACATTAAGTAGGACTAGGACCGGATATGTGAAGTGTAAATTTAGCAAAAATGGAAGTGTAGATGAAGATTGAGTAAAACTTGATGGGCAAAAGATACCTAAGAATAACAATTTTCGATATATTTGGTAAATTATTTATAACGATTGACATAATTTTGGAAGCATAGAAATGGAGCGAAATAGATGAATGGAGGATTGCATCGGGAGTGTTGTGTGATTGTAAGATTCCTATTAAGTTGAATGAAAATTTTATTATGATTGGACTTGCTTTGATGTATAGTACTATATGTTGGGTGGTTACGAAAAACATATGTTCTGGAAATGAGTGTAATAGTAAGGAGAATGTTGAGATGAATGGAAGGTGTTACATGGAAAAATAAAATAAGAATTCAATCAATTAGAAAGGAGTTAGAAGTGGTACCAATTAAAGGAAAAACAATATGAGATGGTATGACCATATGCATCATAGACCATTTAATGCGCCTATAAAAAGAAGTGATTTTTACATGGAGGATGGTAAAACAAATAGAAGTAGGCCAAGGAGATTATGGATTGAGAAGAAATGATATGATTACCTCAAAAATTAATGGAGGATATGACTTTGAATAGAATCAACTAGAAGAAATTGATTCAAGTAGCCAATCCCAAGTAATTATGTTATGATAAAAGACTTGTTGGTTGAGTTGAGATGATAATGAAGTCTTTTATTTTTTATTTTGGAATTTTGAAGCATCAACTGTGACTAATATTGCTACACTTAGATGTGAGCTGATGAAGAACAGGAAAAGGAACTATTGATTTTTTTATTCTTTCGGATTGAGGTCGAGGGTAGGATTGGTTACAAGGAATGAAAACTTGGAATCTTCTAGAGAGTTTGGATTTAGCACCAGTTGTAGAATTCTAACTCTTGCTTTTACTTTTTGTAGGACTCCTCATTAAACAAAAGAATAATAAAGGAAATATAAAACATTTGAGTATATTCTTGAGACAATCGAAAACATGTAGCTTTTTGAGAGAGAGAGAGAGAGAGAGAGAGAGAGAGAGAGGAGCTCCTTTGTTGCCTTTTGAGACACAAGGAAAAACGCTATAATATTGAAGCACCTGTTAGGAATGCAAGTTGTAGCATATCTTCATTGTAAGGACATTCTAGATCTCCTTTGAAAATTTCAGTATTTTATTGGAGACTTCCAGCTTTTAGCTTTGGACACATGATTCTATATACACATTGCCAACTGAACTGGCCAAAGAAAAACATAGGGGAACAAAGAGAAAGAAGTTCCAACGTCAAGTACATACACCTTGGAATTTGGTTGGGTTTGTATGTTGTTGTTTTGAGTTTGCATGTCTGTGCTTTTGATATGTCTGCAGAGTATTCACTTCTACTAGGGAATAAAGAAAAGAAAAACCAGGGATAACATTTCCAATTCTCACTTTCTTTTGCTCCTTCCAAGTTCCTCATGAGTGAAATATAGACTATCCTCTAATAATTGATAACTAGCAGTTGTGCACATGCAATGCATGTGCAAATTGCAAAACATCTCCTCTCCAGTCCCATCCTTCTTCACTCTCATCCATCTTCTCTTTCATCCGTCTTCTCTCTCTTATGGTTTCACTGTCCTCTCTTCTTGTTCGAACTGATATTTGTGAGAAATAAAATTTTGTGGTTTTAAGATTTGTGAGAGAGAAAACTGAAAAGCCACTTGCAAGTTGCAACTGTAATATGGACAGGGAGTTGAACAGATGGATGTGGAGAGTTAATGTAGGGTTAATTTTTTTCATTTTTTTCCCTTACATCTATTGAACGTGACAACTTAGATTAGTGTTCACACAAATTTAAAAGAGAAGAAGCCCATGCCAAATTCAAAAAATAACATATGCAGTTGTGCCTCCCTGTGTGGATTATGATATTAATTTTTAGGTTTTGGTTTGAAAATGAATATATGCTTATTTTGTGTAGTAAAAACACATTGCATGGTGAAAATGTAACTTGAGTTTTTACTCATCACATACATTTTAGTAGTTACATGCAATTTACATTGTTTAGCGGCAATGAAAATGTTATATGAAATGGGTCGACAATATTAGGTTTGAAATTGGGGTGACATAAGAAATTGAAATGATCGTCTCAGGTTCTAGTTGTTTGGCCTCCATTATAAGCAGGTTGCTTTAGGATTGGGACAATTTTTTGTACTGCTATGCTTTACTCAACCCAATTCAATCCTAACATCCTAAAGGTCACCTCATTAATTTTATTTGGTCAATAATCCTAGAGGACAATGGAGCATATATATTTGCTATGAACATGAAACTATTCTGGTAAGGGACGATGCAAAATTAGGACTTTATAATTTTATGTATATAGTCTTTAAAATTAAATTAGTACTTATCACTAAATTATAAATTGAACGGGAATATTTGACCATTTACTGAGGAATCAAATTGATTTAAAAATTTAATTCATTATTAAAGAATGTTAGCACATTGAACCAGAAAACAACCATTTTACTTTGAGATACAAAACTTCTGTAATATTACCATTATATAGTTTGCCCCATATTTTATATCCTTGTTTACCATTCCTTCCTTCGCTGCTAAGAGGTTGGAAAGAGCTATAGAGAGGGGTTTGTTGGTGGGGATGAATTCAAGTAGCCATGTGGTAGATTGAGACTCAATTTGTACTCATGTTAGAGAAGGAGATATGGTATAAGGAAGTTAGAAATTTTTTAATCAAACATTTTGAAAAAGTGGTTGTGGGGCATTCCTATACGAAAGGCATAGATGGTGGAAATGGGTGGTGGCTGTGAAGTGTGGGTGTTTAGAGGGATTAGAATTCTCTTGAGTGTCTATGTTTTATGGAACAAACATTTGGAGAGGTATTAGAAAAGAACGTGACAAGTTTATGGGGAAAATTGGTACTGCCATAGGGCATGACACAAAAATGATGAAGTTTTTGATCTCATGCATGGTGTGTGTTTGATGGTGGATAGGAAATTAGGAATGCTATAGTGGTTGATACTTGATTATTGTTTATCACAAAGAGGGTACTCAAGTGTGTTGGGATATCTTGCTATGCAAGAGGTTCAAGATTGGGAATTGATAGAGTTGACAAGGATCTCAGAGAAATTATACAAGATATTAAGTATTGGATCAGGGGAAGACTCTTTTTGAGATGAAATCTATCTCGATCAGGGTGCTTTTTTTAGGAGGCATTGATTACTTGGCACACTTCATTGTTTCTATGGAGAGGTATGTTGGGGTCCTATGGCTCCCCACAAGGTGTTTTCTTTTCCTTTTCCTCCCAGTGTTGTGCAACTCATGGTAAAATGCTCACAGTTGATAATTTGATCTAGAAGACACACATATTTGTGAATTGGTGTTGCATGTATAAGTAGGAGAGCGGATTGGTGAGTCACCATTGTTAGGGAATTAGGAAGCCCATAAGCACACAGCAATACCAATCCAATTTATCAGGAAGAAACTCTAGAGTCCACAAAATTCCATATCAAGGCCGAACATACATTATTTGGAACTCATACCTACTTAAAAGCTTAAGCATATAAGTGGAGAGCCCATCTTATATGTATATTAAGACCTATCTCTTTTACTTTTTATCCGATGTGAGATTCTACCTTCACACATACTCCAACAATCTCCCCTTCTTATGTGAACCAAACATTAAGTCTTGCCTTGCTCCCTCTTGAGTTTGATCTATCATCAACAGGGTTCATCCTAGATCATACACACTCCTCTTTAATCTTGATCTATAACACTCTAACATCGAGTCCAGCTTGGACCACCCCCACACACTCCATTGTGAGCCACCATACTCTATTGAGAGCCACCTTGTCGTGGTCTAACCTTGCCATGTGCATCAAGTATTTTTCTTTGCTCCACTAAGAGTCATCATAGATTTTTCTTGCTCAATCAAGAGTTTCCGTGCAAGCCCAAGCCCAAGCCCACCAACATCAATGCTCCAGAGGAGCCCGTCCATAGATCGTATGCCATCGGCTCTAATACCAGTTGTTAGGGAATCAGGGAGCTCACAAGTGCACAACAATACCTACCCAATCCATCAGGAAAAAACTCTAGAGTCCACAGACGGCACATCAAGGCCTAATATATATTATTTGGAACTCATACTTACTTAAAAGCTTAAGCCTATAAGTGGAGAGTCCATCTAATGTATATTAAGACCCATCTACTTGATTCTTTATTCGATGTGGGGACTTTACCTTCAGACATGCTCCAACAATCCCCTCCTCATGAGTGAACCAAACATCAGGCCTCGCCTTACTCCTCCTCGATTCTGATCTATCATTAGCAAGTTTATTATAGATCTATGCACTCCCCTTAATCTTGATCTATAACTCTCTAACATCGAGTCCAGCTTGGGCCCTGCACACACTCCATCGTTAGCCACCATACTCCATTGAGAGCCACCTTGTCGTGTTTCAACCTTGCCACGTGCACCAAGAATTTTCTTTACTCTAACAAGAGTCGTCATGGATTTTTCTTGCTCCACCAAGAGTCTCCGTGCAAACCCAAGGCCAACAACATCAATGCTTTAGAAGAGCCCCGTCCGTAGATCGCTAGCCATTGGCTCTAATACCAATTGTTAGGGAATTAGGAAGCCCACAAGCACACAACAATACTGATCTAATTTATCAGGGAGAAACTCCAGAGTCCACAAAATATCATATCAAGGCCCAACATGCATTATTTGAAACTCATACCCACTTAAAAGCTTAAGCCTATAAGTGGAGAGCCTATCTTATATATATTAAGACCTATCTCTTTTACTCTTTATCCGATGTGGGACTTTACCTTCACACATACTCCAATAACCGTCTCATTCACTACCAAATAGAAAATGAGCTTTGGACGTTGATTCCTTGAAATCTTTCTTGGTTTAGTGTAGAGCAGCATGCCCCTTCAAAATAGTTGAGCTTTTTTATAGTTGGCAGGGGGGCTAGAATAGGAAAATGAGGGAAGAAGTTGTAGCTTTTGATCCCTTTCTCACTATGTGGATTATTTGAGGGAGAGGAAGAATTGTAAATATTCCATGGTATGGAGGCTTCTTTGTATTGGCTTAAAAGTATATGTAAGCTTTTTTTTTGCATAGTTGGGAGTCGGTAGTTATTAACTTGTCTCTCGACTAATTCTTAGATTTTGTAAAGCTTTTTTATACACATGTGGTGCATATATATATATATATATATTTGTTTACTTTTGTACACAGGTGGCATTCCTTAATGCAGCCTTTAATGAAATGTTCGCACTTTACCCTCGTGAACTATCACTTAGTATCATTTAACTTGTCTCTTGACCAATTCTTAGATTTTGTAAAGCTCTTTTACACTGCTTCACTTTTTTACACAGGTGGCATTCTTTAATGCAGTCTTTAATGAAATGTTCACACTTTACTCCCTTGAACTATCTATCACTCAGTATAATTTTACACCTAAACTAAAAAATGCTACACGTTACCATCTTGAACTATCAATTTGTATCAGTGTGAATCTTTCATTAAGAATATGTTAAATAAATGGATGGAAAATTGTCATGTGCCTTACACATGACATCTTAAATATTGTGAAATAAATGACCTTATTCTTCTCTTCTCCTTTTCTCTTTCTCCTTCCCTTGTTTCTCGTACCCATGTCAGCAGCCATGGCTGCCATGGTTGCCACCACGGATAGAAGAAAAGAAGAAAAAAGAGGCAATCCACTGTATTTGAGATGTCATTTGCAAGTCATATGTCATTTTCCCATCTATCTATATAATGGATCCTTAATGGAAGGTACATATTGATACAAATTATAGTCCAAGGTGATTTTTTATCTCCGGGGAGAGTTCCTCGTGCATTCATGCAAACTACTTGAAAATGGTGAGATCATTAGTGAAAGCATTTTTCAGTTGACGGGGGTAAAGTAATATTAAGTAATAGTTGAAGGGGGTAAAATGTAATTTGCCCAAAAACGAATTGCCATTATTGAGTTATATTGTTTCTGATTTGTGAACAATTTGAGAATTATCCTAAAAAGTCAGTATTACCATGAATAATTTGTGAATTTGATCAAGTATGCTTGATGTAGAGGTTGGCTTCAATGATCATCCTGTTATTATTTCCTATATAGCTTGAGATATTGAAAGAGCATCTATTATTGCTATTCTAATTTTCTTGCCTGCTATTTTTCGGTCAGTCTTTTTGTTGTAGGAACTCATTTTATGCAGAGCAACAGTTGCATTCAAGACCTTGCTGCATTCCAAGTTTCCATACTTTGTAACACAACTTGGAGAGGACTGTTAAAGAGAAACATTTGTCAACAAGTATTGTGTCATAGCAATAGGGAATGGTTATTCAGTCCAGTATCGATGGAAGGCAATACTGGAAATTTCCTCTCCAATGAGAAGCAATCATTAGAGGTTTCTACATCTGACAATGAAGTAAAAATGCCTACAGAAAACAGTGGAAGCACTTCTGTATTTGTCAATCATGGTAAATCTTCTGCACTTTTTTGTAAGATGGATAGCAATAGATAATCAGTTAACAATGGTGTTGAGGGCTTTTGTTCTTTTGTTATTCCCATTAAGTGATTTGCTCACGTGAAATATAGCACCAAAAGCGAAATATAACTGTTTGTGTCTATGTTGTGGTTTTTAAAGTAATAAAGAGACAAATTTTCGTGCATCTATTATTAAACTAACTCTTTTCTTTTAGTGGGGAGGATGGTAAGTAAGATAACTCATTCTATTTTATCACCGTATTTAATTTCACGTATATAATTATACATATATATAGGGAAAGGAGAACAAAGGAGTTGCGTGGTGTGTTTGAGTTTAACTCTTATCTGAAAGTCAATCCTAATTTCTTGTGCTTTTTCTCAGTCATTTTCTGTCTGAAAACCTACTGAATTTTTCCATCCAGGAGTCATTTGCATTCACTAATGATTTCATTTAACCATAAATATAGAGGAATAAAGCATCTCCAATCATTCATCAATTTTTTCATCTAATTTGATTCCAAATTTGAGTAAAAAGCTTGATTTGATATGAATTACCCCAATCCTTTTATCAAATTTTCATCAAAATCTTTTTAAAAATTCTCCTCTTGTACCAAATTTCCCCTTTCATCAAATTTGATGAAAAAAATACCTCCAGCGCTTCATCTTTTTAATTTTTTGTCAAATTCAAATTTGATGAAAAAAATGACTCTCTTTTGATTGGATGAACATTTGATGAAAGGATTGGAAATGATTTTTGAGCACTTTTTCATCAAATCTAAATTTGATGAAAGAAAAAGTGAAGGATTGGGAGCAAAAAATCTGCAGTCTACCACAGAGCCATCAAGAAGAAAATTCAACAAGAGAAATTTTGTCATCTAGTGGAGGCTACAGACGAATGGGAGAAAGTTCTTGAAACGTGTGAAATCCATTTCTTTTGACTCTAACTAGGATAAGTCTGTGATGGACCTCCAAAAGCAATTCAGCTTTAAAAAGTACAATAGAGTTTATTGCTCTAACTAGGGTAAGTCCTCTAATTCTTACAATGTTTGAAGAAGAAGAAACTCACATTTTGGTAGTAAATAAAACTTTCTAGCCTCTAACATTGATGAGAGATAGAAGTCCCCCTTTTTCCCTTATAAATTCAATTATATTCCTTATGATTTGCAACATCTTGTGTCATAATTCATACAACATATAATACATTTAAATATTCCAAACGTCTCTACTTATTGTACCCACTTTTGGATATGTGTCCCAATTTCCAAATATTTAGGAAGATTTAATGCTTAGACACACACCCGCATCGATACCCGAGTCCACATAACATAGACTAAGATACAGATTAATGTCATGAGTTGAGGAGTTTCTGATTGCTAGAAACTGATTTTAGGAAAAAGGAAATTATACAAGATGGAAAATGCTCAGATCATAGCCTCTATGGCTGCATCCACAGCACTTTCACACGTTGTGGGGCCCACCTATGTGAGAGGGGAGGTTGTGGATTTATCCATTTACAAATTTTGGTCATTTATTCTTGGATGGCGGAATAGGATGATATGGTCTTTAACTTTTTTACTTTCCTTTATGTAACTCGTGGATGACAAAAATGTTGAAGGTGAATGGAAATATGATTCTGGGTCCCATGAATCTACTGTTTGGAATGGATTGAAAAAGAAAGTAATTCCTTATTACTTGCTCAATCTAGAATCATTTTCCAAACTAAGCAAGAATCAAATCCCCACCCTCCTCCAATGGTAATTTCATATTCCAACTCAATCTAGAAAAAAGAAAAAGAAAATGTGGACTCTAATAATAATAAATTCCCACTATATCACCTAATAAAATAGAAACACCTATTCATATTTATCCAAAAAAAAAAAATAAAATAGAAACACCTATTCTCTCTCTTGAAATCTTCTCCCACTTTCTCTTTCCTCCAAGGTGATGAACAAAGAGTGTTTTAGACAATTATATGAAACCTCATTCCATTTCTATGTTCTAAAAAGGTTAAATCAAACACTTGGATGTGTTTTAATATTTTTTTCTTGCATAAGATTCCTGAATTATCGAAGCACTTGACTGGGATTTTTTTTCATTCCTGCTCTGGATTCTGGCCATCCAAACATAGACTTAAAATGTGTTATGGATGAGATTTTTTTATTTTTTTTTTTTATTTTTAACATTTTGATGTTTATAAGTAGTTCTAATTGGAAATGATTCCTCCTTTTTGTTTGTTTGTTTGTTTTTTTTTTTTTTTTGGCTGAACGTGTTGTGTAGCTGAATGTGGGGTTATGGAGTATAATATGGCTGAATGTGTTGTGTAGCTGCAATTGCTTGGCAACAAAATAGAAAAGAATGGATTGGTGATCAAAGTCAAAGGTCAAAAAGAATACAGAAGGATCCAATTATAAGGTACATGCATTCCCCATAGCTCATTTGAGTACCACTGAAATCTGTTGTTGATTTTGGTTAGTCATGTCATTAGCATTTAAAAGAAAAATTTGTTCATACCATCATGCTAGTTGCTACTATGTTAGCAGCTTCTGAGTACTCCTGAAATTGTACTTGCAGAAAAGGCTTCAAAAAAATCTAGGCTTTCGTAGGCAATAAAGAATCTATAAGTAAAAACTGTCCACAACTAATATTTCAGGGAAAGCAAAAAAAAAAAAAATTATTTGCCAAGTAAAGTTCTGATGTCAGTTAATAAAACAAATTTGAACTTAGCCTGAGATGTACTAAACTTATTTTAACAATTTACATGAACATGTGTTAAAATAATCAAGCTTTGATGCAAATGATCATTCAAATGTCATCTTAATTTATACTATGAATATAGTACCTGATAATTGAACATAAAGTTGATTATATATATTCACCGTAACTTTTCTGTTAGTGTGGATTGTATTAAGAATTATAGATCTGTCTGAAGTTCTTAGAAAAATGTCTTTTAAGTAAAATGTAAATCTATGATTTTGCTTCAAAATTTGAACTCCATTCACTTGAGCATCGGAAACTTCATTTCATGAAAAAGAATAACAAAAAGAAAATGTGGGATCCAGAGAGAGAGAGAGAGAGAGAGAGAGGCCAAAGTTTTGATAAGCTGAGTGTTTGGTTTAGAACAGTAAAGCATGGACCTCATTCTAACCATTACAGAATTCTCAGAGAGTTGGCCTACATTGGATAACTTATGTGGTGTCTCAATCATGTTGATGTTGTGTATCATGATTAATAGGTGCTTGTGCTACATGTTCGATATCAGATTAGATTTTTTTTTTTGCTTACAGACCCGTACAGTATGGGCTGTTGATTATTCCCATTGATTCTCAATATCATCTCTCCAATTGAAGTTTTTTATACATTGATCTCTTCTTTGAATAAATGAATTGTTCTTTTGTTTTGAAAGTCAGATTGACGAGAGCACATAGAGGATAGTCTTGAAAGAAAAAAATATAGGATCTGACAAAGCATATGTATCATTCTCCATTTTAGATTATGACAGATTTTGTGTTGTTGACTGATATCATGTGTTTTTCTCTCCAACGTGGTTTTAGCTCATTGACCAATTAGTGAATATTAATTGCGGTTTTTTTTTTCCCAGCTGGTTGACAACTTACGAGGATTTGCTCTCTACTTATGAGCCTTTTCCGGAGCCCATTCCGTTAACTGTAAGGACCTCTAATACACGTACTCTTAGTTAGACCAGATTTTGGTATATTTTGTGCAATTTTTTAAATAGTGGCCTCTCTCTCTCTCTCTCTCTCTCTCTAGAATAGGAGGTGTTTTAAAATGAAAATAATTGGCATTTTGTTTCCCTAGAACATTTATGTTGTATTTGGATCTTTCATTTGTAGAGGAGTATATGAACAGAAAAGAAATGGGAACAGCAACAGGAATTTGGTTGGGGGATTTGGGAAGGGATTTTGAAAGGGAAAGGGAAAATGTGTGTGAAACTAGGTGAAATATAGGCATGTTTTATTCACATTTCACCTATCTTTTCCATTTCCCTTTCCAAATCCATTCTCAAATCCCCCAACCAAACACAGCAGAAAGTGAATAAAACAGAAGTCCAGTTTTTTTTTTTTTCTTTTTACTTTTCACTTTTTCCTCCATAAATCCAAGATCCAAATACAATCTTGTTCTTTTAGATTTACTATTATTCTCCTGAGACTGCAAACTGGTATATTTAGCTACTGTGCATTGATTTGTAAGATGTATTTAAAATGTATCTTATTAATTTTTCACTGTGTGGTGAAGGATTCATTCACGGGAAAAACTTGTCGGCTTCAGTTCTAATAAGAAACAAATAGATAGATTTTTTTTTAATCAAGTGTGACCTAAATACATGATTTCAAAATCTTTGCTCGAGAATTTTTCTACATTCGACTGTGCATATCCTTTTGTATTTACTAATGTGAATTTGATTGTTGGAGTTTGCAGGAGATGGTAGATTTTTTAGTTGACATTTGGCTCGACGATGGCCTCTATGATTTAGAGAATCAGTGATAAAATACCAATTATGACCTCTAAACGCCGCAGATTATCAGTTGACATTCTGTTCTTTTAGCCAATTTCTTCTATTTCTTGACAATGTAAAACATGTAAAAAGGGTTGGAGGAAGTTCTTCAGTATAACCACAGAGAATAATTAGTGGTAATGTGATTGTTTGTCGATGCAGATTTTTAGGGATCAACAAGTAGGGGTGTTGATAGTAAAATTATAAACCGAATGACGGATTAGCGTATTGATAAATTGCAGTTTGAGTAGCTTTGGGTTGATTGACAAATTGGAGAATATTTAAACCAATTATTAAGTATTTGCATAATATATAACATTAATTTATATAATATGATATATATATATGTAACACAAATTTATTTTACATAATATTTTTCATATATATGATTATTAATTTGTAACAAATTACACATCTTAAATATTTTTCAAACTCATTTTTATTTTGATATTTCATTAGAAGTTAATATACATATATATATATATACATATTAATTATAGTGGAACGGAACGGTTTCGAAAACGGATTATAAATTTTAAAATTTAGGAAAAATTACACTAATAGTCCCTATAGTTTGGGGCTCGTGTCACTTTAGTCCCTGACTTTTCAATTGTGACACATTTAACTATGAATTTTGAATCTTGTTTCAAATAAGGACAATTGAACATACCAGTGCTTAATTTTAAGGGTAAAATCGTCAATTTGATAAAATATAAACTAATTTGACAAAAATAAATGTCAAAAAAATATTTTAAAATTTTTAAAAATTATTTCTACCAATCAAAGATAAAATTATGTAAAATTGATAAAAATTACATGATTAATTTTTTAAAATTAATTTTACATGATCATCATCCAAATATATAATAAAAATTAATTTGGTAAAAAAAATAAATTTCTAAAAGATTTATTAATTTTATATAATTTTATCTTTAGTATGTAGAAATAATTTTAAAAAATTCAAAAATAATTTTTTGACATTTATTTTTGTTAAATTAATTTATATTTTATCAAATTGATAAATTTGTCCTTGAAAAATTCAATAGTATTTTCAATTGTCTTTATTTGGAACAAGATTCAAAATTTAGGGTCAAATTTGTCACAATTGAAAAGTCAGGGATTAAAATGACACAAATTCCAAATATAGGGACCGTTGGTGTAATTCACCCTAAAATTTAATTCGCGATTAGTGGATATAACGGTATGGATTGATATAGATCGGTGCAATTTTAATGGATTGTGTGGTATTTTGTATAGTCCTACTGTCAAACAAATTGCTGTGAGATTCGTAAGGTTGTGTTTGGATGTTGATTTTTTTTAAAATAAATAAATAAATAAATAAGAAATAATTGAATCACTTATGAGTAAAGATACAGGAAATTTTTTTAGTTCAGCCTCATTTGGAAATTTGGCCATTTAGTTAGCTTTTTGATTATTTTATGAGGTGGAAAAAAGTTATGTTTGGAATGATTTGTGAATATTTTTTGTAGTTATATAGATAGTTGTAAGAGAAAAAATAATTGATTGATGTGTAAGATGTGATATGTTATCTTATTAACTATTTTAGTTTTTTGTTTTTTTTTTTTATTGTCTATCTTAGTCACAAAAAAAAAAAACTTAAAACCCCAACGGGAAATTATAGAATGTACCTGGAGTATCACATATCCATATTTCTTAACCAATCATCATTCAATATGTCTCCTTATGTTTTTTAATTACCCAACACAAGACTCACTTACCCACCTTCTTCACCAATTACAATACTATGAAATATTATATGTCTATACTTCGAAATTACTGAATAAATACCTCCAACTGAAGTTCCCCAAACATAGCTGAACCTTGATTTTAAACCAAAATATCTGGCTTATAATTTAAAAAGGGAGTGGGCTTCTCATTAGTCTTATGTAAACTAGAGAGACATTGTCCAAGTTCATGGGTTTATTACGGATTTCGTTTCAATAATTTAAATAGTTTTTAAAGACTCTTTATATATATATATATATAATTTATTAAAAAAGTTAAATTGATCACACAATTATATTATTTTATTGCATTTATTATTAATTTTTTTTCATTTATTTTTAAAAACATTTTACTATTTTTTTTTTTTTTTTTTTAGAGACGGGTTCAAAGTGCTTGCCAACTAGGGGTGGGTGCGGGTTGGTTGCGGCCACGGAACTTTCAATCCGCTATCCGTCCGCCAGATTGGCGGATTGGAAAAAATCAATCTGCATCCGTCTGCCAATCCGACGGATGTGGATTGAGCGGATTGGCGGTTTGGCGGATGGATGCGAATCGGTTTGGCGATTTAAAATTTTATAAATTTTTAACATAATTCAACTTATGCACTTCCTCAAAAAAAGAAAAAGAAAGTATTACAGTCAATGACTTAAAAAAATATTACAATCACTGCATGCTTCATTCAAAGTAAGAAAGTTTGAAACTTTAGAATATCACAATCACTGCATGTCTCATTCATATATTACAATCACAACATACCTTATTTACATAAAGTATTACAATCTGTGGTGCTTAAAATATAAACACGATTCAAACCACCAAAACCATGAACAGAGTAGTAGTAGAGATTGTATGTCTCTGCATTGTTACATCTATATCTGTTTTTGAAAACAAAAACCAACCAGCATATATCATATTTTTTATTTATTATTTTTAGAGATATATTTAAAAACAAAAAAATATAAATAAATAATACGTTTATTTTTTTCAATTCAAAAAAGATATTCAAGTTGAAAACTTTTTTTCAACATAATATTTAAACTATTTTTTAATTGAAAACACAAACAGAATATTTAAACAAACTGAAAACACAAAGTCTTTTAAATTATTAGGGGTGCTCGCGGTTTGGCTGTTCGGTTGCAGCCAAAGGAATCTCAAATTCGCCATCCGCCTTCCAGATTGGCGGATTGGAGAAAATAAATCCGCAACCGTTCGTTCGTCATCACACATCTATCCAAAATGCGGCGGATCGTTCGGTTCGGTCGGTTTTGGCGGATCGATATATCCGCTGCTTACCCCTACTACCAACACAAATGTTCATCATTTTCCTTAACGGTATAAAGCTTCCTAACTTGCTTATGGACTAAAATTTCTCTAATTAGTATTATGCTAATTAATAGGCATGTTTGTTTCATCTCGTTGAGTTGAAAGTTTATAATCTATAAGTAAAAAAGCGTTCGGACAACGAATTTAATTTTAGATTTTTTTTATTATTTAAAGATTCAGGTGTTAAAATGGTATGCTCATAAAAACATCATTCTATAAAATGACGAAACTATCATTCTGGATTCGTTTGAAATGTGGGTTAACGTTTTGACTTTTTGACTATTTTAGCCTGGGGCTAAAAAGCCTCGTTTGAATGAATTTTTTGACTTTTGTGAAAGAAAAAATGAAATGATTATGATTTGAATATGACACTTTATTTGAACTTTTAACTTATTTTGTCTTTTTTTTTTGACTAAAATAGCTAAAAAAGCCAAACATAACCTCTCAAAACCTACTTTTTCTCTCTCTAAATCAGCCCCTCTCTGTCTCTATTTGTTTCACACCTACCGTTGAAACCCTAACCTTAATCACTAAATTAGCCCCCTTCTATCTTTATTTGTTTCACACCCACCGTTAAAACCCTAACGTCAATCATAGAGAAAGAGAGAGAGATGAGCAAAGAGAAGAGATCTGGTACCATCACATCAACATTGTGCTACATCATCGCCTCCGCCGTTTCTTTCCTCGTCATGGCTCGCGGTCACCGGATCGAGTTAGTACCAAAGATTCCTCTCGTCGTTAGTGATTTGACTGAGGGAATCAAGAAATAGATCGAAGCAAATTTCTAGATCCGAAAGCCTGAGGCCAGCAGAGACGTTGCCACCATTGATAGAAGGGCCTAATTTAAAAGAGTCAGACGGTACAACCTGTTGGAAAAAATGATTTTATGGTGACATTAATGTGAAATTAAAGTAGGTTCCAACCATTGGTTGAGTTGGAATCAAATAGGTTTAGATTCTTTGTAATAAGATCTTCACACCACAAAAAGAATGACAAAAAACTATTAAGAATTTCATAAGAAATTGTCTCATAAAGTTGGTCTCATGAATGAGGTATTGAGAATTATGTATAACTACTAATCCCACATTGATTATAGAGAAAACTTTGATGGGTATTTAAACCTTAAGATTTTGATAAGGGCATAAGCCCTTTGGGGCATCCAAAATTTTCAAAGAAAGGGAGTTATAGATGTTTCAAGGATGGACTTGAGCCAATATTATGGTCCAAGTTGGTTATGCAAAAATTGCCACATGCGTGCGCCGCTCACCTCCCCAGACTGGGCTGGGTCCTAGTCGTGGGTCGTGGATCTTGGATTGAGGCTTGAGACTTGCTGGAATGAGTTAGGTTTGGGTTGGGTCGGATTGGTGGTCCACCAACCTAATCTTTTTGGGCTAAGTTTGTCTGGTGGCTGCAAATATACACACGTGTATATAGAGTGTGTAAATTCCCCATCAGTTTTGTGCATTACTCCCTTAGTTTTGTAGGGGTATTGGGCTGCATTTGTTGCTAGACTTCATTGTTGGAAGGCTCATATTCTTTTCCCCATTGTGTATAAAAGGAGGCCATCTTCCTTGGTTTCAATACAGAATTTTTGGCTTCTATACTATAATTTCTGCTCCTATATTCTTCTTTTAGTGTGACAGAGTGTTGCCATTGTCTGTTCGCCGGAGCTAAACAGAAGGTGCTTCTGTGTTAGGGGGTCTAGATTGTCGTATCCTGGGAAACAGACGCCGATATACCTCCAGCACCCATAGTGAGACGGCGAATCTATTTTAAGGAGACTGTGGTATCACACAGGGTTCGGTTTGCTTTCGTTTCCTTAAGTTTTTATCATATGTATTTCTATTCATTGAGTTGTATGATGTAATCTCATGTTTTCTTATTCTGTAAATTAATTTAATTTCGTATGAATCTATTTGTTTATTTTATTTAATCACAATTTGACAACAATCTTAAAACAAATTCTATGTTTCCATGAAATTGATCAAATAGATTCATATGCCACATGTAATAGATTAGGGCCTGGACCGTCTCCAGTTTAGATTTGAGATAGTCTGATCTAGTTCGGCCCATTGGGCTCACTTTTTGGCACTTTTTCGATAATCCGAACTGTTTACATTTTAGGGTCTGTTGAGTATATTATCCCTGTAAAAAATTACATCAATTGGATAACGGATACTATGTATTCGGATCACTTTTGTCTAAAAAAAAAATGGATGGTTAGAAAATTAACGGTTTATAAAAAAGTGATCCGAACATATAGTATCCGTTATCCGATCGATATGATTTTTTACAGGGATAATATATCTAACAAATTCTAAAATGTGAATAGTTCGAATTATAAAAAAAAAGTCCAAAAATGGATCCAATAAACCGGACTAAACCTTACAATCCAAATGGTGGACTGGAGACCAGCCACTGCCAATAGATTAATGTATTGTACACTGTTTGTTGTTTGAAGTGCATGATTAGAACAATAAAATAATTTATCTACTGGCCACTATTAATAGTACATGGTAATAAAATTTATCTATTAGAAAAAGATGCATGTGTACAACTTCACACATGAAATTCGTCATTACAAATTGGAATTTGTGACTTCTGTTAACTAGATTTAATTTATAGAATAATATATAAGGCCACTGTTTCTTATTTATATATAATATATGCATGCTACTGTTTTGTTTTCCAACCACCGAAACCGAACCACCTGTAGCATAGACCACTATGTTTTATTACATAAAGCTATGACTTTGATTCATGATACGAAATTCATTTTTTTAAGGAAAATATTTGGTAACTCAAAATTTTGTAACTCAAATGGCTCAAATCTGTCAAAACGATATCGTTTTATACTCATTTACACTCAAAATAATGTTGTTTTGAGTGATTTGAGCCACAAAATTTTAAGTTACCTAGCATTGTTGTTTTTTTAAATAGATTTCCATGATGGTTGGTTTTCTGTGTGTTAATATACATATTAGTTATTTTATAATTTTGCTACCACAATATACATGATGGTTTTGATTAGAGATTCAATATATTTAAATTAATATATGTAGATTGCCATGTATTCGGTTTTAGTATACGGTTATAATTTTATGGGTAAGTTACATGCTACATGTTTAATTCTAGTTTTACCATGATTTGTATACTTCTTTATTTTATAATATAATTTGCATGCTCATGAGTCTCTAGTTTTCAAGTTAAAATATACATGCTCAATATTGTAGATTCTATTTTACTTCACATGTTTATTAACTCTAAATTTGTAAGCTAATTTGCATGTTCTAAATTTTTTCTAGATTTAAGTTAAATTACATGCTTGTTATTTTCTAGAGTTCTAGGATGAGTTTCATTCTAATTTTTAGTTTAATTTACATGTTAATTGCTCTAGAGTTATTTGCATGATTGCTAGAATTTTTTACATGTTTATTGTGTAATAATTTCTTATAGCTCTTGCCAATTAATTTTAATTTAATTTTTTGTTGAGTTATAAGGTTTGTAACTTGTTTAACTTTATTTGGGAGTTATAAGTTTAATTGTGCCACTTGTCTAGCATTGTATTCTTTACTTATTTTTGCTATTAATTAGATTGCTAGAAAGCGTTTTTTTCTTCATCTCTCTTCAATCACTATTTTGCCAAAAGCAAAGAAAAGCTGAGGGATGTTTTTGTGAATAATGTGTGCATTATATTATGTTGTGTTTTTCTGTTAATTTTCTCTACAGGAATACCTATGCAAAAGAGAATGGGAAAAAAAAATAATATAAATCCAAATGAATAGTATTTGTGGCTGTAAAACCAAAAGTTTGGACTACTAACTCTTGTTGAACAAAAATACCTTAGCATGGAGAGGGATTTTTGGACCAATAAGAATTCTATTGTGATTGGTTTATATTTCTTTATACTTGAAGTAATATTTTGCTTGAGTTTAGTAGTGGTTAATTATCTAATTTTGAAGCAAGTTTGTTTCATTGTAATGTTAGAAGTATTTTATTTCCTTGTAATTGTAGTAGTAATTTTTTTTTTAATTGCTTGTAATTTGGTTAGCAAGTTTTAATTGCTTGTAAAGTTTTGGAACTTGGTTTGTTTTAACCTAATTTATCTCTTGGAAAACTTAATTCTAAATTTGTTTCCCATGAATTAGGAGTCAACATGTTCTTGAAAGTTTTGTCTAAGGTTAACTAGAACTTAAGTGGAACCGGTGTGACCTCTCCAGTCTTCTTGGAAACTTTCCCGACCATGTTTGATTCTAGAGTAAGTGGTGAGATTAGTTTTGAATTAATTTTCAACTTTGGAATTTTCTAGTGTTAAGTTTAATTTCTGGAAATATAGAATAGTGAAATTCTGTTGTATTTTTCAGAAATGGCAACTGTCACTAATGCTTCTACTGTTGCTGCTGCTAATGTTGGTGAGGATTAGAACCCCGGGGCAACTGGCTTGCCAACCTCGATGGTCAATCCTGTTGTTACTCCTACTGTTCCGGGAGGACCGCTCAACTATCATGAGCGCCTAGAGAAGTTTACTGAAGTGAATTTCAAGAGGTGGCAGCAGAATATGTTGTTCTACCTGACTACTCTTAGTCTTGCGAGCTTTTTGAGTGAGGATCCACCAGTTGTGGAGGAGAATGAGCAAGACAAGCAGAAACTCATGGCTCTAGATGCTTGGAAGCAGTTAGACTTCCTTTGCCTAAACTATGTTCTGAATGGCTTGGTCGATTCACTGTTCAACGTGTTTTATGCCAAGAAGTCAGCAAAGGAGCTGTGGAATGCTTTAGACAAGTACAAGACCGAGGATGTTGGGGCAAAGAAATTTGTCGTTGGCCGATTTCTGGACTTTAAAATGGTGGACTTAAAAGCTATCATGAGATTCATGCTGAGTGAATGTTCTTGAGTGAATCATTCTAGGCAACCGCGTTGATTGAGAAGCTGCCTAATGGCTGGAAAGACTTCAAGAACTACTTAAAGCACAAGTGAAAGGAGATGACAGTCGAAGAACTCGTTGTCAGGCTCCGAATTGAGGAGGATAATAGGAAGAAATGAGGGAGTACCTCCAGTGTGAAAGCAAACATGGTTGAGCATGGCCAGTCCTCGGGGGTGACGAAGAAGCCATCGACAGGCAAAAGCTCAAAGTTGGAGGCAAGAGGCGGTGCCTCTAAAAGGCCAGTCTACAAGCCGCAGGAACCTACTTTTAGGTTCAATGGAAAGTGCTTCCACTATGGAAACGATGGGCATCGGGCGATTGATTGTCACAAAAAGAAGAAGCCTTACAAGAAGTACCCTCCACAGAACAAAAGTCGAGCTCACATGGCTGAAATGGAGGATCTGTCACAAGATCATCTATCAGCTGTTGTCTCTGAGGTGAACATGGTGGGGTCTAACTCGAAGGAATAGTGGGTGGACACCGGGGCCACTAGCCACATCTGTGCTGAGAAGAAGATGTTCACAACTTTCAAACTGGTTTCAAACGGTGAGAAGTTGTTCATGAAAAATTCTGCGACCTCAATTGTTGAGGGTAAAGGCATGGTGGACCTGAAGATGACTTCAGGAAAAGAGCTTACTCTGAACGATGTCTTATTTGTTAAGGACATTTGTAAGAACCTTGTCTCGGGGTCGCTCTTAAGCAAGCATGGCTTCCGCATGGTGTTTGAGTCTGATAAGGTCGGGTTGACCAAGAGTGGGGTCTGTGTGGGGAAGGGATATATATAGGGCAGTATGTGTAAGCTCAATGTAATGACTATTATCCCTAAAGTTAATGAGAAAGCTTCTTCTTCTGCTTATATGCTTGAGTCCCCTGAATTATGGCATTATAGACTTGGTCATGTGAATTTTGACTCGTTGCGTAGATTAATCAAGTTAGATCACATACCATCTTTTAAGATTAATCCAAATCATAAGTGTGAAACTCGTGTAGAAGCTAAATTGAGAAGGACTTCCTTTCATTCTGTTGAAAGAAGTACCTAATCTTTAGATTTAGTGCATAGTGATGTGTGTGACTTGAAAGTCGTACAATCATGTGGTGGCAACAAGTACTTCATCACTTTTGTTGATGATTGCACTAAGTACTGTTATATGTGTTTGCTCAAAAGCAAGGATGAGGTGATTGATAAGTTTATTCTTTTTAAGAATGGAGTTGAGAATCAACTAAATCGAAAGCTCAAAGCTTTAAGAAGTGATCGCAGTGGAGAATATGAATCGTCTTTTATTGAGATTTGTGCTTAATTTGGAATTATTCACCAAACTACAGCGCCTTATTCCCCTTAGTCAAACAGTGTTGCTGAGCGAAAAAATAGGACGTTGAAAGAAATGATGAATGTAATGTTGATAAGTTTTGGGTTGCCATAGAACTTGTGGGGGGAAGCAATTCTCTCCGCGAGTTACATTCTAAATAGAATACCTCGAAAGAAAGTGGACAAGACTCCATATGAATTATGGAAAGGCCGCAAGCCTTCTTATAATTTCCTACGAATGTGGGAGTGTCTTGCAAAAGTGGCAGTACCTACACCTAAGCGGATTAGGATAGGTCTGAAAACCGTGTATTATATATTCATTGGTTATGCACTAGTGTTTAGAAACCCGAATCGGATCGGCCGATCGGACCGGTCCTACTGGTAATTGGGCCTTGTTTCGGTCCGAAAAACCCTCTAAACCCAGCTGAAGAGCAAAACCGCTATAAAACAAAAGAAATGGAAGACCCGGTGAGCGAACCGTCTAAACCAACGACTTGGAATGGGTTTTGAAACCCGGCCGGTTCAGTTGAATATATATATAGCCCTAAAAAAATTTGAAACAGAAGGGTTTCAGCTCTTCTCTCTCTTTCTCTTTTCTGGGTGTTGCTATCGCCGGTTTTGGCTTCTCTTAAACTGTCACTTTCTCTTTGTCTAGCTCCAGCAGCCACAGAATTCTGGCGGTGAACGGAGGACACAAATCCGGTGTGCAAAAATCTGTGATTTGATGAACTAGTTTTTTTTTTTTTTTGAACCCATTTAAATTTGTGATTTGGGGATGGCTTCCTGTATACAAAAATCTATGATTTGATGAGCAAAAATCTGTGATTTGGTAAATGAAAATCTATTTGGTTTGGTGAACCCAAATTCCAATTAAACCTTTTTTTCTTTTCTCGGATTGCTTACATTTGTCACTGTTGTTGGCATGTATACACGGGTATATTATTCCTATTCCTCTGAACCTCTTATCTCATGTGTATATATATATATATATATATAAATGTGACTATTATGTGCATGTTAAATTTTGTTCTGTTTGGTCTTTGATTTGCTTTTGTTTCACCTATTAATTTTGCTCTTTTTTTTTTTGGGTGGAAAAAGTGCTTTCAAAAAATTTGTGATTTGGTGAACGAAAATTTGTTTGGTTTGGTGAACCCAAATTCCAATTAAACCTCCCCCCCCCCCGATTTGCTTACATTTGTCACTGTTGTTGGCATGTATACAAGTATATTATCCATATTCCTCTAAAGCTCTCATCTCATGTATATATATATGTATGTATGTGATTGTTATGTGCATGTTAAATTTTGCTCTATTTGGTCTTTCATTTGCTTTTGTTTCACTTGTTAATTTTGTCCTGGCCTTTTTTTTTTTTTTTTGGAGGGGGAGGGGGGGGGGGGTTGGTGGAAAAAGTGTTTTGAAAAAAATTTAAAAATCTAAAATATAATTTATGAAAATTTTGAAAAACATTAAAAATACCCATCTTTTTCATATGGTTTTTTTTAATCTTTTTTCAAGTAGAAATTTTTACTCTAACATATCTTTTTTTGTGTGTTTATTTGTCAAACAAATTTGCTTTTTTTTTTAAAAAAAAAAAAAAAAATTCTGAAAATGAAAAAGCTGTCTCCCTACTTGTGTTAAGTTTGCATGGTGAATGGGGACTTGTTAACCATTTTGCATTTATTTTACATTTTAATTAAAAAGCTAGATTCATTTTTAACTTAATTCCCAATGAGGATGAATCGAATTTTTGCTCAATTAAGTAACTTGTTTCTTTGCTCTGTTTTTTAACTGTTCTCTTTCTCTCCTCCATCTCTTCCTCTTCTGCTGTGGTGGCGAAGATTCATTTTAATGTTTGTTTTTTTGTTTTTTTTAATGGTCTGTAATATAATTGTTATGGTTTGCTAATGTTTGTTAATAGTCTGTATAAACTTTCATATTGTAATTATTTAAATGTTTGTTTGTTAATGGTTTTTTTTTTCATAATTGTTATATACATGATAAATATATTTTATAGTGTTGTTTTAGGTGAAATGGATTCATCTGGCCATAATTCAACAGCACACTTTAATACCCCATCATCAACAAGAGGTAAATTTGATCCAGCATGGGACCATGTCACTGAAGGGCGAGCTCCCGATGGGAAGAGAACTTTAACATGTTTGTATTGTGGGAAAACAATCAAAGGTGGAGGGATTAATAGAATAAAGCAACATCTTATAGGAAAGTCTGGTGAGGTTGGGCCATGTAAGAAAGTTCCAGGTGATGTTATGTATCGAATGGAAGAGGCTTTGAAAGCAATTATTGAGAAAAAAAAAGAAGCAAAGTGAGGAATCTTGTGATATCCCTGTTCCGTAATATATTAATTGGTCCTTAATATGAGCATGATTATGTGTTTAATATGATTTTGTGTGCCATTATGTGAAAATATGTGGTTTTGAATTTCTATCTGTTCACCGTAGGAATATCTATTTGATTATCTACTTTGGAAATTAAATTGAAGGCCTTATCGGCCACAAAACCCGAAATTAATTACGCCATTGTGATTAGCGTAATTTTTAGAGCCTACGGTGAAATTTAATTGGAAAGTGATTCGGATCAGATTAAATTGATTAAATTGTTGAATTAGTGCCCAATTATTTATTATTATTAAATTGATGCTAGTGGGAACTTATGAAAAGAGGCACTATACACTTAATTGTTACACTTGAGCTCAAAAATCAGATTTTGTGCCTTGAGAGAGAGAGGGCCGGCTATAGAGAGAGAAATGGAGAGAATTGTGTAATTTTGGCTCAAGATTTGGGGAGTTTGAAGATTAAACTCAAGAATTGGCTAGAGTTTGGGGGGTTTGAAGCTCCTAGGTAAGTGAATTCATGAGTTTAATGTTGTAAATTGTGAATTCAAGATTGATTAATGGTCAAGAGCATGAGTTAGATTGATTATGATGAAATTGAGTTGATTTTGTTGTATTTGAAGTCATTAGAGGCATGTATGTAGGAAATTGCTATAAATTTCCATGTTTTAGCATAAATTGTGTAATCCATGACGAATCTTGTTTGAAATCCATGTATTTGATCATCTCTTCACCAATTAAATTGAGAATAATGAATATCTCTCACATGCAAGTGTAGATCATGGAGGTGTGAGCTTTGTATGTTTGAATTTGATGTGTTGGTGATGAGTTTGGGTTAATTTGAGGCATACATGTGAGAAATTATTGGAATTAAGCTTCATAATGTTGAAATTTAGTGTTTATACCATGCTAGTATATATATATATGAAGTTTGAGCCAATATCATGCATTTGGAACCTTTGAACATCAAGTTGAAGCTCAAGAATGTGTTCTGGAAAACCCAGAATTTTTTATGCCTACTCGAGCGGGGGAAGAGACGCTCGAGCGGGAAATTCGTACATCCAGCACTTTTTGCAGACATGGTGTTCGCTCGAGCGGGGTAATTTCGCGCTCGAGCAGGGAGCCATGTAGAGAGGCCTTCCGCTCGAGCGCCAGAGTGCACGATCAAGTGTAAATGCGACATAACCAGTACTTTTGCAGGCCTCAAGGGTCCGCTCGAGCGGGGAAGTCCACGCTCGAGCGGGGACCCTGCTTTCTGAAATTTTGAAAAGACATTCTGTGTCTCGTTTTCTATTCTCTTTCACTTCTAAGTACTCTTAGGCATGCATTGAGCATTGTAATTGAGTTAAAGAGATAAGAATGAAGCCTAAAGAGGAATATGTAAATTTAGAAGGATAAACTACCAATAGGTCCTACTTTTGAGACTTATTACCCATTAAGTCCTGTTGATAAATTTATTAAGTGATAAAGATAAATTTATCAGTCTTTTATTTTTATGAATAAATTTATAGTGATAAATTTATCAGTCTCTTTATTTTTATGAATAAATTTATAGTGATAAATTTATCAATCTCTTATTTTTATAGTGTTAAATTTATTAGTTAGGACCTGTAGGTAAATAAGTCTAGTTAATAGGACCTACACGTAAGTACCCCAATTTAGAATGGATCGAATTGTTTGTGACCCTTTTGTATTCATGGAATGTGTAGGGTCGAGCTCCAAGGCAAACCAACCAATCGATCACTGTGAGTAATATCGATATTTTGAAGTTGTCATTTGTCCAATTGCTTATTTCCTTATAAGCCTTATAAGTTTGCTAGTTTGAATTACGGACAAATGTTTGATATGAATAAATGAATGGGCCAGAGGCCAATTTGACATGAATGAATGGGCTAGAGGCCAGTTTGACATGAATGAAAGTTGAATGGGCCAGAGGCCAGTTTGACATGAAAATTTGAATGGGCCAAAGGCCAGTTTGACAAATGGAAGATAAATGGGCCAAAGGCCAGTATGTTTGGAACCACAGTCACTTGACTTAAATTGTGTATATATATATATGTTAAATAGAAATATGAATTGGGCCCAAGGCCGTTTGAAGCATGTTGTTCTACATATCGTTTGTATAACTCCTTTATTTGATATTATTCATTGGGCTATCGCTTACGCTCATTTATGTGTTTGTAGGTGAGCCAAGAGAAGTCCAAACCCAGCCCCAGTGAAGTATGTGTGGAACAACAAAGGTTTTGAAGAGTCAGCCCTTGCGTCTCACGCACGAGACTTGTCTTCGCCTTTTTGTCATTTTGTTTTATGTTGTCATGTTGGCGAAGTCTTTGAACATGTCTGTATATAGTTTCATGCGTTGACTTAGTTTTGGATGATCCTGTCTGTACAAAACTTTATGGTACTGTACTTCTGTTGTGAGTTGTTAATGTAAATATGTATGGTTCACAGCTCTATGGACAAAGTTTTAAATTGCTTCCGTTTGGCCCCCGTTAACTTTGTTAAAATACGTTTGGTTTGGTTTGAGGCCGTAGGTAATCTCATGATTACTGGCCGATTATGTCCTTAACCCACGGGGCGGGTTCGGGTCATGACAAATCTAATCCCTTTGGTCTGGTTGTTTTTGAATTTGAGGATGATGCTGAAATTGAAGAAATAATTCCACATAGCAACAAGGACATCTTAATTAATGAATGT
Source organism: Camellia japonica (assembly GCA_030407325.1). NCBI lineage: Eukaryota > Viridiplantae > Streptophyta > Magnoliopsida > Ericales > Theaceae > Camellia > Camellia japonica. The sequence continues at coordinate 96,672,447 of JAPPVO010000032.1, forward strand.
GGTGATAGTAGGAATAAGAGTAAAGCAACAATGACACAAAAGGAAAAAGGAAAGGAACCTGCAAAAATTGATAATTTTTTTGCACCAAGGACCACTCGGGGCTCTCAACCATCAAAAGTGCCCTTGCAACTAAAGAAGTTGTACATAGGGCACATATGATTGTGGTAAAATTTTTGTATGATACATGTGTTCCAATGAATGTTGTCAATTCCATATACTTTTAGCCCATGTTTGATGCTGCAGTTGCCATTGGTCTAGGATATAAAGTTCCTATATACCATGAAGTTCGAGTTCCTTTATTGAATGACTAAAGAAAGAGCTTTAATTGTTTATTGACTCTATAAAGAGTACTTGGGCTGATACTGGGTGTACAATTATGGGTGATGGTTGGACTGATGGTAGACATAGAACCCTCATTAATTTTCTTGTTGCCCTAGAGGAATCAATTTTGTTAAATCTATTGATGCCTCTGATGCTGTAAAAGATGCTCATCTTCTTTTTAAATTGTTTGAAGAAATTATTGAGTGGGTGGGAGTGAGCAATATTGTGCACATGGTGACGGATAATGGGGCAAATTATGTTGCTGCTGGAAGACTTGTTAGTCAAACTTACAAGAATATAATTGGTCTCCTTGTGCAACACATTGTTTGAACTTAGTGTTAAGTGATATTTCCAAGTTGAAACATGTGAAAGAGCTTGCCTTTAGAGCATCAACTGTGACAAGATTTATTTATAATCGCCCATGGTTAATAGCTTGGTTGAGAAAAAGGAAGGGATGGACTGAAATAGTGCGCCCAGGAGCAACCCGCTTTGCCACTACTTTCATTGCATTACATAGTATTAAAAAACATATGCATGATTTGAAAGTTTTAGTGACAAGTAAGGATTTTGTGGATTCAAGGCATGCAAAAGATAAGAAAGAAAAAGAAGTTGTTGTTATCATTTTAGATAGTAAGTTTTCGAATGATTACTTGATCATTGTTAAGATTGTTGAACCATTCATGCGATTGTTCCGTATTGTTGATGAAAATAAAAAAGCCTTCAATGGGATATGTATATGAGGGCATGTATAGGGAAAGAATAGCAATTAAGAATGTTTTCATGAAGAAAAAAAAGATTGTACAAGCCTTATACAAGTACTGTCAAAGAGCGTTGGGATAGGACATTACGCAAAAATATCCATGTTGCAACTTATTGGTTGAATCCAGCTTTTCACTATGATCAAGCATCATTTTGCAAAAAACCAGAGGTTATGGCAAGTGTGCTTGATGTGATTGACACAAAAGCTACATGTAGCAAGACAAAACTTTTGGATGAAGCTAGATTGTTTCGAGATCAATTAGAAAGTTTTGGAAGATAGTTTGCTACTATTACATCCAAGACAAAACACCAGGTAAAATTATTTATTACATTCGATTTTTTTTTCTTTTCATGGTGATTGCTTAATAATTCTTAAGTGCAATATTAGATCTAATTTATTTATTTCTTCTTTTCTTTTAATAATAAGATGAATGGTGGAGGTTATTTGGCCATAGTGCTCCAAATTTGCAAAAGTTGGCTATTCGAATTCTAGCCAAACTAGTAGCTCTTCCGGATGTGAAAGGAATTTGAGTGTTTTTGAACGTAAACATACAAACAAGAGGAACAGATTGGAACATCAAAGGCTTAATGATCTTGTATACATCCATTATAATTTGCGGCTGAAGAATAGGTAAATGAACCATTTACCTTGTCATGTATTTACTAATAGAATATTTATTCAAGTGGTCTTACTTTTAAGTGAAAATTATAGGCATTTCAACAAAATGAATAACTATGATCCGGTTGACATTGAAAGTATTGACAAAACCGAGTTTTGGATTGTGGAAGATAAAGAAGAGCCTTATCTTCTTGATTTGGATGAGTTGGAACAAATGCTTTATGAAGAAGGTTTGGCTCCACAAAATAAGAGGCAATGCCATGGTCTACGCGATGGTTAGTAATTAATTATTTCATTATTATATAACAATGTTTTCGTTATAATTAAATTGATTACTTATTGATTTTGTTGTAACTATTGCAGAAGATGACAAGGATGATGTGGTCTTAGAGGTTGGAGATGATATTGACCTTGGATCATTTGGTGATGTCAACGTGGATGATAGATCTAATGCTCAAAGTGGTGAAATTGACATAAGCAACAATGAAAATGAGGATGGCAATGCTTGGCAAATGGAGGGCTTCCCAAGGAATTAGGTAAAAAAACAATGTTTTTGATGTGTTTGCAGTGGATTGGTTTTGAACTTTTCTTATATATTTATTTATCTACTTTCGTTTAGAAATGATGGATGCTTATTAGTGTGTTTTAAGATTTGGAACTATAGATCTTATCTCTATGCATGGTTTATGTTTGTGTTTGAGATTTGACTCTTAATTGATGTAGTAAACTATAGTATTTTGATTTGATTATGTTTGTGTTTTTATTTGACAAATAGGTAGTATTAATTGCTTCTAGTATAATTCTTTTATTACTTTCATTATTATGATTGTATTTATAATATGTTCTATTTTCTAACTTTGATATATGTGTAGATTGTACGGTAATTTTTGCTTATCAAAAGTGTTGTGCAACCCGTTTAGAGAAAGGTCTTCAACAAATAAAAATAAGGTATGCCACATTGTTATTGTAAATTACAATTTCATTGTGAGTGATATTTGAAAATTCTATTATTTTGTTGAATTTAATTATTTTTTTCATTTTTTATTTATATTTTAAATATATATATTTTAAATATATTTATGATGTAATTATGATGTCATAGTTCGACTGCTTCGACCCTGTGGGTGAACCGGTGACCTGTCCACCCGGTCACTTTTTCGGTTCACTCATCGGTCCGGTTTTCAAAGCATTATTATGCACAGAATAGTAGTGCATCTAGGTTTCTTGTGCACAAGTCTGATATTTTAGATATACACAGGAATACTATGATGGAGTCGAGGAATGCTTCTTTGAGGACGTATTTCCTTGCCGAAACTGAGGAAATGATCAAAGTTCTGAAAAGAAACTTGAAGATGATCCCAGTGGTAGTGATCAAGATGAGGAAATAGATGAGCCAAGAAGGAGTGAGAGACTTAGGACTGCCAAGTCCTTTGACCCAGACTTCTTAATTTATATTCTTAGAGGGAGAACTTCGAACTTTCCATGAAGTTGTGACTTCACTTGAAAGTCCCTTACAGAAAGAATCAATTAAGAATGAGATTGACTCCATCTTACAAAACCAAACTTGGAAGTTGGTTGATCTACCCCCAGATAGTAAGCCTTGGGAAGTAAGTGGATCTTTAGAAGAAAGATGAAGGTTGATGGGTCAATTGATAAGTATGAAGCAATGCTAGTTATCAAAGGATACATGCAACGAGAAAGCCTAGATTACTTTGATACGTATTCATATGTGACAAGAATAACATCCATTCGCATTGTGATTGCGATAGTCGCTTTACGTGGTCTGGAGATATATCAAATGGATGTAAAGACATCTTTCTTAAATGGAGATTTAGGTGAAGAAATCTACAAGGAGCAACCCGATGGGTTTTCAGCTCCAGGGCAAAATAAGAAAGTCTGTAAGCTTGTCAAGTTATTATATGGTTTGAAATAAGCTCCTAAGCAATGGCATAAGAAGTTTGACAATGCTATGTTATCAAATGAGTTTAGAATCAATGAGTGTGACAGATGCATATATGTCAAAGACACAGACAGAGGTTATGTCATTTTGTGTCTATATGTCAATAACATACTCATTGTTGGTAGTAATGATGAAATGATTAAAACTACAAAGATATTGTTAAACTCTAAGTTTGACATGAAAGATATGGGCCTTACAGATGTGATTCTAGATATTAAGATTATCAGAACATCTGGTGGTATTGTACTTTTTCAATCTCACTATGTTGAGAAGATACTTGAATAATTTGGTAAATAAGATACAAGTGTGTCTAGGACACCAGTAGACTTGAGTCTACATTTGACCAAGAATAATAGTGAGAGTGTTTCTCAGTTAGAATGTTCTTAGATCATTACGAGTTTGATGTATCTGATGAGTTGTACAAGGCCGGATATAGCCTACTGTGATAACCCTATCTCGTATTTTGCTTTAATTCTTTAATTATATATGTGATTATATGTTAGGTGTGAAATGACATGCTTAATTGTGTGAATTATCTGATTTTGAATTTATATCTGTTGTTGTAGGAAAAACTTGTTGAAATTTACAACTTTGAACTGAAATTGAAGGCCTTAGAGGCTCCAGAATCCAAAATTGAATTAATATCTGTGATCAACCTAATTTTTAGGGCCTAGTGTGAAGTTTGGTAAAAATTTGATTCGGAACAAATTAATTGGCTTTAATTCAATAAATCTTGAATCAATAAGACTTACCCTTAATTAGGCAACTAAAGCACCCTTGATTAAGAAGTGTATATATATATATATAGATGTTGGATGAGCCTCTAAAAGAGCCTTAGAGATATTTTCATGATTCAATAACTTGGCTAGAGGAAGAACAAGAAGAGGAAGGGAGGCAATCAACTTAGAGACTTGGAGATTTGGGGAAAGTGTAGAGAATTCAAGGATCTAGTTCAAGGTATGTATAATCCAACCAAACCTCTTGGAATTACTCCTTAATTTGTTAAAATCAAGACTTAAAAATGGAACTTAAACACTCAAATGAGTTAGGGTTTTGAATCAAAAGTTTGAACTTTGATTCTTTGGCTTTGCTTGATTTAAGAGTTAATTCCTTTGAATTTACTTGACTTGAGTTTGATGGTGAGAATGTGAGCCTTAATCTCTAGATTTTGTATGTTTTGAACTCAAAGAGTTACATACAAGTGAAGATCTAGTTGAATTTAAAAGGAAATGAAGAAATTTAAGGAATCTTGGAAGCTAGGGTTAAGATGGTGGAATTTAAGCAAGTTTTGATTCAATTAAGTTTGAGTTACACTTTAATTAGATATATATATATATATATATATTAGGTGTTTTGAAGTGGATTTACATAAATTGAGGCTTGAAATTGAGTTTGGGAGCTTGAAGTTGAACCCATTTTCGGACTACACAGATAAGCCCAGAACCACACATGCAGCGGTGAGCTCCGCACGTGCAGAAACCCGAGTGAAACAGAGCTAAGCTTTCTGCTTTAATTGCACGTGCGGGCCATACCTACGGCACCTTCCGCATGTGCGGAAACCAGGAGAGAAATCCATAAACTCTTGTTAACCTCATCGACCCTTTGAGTGTGTTTTTGACTATGCTTAGACCCTCTGGAAAGTTAAAAGATAAATAGGCACTCATTGACACACACATGTGGTTAATTTAAAAGAAAGATGAACGGATTGTTTATTGAAATTGTATGCGTGCCATGTTGTGTACGTTGCTTGCAAGAAGGATCATCACGTGGCCAAAATCACTGTGAGCAATAGTATCGTAATTAGATTCTAATTATTCCTGAATTTATGATTGCTATATGTTCTGGAAGTTGTATTGAATATTGAACTTTACGAATTCGAATTGAAACCTGTTATATGTGGGCCCGAGGCCGTTCTGTTATATGTGGGCTCGAGGGCGCTCTGTTAGATGTGGGCCTGAGGTTGTTCTGTTATATGTGGGTCAGAGGTCGTTTTGTTCTACATTAGGCCTAAGGCCGTTCTGTTAGCTATGAGCCTGAGGCCGTTCTGTAAATGTGGAATGGGTAATGACATTAATGCTTCAACCTGAATAGTGTTGTAATACATTAATGTGCTCCCTTTAAATACCAAGCCATTCATTTATATCTCTCTACTTTACTATTATTCACTGAGCTTCACTCACTTCTTATGTTATATGTATGTAGGTGAACAACAAGGAGAACAGCTTTAGAGTCAGCCCTAGGACCTTCTTTTGTGACCTGTCTTGTCAAGTCTACTTGACTGTGTTTTGTTGATCCGTTAGTGCTAAGCCTTGGTTAGCCTTTTGTCTGTTTGCTTTGTTACGAGGGTTTTGTGGACTTGTAATTAACTAATGACGGTTTTGTTGTACTTAACTGGTTTGGTTGTACTTATTTTGTGGTTATAAGTCAAACATGTATATGGGTATGACATAACTAGTTTGCTTTCGCTTGGGCCCCATGAAAATAATAATAATAATAATAGTGTGTAATTGGCATGAGGCCGTAGGCAATCGAGTGATTACTGACCAGTTATGATCCAAACTTCAAGGGGCAAATTTGGGTCATGACACCTACTCTATTAGCATGCTTAGTAGATACTCAAGTAATCCGAATGTTACTCATTAGAGGGGCATTATGTAGGTTTTAGGTTATTTACGCTACACCCGGGATTAAGGGCTGCATTATACTAGATACCCAACGGTACTAGAAGGGTATGGTGACGCAAATTGGATATCTGATATAAAAGACTCCAAATTCACTAGTGGTTATATGTTTACCTTTGGAGGGACAGTCGTGTCTTGGAAGTCTTCGAAGCAAACGTGTATATCGAGATTAACGATGGAATCTGAGTTTATTACTTTGGATAAAGCAACTAAAGAAGTTGAATGGCTTTGCCAGTGCGTTGAAAATATTCCACGTTGGTCGAAACCTATGTTAGCTATCTGTATTCATTGCGATATCCAATTGGTAATTGGACGGGCACATAGTAATATGTATAATGGAAAGTCTAGGCATATCCATCGTAGACATAATTCCACACGACAACCACTCTCTAATAGAGTTGTCTCTCTAGGCTATGTAAAGTCTAAGGACAACATTGCGGATCCGCTAACCAAAAGGTTAACTCGAGAGTTAGTAGAAACGTCGTCAAGAGGAATGAGGTTAAGGCCATTAGTAAAGTTACCGGAATGGAAAACCCAACCTAGTTGACTGGAGATCCCAAAATCTAGGTTCAAAGGTGTAACGCCCCAATTTCCTATGTCCAAATGATAACACAACCATCATGGCTCCTTAAAGGAAAACAGAAATAATTCTCCACACTTGCATTACATGATACAATTAATTCCTCAATGCAATTATACGTTTAATCCAAAACCAAATAAATAAACAAATAGATACCCCCAAGGGTTTACAAGTTTCCAAGGCTTAGGCCTGGTTACACAAAACGGTTATTCAAACCCACACAAATATAGCCCTTGGCATACAAAACAGAGTCACACAAAATGAGAGCATTGTACTCCCAACACACATACTTCCACGCCCCTAGTTGGGTGGGATCACCACATCTTTTCCTGCACAAAAATCCCGTAGGGTGAGTATAAAGCACAGTAGGAAATCCTTAACAAAGTATATACATTTTATACAAATCTCAAGATATGAAATGCATATGCTATGCTATGCCCTTTTTGAAGATAAATCACATTTTCATCTTTTGAAAACCATCATGCTCAATGATGTCATACAATTTCAATTGTTCAAAATTTAACAATTTATTTCAAAGGCGGTAATTACAACTCTGGTAATCCCTAGGTCGGTGTCTGCAAGTAGACTATACAAGTACTACTAAATTGTCATTTTTACCGGTATTAACTAGAAGGCTCGACACCTATCCGCGCGAGTTTTCAGTCTTTCACCCTGGACTCTCAGGCCAACTTATTCAATATCATCTACACCACCTATCAAGACTTACCAACGTATTTACCCTAAAACCATTCCATGAAAACTTGTTTCTCAACATTCTTTTCTCAATGCAAGTTTTCAAATCAACTTTCAAAGTTTAATGTAATCAAATGAATTGATATGCCAATTTCACAAGATGAATATAAATACTTTTATTCTAATTCATCATCCAAAGAATAACACAATTCCCTCTTCTCAAGTATCCTCAACAATTAGTCATTTTAAGACTATTTCAACGTTTTGAACAATAATTTCCAAAATAAACAACAATTTTCATATTCCATGAAATTCATCATTTATGTAAATATAAATAAGAAATTTTCTAAACATCTATTTATTTTGACACACAAAATATTTATTTTGACACACAAAATAAATATAACAATATCATTTATGGATTTTCAATCTCTTTTAAAAATTCCCAATTTCTAGATTTTCTCACCGAAACTATACAACCCAAATATTTTCAAGGAAAACTTTCCAAAATCATCTTTTCTTCAATCAAAGAAGATCAAGACCCATAAGATCATTTTAAAACAACAAGAGACAAACTCACTTTCAAAATCGCTCAACTTCTTGAATCAACAATCAATTTTCAAAAGCTATCAAAGGATGATTTCGAAAATCATCTAGATCTTGCAAAAATATATATATAACTCAAAGAAAATCCCTACCTCAAGTTTGAAGAAGAATAGAGATGAAACCCCAAAATCAACGATGCCTAAACTCGATCTTCACCACACAGAACGAAGCCCTCGAGATGATAACCCACTTTGATGAAGAAGCAATGGCAAAACTCAAATGGATCTTGAGAAATCAAGGTTTTTGATCTAGTTTGTGAAGAGAAATGTAGAGGGAAGGGAGAGGAAATGTTTTTAGAGAGAGATATACAAAAGTGATATGAAATATCAGATTCACGAATTGATATAACATGGTCCGCTCGAGCGTCAGACACAGCCTCCCGCTCGAGCGCGGAAAGCTCCGCTCGAGCATCAAATACGCTTTCCTAGTACTTTTGCAGACAAGTCAAACTTCTGGAATCAAACATTCTCCACTTGAGCGCATAAACGGCCACTTGAGCAGACGATCAACTTCGAATGCATTTTGCATTTTTGCTTCGGGGGCGCTGCCCCTCAACCCTGCCAGAGCATTGCCCTCGGACCCGCCAAGGGGCGCTGCCCCCTGGACCCCCGCGAGCTGACCGGGTAGCTCGATCCGCGACATAGTCAGCGAAGTGGCAAAACATGAATGATATGCAACAACCCGATACAAATATGAGACATTACATGTCCCAAACACACTGCTATAACCCGATAACCAAAATAAGGGGAATACAGGGAACTAAGACACGTAACACCGTTCAAAACCCTACCAACCCAAGCCCGGAACACCACAAAGAGACAGGTCAAAACCGGGATTGCTACAAAAGGGACAACCTAACTTCGTGTAACGGGTGAGTTAGTGAAGAGGTAAATTCTCTTGCCCATTCCTTTGTATAGTGATAACCTGTGGGGGTGGAAGGTTAAAGGTAATGCTTTTAATGACCTAAGTGAAATGAATAATCAACCGTGGTATAATGAGATACCTTATGTAGGTCACCTATGTGAGTGTGAAGTGAGGCCGCTTCTTTAAGAATTGGTAAGGCTGAATTCTTTAAAAATACCCATTGATCCAGGCTAGTGTTCTGGGGCCATACCGGACACACTAGTGAGAACAAGAACAATGGTTAGACTAACTCTTGTGTAAGGTCTATTGTCTCGGTTTACACAAACGGAAGAACAATTTAAGACATCACGTTTACTGGTCAGCTAGTAAATCCGATAAGCTTTCACTACGAAAGGTTTAAGGCCAACAACTACCTTTTATGATGCAGGATTAGTTTGTGTGCTATCTTCCTGAGTCTTTGTTGTAAACGTTGTCCACTTTTTTTATTTGGTCAATTTTTATTCATGCGGGGGATTGTTGGAAAAATGATTTTATGGTGACTTTAATGTGAAATTAAAGTAGGTGCCAACCATTGCTTAAGGTGAGATCAAATGGGTTTAGATTCTTTGTAACAAGATTTTTATACCATAAAAAGAATGACCAAAAACCATTAAGAATTGAATGAGAAATTGTCTCATAAAGTTGGCCTCATGAATAAGGTATTGGGAATTGTGTATAACTATCAATCCTACGTTGATTGTAGAAGAAAGCTTTGATGGATATTTAAAATTCAAGATTTTGATAAGAGCATGAGCCCTTTGGGGCATCTAAATTTTTCGAAGGAAAGGAGTTATGGATGCTTCAAGGATAGGCTTAGGCCAATACTATGGTCCAAGTTCATTATGCAAAAATTGCCACACGAGCGCGTGCATGCACGCTTAGACTGGACTGGGCCAAGTTTGGGTCCGTGAGTCGTGGGTCATGGATTGTGGATCTTGGATCTTGGGCTTGGGCTTGGGCTTGAGGCTTCCTGGAATAGGTTAGGTTTGGGCTGGACCGAATTGGTGGTCCACTGACCTAATCTTTTTAGGCCAAGTTTGTTTGGTGGTTGCAGATATACATACATATATATATAGAGTGTGTAAATTTCCCATCAATTTTGTGCATTACTCTATCAGTTTTACAGGAGTAATGGGCTGTATTTGTTGCCAACCTTCATTGCTGGAAGGCTCTTCATCTCTCCTCCATTGTATATAAAAAAAGGCCATCTTTCTTGGTTTCGACACAAAATTTTTGGTTTCCATACTATGCAGAATTTTTGCTCATATATTCTTCTTCTAGTGTGAGAGAGTGCTGCCATTGTCCGTTCACCGGAGCTAAACAGAAGATGCTTCTACGTTAGTGGGTCTAGATAGTCATATCCTGGGAGACAGACACCGTTATACCTCCAGTACCTACGGTGAGGCGGCGAATCTATTTTAAGGAGATTATGGTATCACATAGGCTTCGGTTTGCTTTCTTTTCCTTAAGTTTTTATCATATGTATTTCTGTTCATTGAGTTGTATGATGTAATCCCATGTTTTCTTATTCTGTAAATTAATTTAATTTCGTATGAATCTATTTGTTTATTTTATTTTATCACACAATTTGACAACACAACCATTGTCACCATCATAACCCACCACAGAGTAGACACCAACGACGATGAGAGACGGATCAGGCGATGGTGGTGGCTATGAAAATGATGAAGAAATGAAATCAGAGATGATTGAGTGCTCCCATGGCCTTGGCTTGGTTTTGTCTCTCTATATTTTGCTTTTGGGTGCTTCAATAAATGTATATGTATATGTCTAAGATCTATATAGGAAGGTTTATTGTAGGAGGATGGGAATTGAAATTTTTGTTGGATGTCTGTTTATATAGACCTCAAATATGTATCTTAAACAAACAACTGGTCACTTCACAGAATGAGTCAACGGAGAGTGATCGAAGCTCGATTTCGATGGCGGAGGTAGAGGTTCAAACCTCCAATCCTTTGATTCAATCTTTCAATAGTCGTTGTCCTCAACACTCGAGCTTGGAAGCTATAAGAAGACATTTTCTTTGGTTATTGTTGATGGCTTTACTCTGAAAATCATTGATGATCATGTGATCTCTTAGTGATTATTACAATTAATTTTATGTGTATATATAGCTACGTTTAACAACTAATGAAAGTTGTTTATATATACTTTGTAGGCTAATGTGCTTAGATTTGTAGAGGTATGAGTTATGGAAAAGAATCCAGAGCTTGATTAGTTTTGAGAGAGAGAGAGAGAGAGAGAGAGAGAGAGAGAGAGAGAGAGAGATGATGAGTGAGAGTGAGAGTGAGAGTGAGGGTGCTGGTTTCAACAGATAATGCTTGGTTGAGAGTGTTGTTTCAACAAATATGCTTGGTTGATTGTACATGTGTTTTGTAATTGATTGATTGTGAGCTATAATGATCCAGAATGTTATTCTTGTAAAAAATTTGAATAGATAAAAACATTTATAGATGTGTGTGTGTGTGTGTGTGTCTCTCTCTCACAACAGATCAAACCTAAAAAAATGAACACATAAAAGCATTTTTTTTTGTTATTGTTGTTGTTGAATTTGAACAGATTTGGATGATGAATTCGTTCTCATTGATGAGAGAGAGAGATGTTTATAGATTTGATTTATTGAATATACTACAGATCATATCTGTTTCAACAGATAAAAAATTAAATTGTTATTTTAACAAATAAAAAAATTAAACAGATAAAAATTAAAAATTAGGACAAGAAATTGAACAAATAAGAGAGAAAAATTGAACAGATAATAAATTTCAGACTTATATTTGAATAGAGAAGGGGAAAAATTGCACAGATAGTCAAAAAAATTTAAACAGATAGGCAAAAAATTTGAACAAATAGATATAAATTTAATTAGATAGAAAATAATTTGAATAGGTAGATATAAATTTAAACAAATAGTAAAAAGGTTAATAGATGAAAAAAAGTCAACAGATAAATTAAGGGGTAAAATTGAAAACAAAATGTATTTTAAAACAAACAAAAGGACTTTTCACTAAACTATTTTATAGAGGGTGCACTTCTCACCAACAAAAAATATTCACTGGACCTAATACCTTTTAGCATCTTTAGATTGGACTTTTCAACAATTTTCTCTAAGTAAAATTTCAAACAAACTTCATGAACACTATGATAATTAGGTTTTTTATTTTATTTTTAGGTTAAACAAATTATTATTTTTAGACTAAGGATTAACCTAATGAATAAGGTAATCAATCTCTCACCAAGTGTGATTTGAATTCAAATTTTAATTTTTGTATAATTTAACTTTTCCATCGCTTATTCCCCTTCTTCCTTTTTGCTACATAAGTTATAGCATATGAGATCTAACACAAAATTAAAATAAAAAAAAGAAAAAAAAAAAGAAAAAAGAAAAACATATTCAAACCATTTAAACGTCAACAAACATACTAATGTATTTAAAATTGTTGTAATATGATAGGGGAAAAAAACTGTGATTTTCAAAATAAAAAAAGAGAAGATTCAAAAGTTGATTGTTGCAAAATATACATACCAAATATTATGTCTTTATTATGATATTATTTTTTCTTTATTATTTTCTTAAGAATTATTTTAAAATAAGAAACTAATATAAATATCTACATAAACAGAAATTATAAAATGGCTACAAAAAAAAAAAAAAAAAATAGTGAATGGACTGGATAAAGGAGATTGCAATACAATAAATTATTAATATTGAGATAAATAATCCTTGAATTATTTTATTAGAAATGATATGCATTTCATATTTATTTTGTCATGTGATTAGATGTTTAGAAATAAGAGAATCTCCAACAATATCCTCCCTAATTTGTCTTTAAATTAAAGTTAAAAAGTGTACTTCCTATTTTAGGGTACCATTTTTTCGACTATCATCTCCAACAATACTTCCCATTTTTTTTCTATATGTTTTAAATATTTTAAAAATATTTTTTTCTTTATCATTTTTTATTAAAAATATTTTTCCAAGCTTTCTTCTCTCTCCTTCACTATTTGAGAAAAAAATATGAGGAATGAGAGAGAAAAAAAAATATTTTTTTAATTATAGTGAGTGATTAAAGCCTCCCTAAATGTAGGGAGTCAAACGTTCACTTTATTAACAATAATGTTTTAGAGCTCTAAATTGGGAGCATTAGAGCATCACTAATGATGTGGCATAGGGGGCCCTACCAAAGTGATGTGATGTTTTGGCTTGAGTTTGTTTTTTTTTTTTTTTTAGTTCATTAGTGCTATTAGTGGTCCAAAAATTAGTGGGATGAATCACCACCCCTTTATTAAATAGGGAGTTGAGTAGGGAGACTATTGGAGATAATTATTTTGTATTTCCTTAAAGTAGGAAAAAAAGTGCGAATAGGTAAATTATTGGGGAATAAGTAGATTATTTTGTATTTGATTATTTTTTTTTTGAGTAATTTATAAAATAAAATAAAATAAAAAAATTATACAAGAATACCAGGGCATACCCCATGCCGTAGCTAACAGCTATACAAACACAAAACAAAACCACAAAAGACCAAGAAAAAAAAAAACACCAAAGCTAAGACAGCCCAAAACCAAACAAAGAACAAGACAGCAGGAGACATGCAGCTCCAGCAGCCAAACACAGCCACCCAGCAACCACACAGAACAGCAGCTGAAGACCAAAGGCTGCAAGAGCCACAAGCCACCCGCTGAAAAAACAAACCCAATATGCTCCAATCACCTGTTCAGCAACCACATAGATAATGGAGAACCTGAACAAGATCTACAAAGGAGAACATTGTATTTGATTCTTTAGTTGGAAAATTATAAAGAAGTATAACTGCATAAAAGATTATTTTATTCTTTTAAATTGTTTACCGAGCAATGACTATGCTAAATTTGACAATTTATTATTTTATTTTTTGGTTGAGATTTGCAACATGTTTTCTTTTATTATTTTATCAATTAAAAAAAAATTTATTACACAATTTTTTAAAAAAAATTCTAATGTGTTTGGTTTGAGTTTTTTGGATTAAGTTTTTTGAAAATTGAGTTTTTTGGTTTTCGTGTTTTTTTGTTTTTAGTGAATATTTTTAAAATTTTAAACATTTTTTTTTTACTTTTTTAGATTCACCTTACTTAGATGTATCCAAAAAGAAAAAATTTGTGAAAAAATATTTTAAAAAATTAATAAATACATAAAAATACAAAAAATGTACTAAATTCTCATATTTTTTTTGTATTTTTGGTATTTAGTGAATTTTTAAAAGGTTTTTTTCATAAATTTTTTACTTTTTAGGTATATTCATGTTAGGTATGTCTAAAAAATAAAAAAAAAAATTGCTTAAAATATTTAAAAAATTCAGTAAAAACAAAAAAATACGGAAAACAAGAAAGTAGAATTTTCTGAAAAGTGTTTTTTGAAAACAGGAACCAAGCAAAGTGACATTTTAAAAAAAATATTACACATGTTTGCAAAAATATAGTCCACACTTCAAAACTATAAACCAAAAATAAATATATCCTACTTGAATATCTAATCCATTCACAACAAAAACTAAAAATTGAGCTCAAAACAAAAAAAAAAAAAAAAAAAAAAAAAGAGGAGAAATTTATACACTTGGGGGTAATGCTGTATACAGTGTGCACCATTTGTAACACAATTTTGTGGTATCTGTTAAGTACTTTTGTAGTAAATGTTATATATTTTATGGTAGAATTATGACAATGAGTGATTCAGAAATAGAGTTACGTATTTTATGGTAAGTTATGTATTTTTGTGAAAAATGTTACGCATTTTTTGACTAGAAAATGTTTGAATGAAAATGCATGACTTCATTTATGAATCACAATTATCGTAACTCTACCAAAAATATTACGTAACATTTATCACAAAAAAATGTATAACGGGTGCATATTGAAGGAGTGTATACCATAGAATTTCCCTAAATTTGGACCAATTGTGTTTTTTGAATGGTCATTCTTGTTGGAAAATAATAGTTTTTGGTGACTTTAATGTGAAATTAAAGTAGGTTTTTATCCTCTATTGAGGTGGGTTAAAGTGGGTTTAAATTCTTTGTAATGAAATCTTTGCACCACAAAAAGAATGACCAAAAACCATTAAGATTTAAAAGAGAAATTAACTCATTAAGTTGGCCTCGTGGTGTTGGGAAATGCATGTAACCTTCTATCTCACATTGATTATAGAGAAAAGCATTGATGGGTATTTAAATCCCATCTTTTGCCTAAGGGTGTGAGCCTTTAAGGGCATTCAAATTTTCTGAAGGAAGGGAGTTACAGATGCTTCAAGGATGGACTGGAGCCAAGACTATGACCAAGTTGGTTATGCAAAAATTGCAACCCGGACCGGGCCAAGTCCGAGTCTGTGATCCATGGGTCGTGGATCTTGGGGCTTGAGTGGGCTGGGCCGAGTTGGTAGTCCACCAACCTAATCTTTTGGGTCAAGCCAGGTTGGTGGCTGTAGATATACGCTTATGTATATAAAGAGTGTATAACTCACAAACTTAAAGTCCCATCAGTTTTGTTGCATTGTTGGGCAGTTTTGCAGAGATTTATTTCTGCATTTGTTGGAGGAAGTTCCTTCTCTCTCCCCCTCCATGTGTATAAAAGGAGACCCTTCTCCTTCAGTTTTCTACCTAGAAAATTCGTCTCTCTTTGTGTTTCAAAGTTTCTCAATTTTATATTCTTCTTAGTGTGAGAGAGTGCTGCTTAAGTTTTGTTCACCGAAGCTATACCGTAGGTGCTTGGCTGTAGTTGGTCCAACTGCCGTATTCTGGAAGACAGACGTCAAACAACCTCTAGCACCCCAATTAGTGAGGCGGTGAATCTGTTTTAAGAAAACTATCTAGTGTAAGTTTCGGTTTGCTTTCTTTTGTCATGTTTTATTTTATTATGTATTTCCGTTCAATCTACTTATAGTTTTCAACATGTTTCTTTGTTCTGGAATTTACATCCCTGAATGTGTATCTATTTGGTTTTATTTTATTACACATATGTACATCAATTCTATTTGACACTGACACCCTTAGGATTGGGCAAAAGAATTGAAAAAATTGCAAACCAATGCGATCTAAACCAAATTGCACAGTGTGGTTTGATTTTCTTGATGCATAATTCGATCAAACCTTTGAAAATAGGTCATTGTACTTCATACTTACCCAAAAAGGTCATTGTACTTCACAGTTCAATCCATAAATTATAATTATAGTTTTGATTTGGAATCAAATTGTTCCATTTGGATATATATATATATATATATATCAAATTTGTTATTTATCATAAGCATCTTATATGTATTCACCAGTTTTGAACTCTTTTTTCTTGCAAATGTACTATTCTATAACGACATAGCTAATTTTGAACAATCATTTAAATATATTTTATAAAATGATGGTATATTATTTGATTTTTTTGTGATCATATTATGAACGATAGTTTTATAAAATCTATGATTTCAAATTGAACTGAACTGTTGTTCCATGGTTCCAGTTAATTTGGTTCTAAATTTTTAATGATTTCATTTCAAATTTTATAAAAACTTTTTGTCTTAATTTCTTTCAAAACCGATCTATACTCATCTAAACACACCTCCTTAATTATCCCAAATATTAGAGACTAGCAATCCAAAATTCAATTTTCTAACCAAAGTCACCCTAGTTGTATAGCATGACCTGGTCATCTAATCATTTTGTAGAATATTTCTAATTATATCAATTGCCAGCACAAAATATTGTCATACTTGTCAGTATGTATGTCTATATATAAAGCAGAAAAGCAAATCACAACTCAAAAAACCAAAAACAAACAAATTACAACTGAACAAGTGAAACAGCGTGTCATCTTGCCAAAATCTTGATTCCTGTTTGAAAAAAAGCTTACTATTTGTTTTCCCGGGAAACAAACAAGCAGCTTTGTTCTTCCTGGAAACAAACTGGAAGCTTTGATCCGAACCCACCGTCGTCTTCCTTCCCAAACCACGTTTTTCTAGGTTAGAAAGAGAGAGATGGGCATCAAGACAATCTTTAAACCCAAACAAAACCCAGAACAATTATTGAGGGAATGGCAAAGACGACTCCAGCAAGAGTACCGCAGAATTGAAAGCCTCACCAGAGGCATGTTCTTTTCTTCAATCTATTTCTATTATATGTTTATGTATATACAGATACATATACATTGATGCAAATTGTAATTTCTCATTATGGGTTTTGTTTTGTCAATAATGGGTTTATCTGAATTTGTGTTTTTACGGTGAAAATAACCATGTTTTTTTGTTTTATTTTTTGCCTCCCTAGATGTTGAGAAAGAGGAGAAGAATGTGCAGAGAGCAATTAGGGATGCTGTCAGGAGGAATGACATGATCTTAGCAAGGGTATTAATTTTTTTTTCTTTCTATGATTATATATATATCAATCATGATAGAGATTACTAATTTGGTGGCTCTAAACCCACCACTAATGAGGTGAAAAAAAAAAAAAAAACACAACACATACTGTGGCAGTGGATGAGACCCACTGCCACATCATTAGTGGTTGCTCTAATTAGAGCTCCCACTCATTTTCCTATATATATATATTGATTGGATTGTGTTCAATTACATTGTATAATTGTATCAGCGGCAACCCATTTTTCAATTTTTTGGTTGATTTGAGTTGGCATGGTCCTCAGCCCTAAGCTGAATTAGAATGAAAAGGCCAAGAAGTCAACGAAATTTTTACTTCCTATTCCCTTTGAAATATTGAAGTTCTTGGTAAGTAATCAAAATACATGCATATGTTGACAACAACGAATAAGATATGGATGTTTTCACTCTCCATTGCTAGAAGAAATTACAAATTAGGAATGTAGTAAAGCTAGAAAGTAGGTTATTTTTGGAGTCAAATGCTACATTGCTTAATTGGTTGTTGAGTGTTAGTGGATTGTATTGTGATCATCTGTTTGTTTAGCGCTTTCTTATCGATGAAATTTTAGTGAATGCCATTTTCTTCGTGGAAGCAACAGGACAATTTGACCTTGTTAGCACATCTTGACACCAAAAACAAATCATTTTTCATTGGATTGCTTGTGTTCACTTGGAGGTTGTTTGGGATGTCCATCATAGAATGACTCCTCGCCAATTGTCATCACATCTTCTTCATTTTCTTTTCTTTTTGAAAATAAACACTAATATGGAAGTACTTCAGCTTCCACTTTTCTGGGAAAGAAAACTCTACTTTCTTTCACTTTTAAGGTTTCACAACTAGTTTAAGTGTTGCGGGCTACTCATGCATCCTTTTCAATATTTTCCCCAAACTCTCTCTCTCTCTCTCTCTCTCTCTCTCTCTCTCTCTCACACACACACACACACACACACACACACACACACACACACGCATTAAGTCATGACCTGAACCCGCCCTTACAAGTTTGGATCATAACCGACCAGTAATCATGATATTACCTATGGCCTCAAACAAAATACAAACATATTTAATAATAAGGGGGCCGAAAGCGAAAGCAAATTAAAAGAAATTTTGTCCAATGAGCTGTGCATAAATGGTATAAACAGGAAATTCACATATATTAATAATTCACACTCATGCAAACACAATAAGATTCCATATATCCAAGATCTTTCAAGCATCACTATCATATAACCAGAACTTATATACAGAAATGGTCGAGTATGGCCAACAAGAGAAAGAAACAGAAAATCAAAAGATCAAAGAAACAAAAGCCTCGCTCGTGAAGCGCTCATGACAGACTTTACAAAACTTGGTTTCCTGTACAGGTTCACTAAGGTTGGGCTGGACATCTCGCTGCTCATCTACATACATATAAATATAGAGTGAGCTAACGTCTAGTGAATAATATCAGAGTAAAGGGTTTATGTGAATGAGTTCTAGTAACTGACATAAACATTTATATATATCTATCATGAGCAATACATAACAGAATGACCTCGGGTCCAACAAATTGCAGAACGACCTCGGGTCCAACGTATAACGGTAGTATAGAATAAAATTGATCATATCATGACAGAACGACCTTGGGTCCAATCATTTACAGTTGTATTATGAGGGTCAACTCATAATAGATAATCAAACTTATCAGATATTCAGAACGACCTTGGGTCTATCTTATCAAATGTATAGAACGACATTGGGTCCATTTCAATTACATAGAACGACCTTAGGTCCAATTCAAGTGTACAGAACGACCTTGGGTCCATCACACATATTTGTGACACATCAACCACATTTACAGATGCCATATTGATAAGACAAATAGAAACTCATTCACACTTACAAAATCACAAATTCGAAAAGGCTTATCGCATAAGGACATTCAGAAAAAAAAGTAAGAAAGAAAATATCTTTACTAAGATATTACTCACAGTGATTCAGTTGTTGACTTGTCCTCGCAGATGATCCTACACAATACATCAACGTACAAACTTTGAATTACATTACTTAATCGGATTATTCTTTAACTTACTCAATTCTTTTAGGCCTCATTCTAACCCTCTAATTCATTTAGGGTGTTCAATTCATGCCTAATAATGCTTAAAAAGGAATGAGAAAGCACACTTGATCAGAATATGCTTTTTCAAAATCTGTTGAAACAGAGCACTTCGCTCGTGTCACGACCCCATTCCGCCCCTAGTAGAATGATGTCGTGATGGCAAGTAATCCGAGATTACCGAAGACCAACTTACAAATATTCACATAACAGAGTATACATATGGGGCATACATGTACGGAAGCATAAATTTAAATCTAATTAGTCCATAAGAGCTGTGCATAGATTAAATGAAATGACATACGTCTTAACATGGTTTTACAACTTGAATACCACATAAAATAAAGTACATCTTACATCTTGATCAAAAGGCTTCTCAAGCCAAAACATACAAAAGAAATGAACTAAAAGCCAAGAAGCATAATCTTCAAGATGCTAGCAAAACATGAATCCAAAACAACTTGCAAACAACATCTGAGGCGTCACCGCTCTCTTGCTCAACACCTACATATATATAAGGGAGAGGGGTGAGCTGAAAACTCAGTGAATGATATAAATAATAAAGGTTTGAACGAATGATATTCGAGATCTTGCAAAATATTTCATATCATAACTTGTAACAAAGTAAGGGATGAACCAAGTTCATCAATCAAAGTCTTTCAAAGCTTCAAGAGATGCTTACTAGCATCTACATAATACAAGGGATGACATTCCTGACAAAACAAGGGAATAATCGACCTGGAATCGATTAGACGAGCCCACCCACCGAAGCCGTCGGTGGCAAGGGAGATATCTCAAACAAGGGTACTAGTTGCATTATAGTCCTCTAGCACTAAGGACTTTCCAAGAATGTCATCAAAACAAACGTAATACTTGATACAAAAATTAAGGGATAATCATTCATGCTTGATCAAATACTTTTCCAAAATAAGCAAAGCTTTTATCCAAAACATTATAACATAGCTTTATTAAAAATACCACTCAAAATAGCTCTTCGGGTGTAGGGATTAAGGCAAGAATCCAAGACCTACAATCATATAGCAAAGTCTACTGCATGCATTTCAAGAAGACAAGAAAGAATGCTCAAAGATGGTTATGCAATGCATTCTCAAAACAAGCTTCAAATGAGAAAGAAAGATCTTGGCATTTCTTTCCAAAACCAAGTCAAGATAAAACAAAGCATGTGCTGGGAGTCAAATCACTATTTTTCATATTGGAAAAGCATGCTGGGTATAAACCAGGTCTTGGAATGGATGCACAAAGATGATCTGGGCCGAAATGGCCTAACTGGGTGCACTCATGAGGTTATGGCCGAGGTGTGGCCTCCTTGGCCTAGGTGTGCGGTTGCCTGCCGAGATGTTACAAGGTGCCGACAAGGGTGTACTATGGTCAGCCTACGTGTGCAGTGGTTGGCCTAGGTGTTTATACAAGATAAACTAAGGTGCAAGCGATCATGCAAGGTAGGCCAATGTGAGATACGATACTTGGCCTAGGTGTGAGGTTTGGGCAAGAGTGGTCTCAGGGACCACACTTAGGGAAATAGTGATGTCTGGCAGTCTGGGTTTCCCCCTTGAAGAACATGAAGAACATGAATACTAGAATCATAACTTTTTATTCAAAATCTAAGATTTCATGATATGAGTTCAAAAACATGGACCTGGGTACCCATACTTGGAGATTTCATGAAAACAAACACAAAACTTGGAACTTGATACAAACTTTCGGATCAAAACATGGTTTTCTTTCAAGAACACAAAAACATCACTTTCTCTTTTTAAAACAAAACTTTAAATCAATGCATGGCTCATGAATCGTGTTGGATCATGCAATGTGATCAGATAATCATAAAGAATAACAAGAGTAGATCAAGAATCTAACCTCAAAACGTAAATCCAACGGTTCAAGGTACGAAGATCAAGCTTGGAAATCTAGTTCTCACTCTAAGAACTTGCTCTTCTTCTTCCTAGGGCTTCTCTCTCTACAAGGCAAAGATATGGCAAATGATATGGGTTCCTCACTGCTAGCTGGTTTAAACCACTATTGGGACACGTGGCATCACCTGATCAAATCTCCTCAAAAAGGTGCTAGAATAAAAAGACAAGAGTATGACAAAGTGTGTATAACAAGTAAGGTGGCATGGGCACTCTGACAAGGCAATGATCCCGGATCAAAATATAGGCTTCGGGTAAGAAAGGTTTCTCTGATCTTGGCTAGGGAGGATAACACTTAACCTAGGTGTGCCATACCTTGGCCTAGATGTGCCACACCTCGGCCTAGGTTGTACTAGTCCTGAAACAAGATTGTTAGGTGTCGGTTAAGGTGCATAACAAGGTTGCAAGGTTTAAGGATCAAAGATCTTGGATGCCTAGATGATAAAAATCTCGGCCTAGGAGATACACATCTTGGCCTAGGTGATGAACACCTCGGCCTAGATGATGCACATCTCGGCCAATATGCCAGGGTGAAGGTGGAGGTCAACCAAAGTGGTTCCAAAATGGTCCTAGGTGTTGACGCACAATGACCTAGGTGTAAGAGGTTCAAAGGTGTGACCTAGGCCTAAGACAACAAGGATAGAGAGCCTAGGTTCAACACTTAGGCAAACATGATAGTACAAAACAAGACAGGAACCGTTACATAGGCAAAACGAATCAAAGTCTGCTAATGCAAGCTTAACAAACCAAAATCATGTAAATTCACGTGAACATGACTAAGACAAAAATGAGGGTTGTTATAACTCGAGCGCAACATTAGTCGCTCGAGCGAACCATTCAGTCTGCAAAAGTATTGGATGGTCCAAATCTAGGATTGATGTCCACTCAAGCCAAGGTGCAAAATAAAAGTGGGTCACTCGAGCGGTGACTTGGTCGCTCGAGCCAACCGTAATTGTCTACAAAAATACTGGATGCATGCAATGTGTGCTGAGTGACTAATTGTTCACTTGAGCAATGTGACAGAATTTTGGAAATTCCAGAACAAGGTTGAGCTTCAACACTTGTATTTCCAAATCAATTTCTTACATGGCTTGACAAAACTTTGAAAACACTTAGAAAATCTTCCAAAAACATGAATACAAAACCAATTCTCAAAAATCAAAGCTCAAGGCTTCAAGAATTCTTCAAATAAAATCCAAATTGTTATGCATGTTGATTTTAAGTTTCAAATTCTATTCCAAAGTTTCAAAACATGCAATTCACTTTCAAAACCTTGTAATTCATGCATGCATGTACAATTCATCTTTCAAATTCAACATGGATGAGATAATTATGTTCAAAAATAGTAAAACTCAACCAAACTATGCATGCATGTATGAATTGCCTCTAAATTCAACAATCTTAGCTTAATTCTTGTACTCAATTACATAATTCTCTTGAATTCACATATGAAATAACTTAGCTTCATGAATTAGGGTTCAAAAGCTTACCTAAAGTCTTCGATTGAGCTCAATTTAGCAAGTTCTTGAGTTGTCTTCCTTGATTCTTCAATCCTTAAGCAAAATTCTTCAAATTCAAGCTCTTTCTCTCTCTACAATTGAATCCTCTCTCTCTAAAGCTCTCTATCTCAGAATTTTTGAGCTCAAAATTATGATTAAGGCTTCAAGCTCTTAACTACAACATATTTATACTTGAGGATTAGATTAGGGTGTTAATCAAGGCTTAAGATTAACTAATTACATTTAGTTCTAATTAGTTTAATCTAATTAATTTAGACCAAATCAAATTTTAATCAAACTTCTTAATAGGCTCTAAAAATTATGTTGATCACAATAAGTTAACTAATTTCGATTTTTGACGCGATCAAGGCCTTCAATTTTCAGATCAAAGCATAAATCATAACAGATTTTCCTACAATCAACAGATATAACATCAAAAACATATTCATTACATATTTATCACTCAAATTCACAGTTAGCACATAAGCACATGCACAATTAAGGAATTAAAAGCATAATACAGAACGGAGTTGTCATAGTCTTCCCCCCTTTAAGAAGTTGATAATTTGTCTTTCTTGCCAAATCTTGATTGACCTTTCATTGGAATTACCCTTATGAACACATGATCACCTATTTCATACTCAAGAGCCCTTATTCTATGATCATCATAGCTCTTTTGTCGACTTTGTGCTGTTTTGAGCCTTTGCTGATTGACTTTAATCTTTTCAGTGGTTGTTTGCACAATCTCAGGTTTGAGCAAGACCCTATCCCTAACTTCGGTCTAACATATCAGAGACCTACATTTTCTACCATACAAAGCTTCATATTGTGCCATGCCAATGCTAGAGTGGAAACTATTGTTGTATGTAAATTCCGCCAGTGGCAAATAGGTTTCCCAACTCCCCTGAAAGTCTAGAGTACACATTCTGAGCATATCCTCTAAAGTTTGAATAGTTCTTTCTGATTTCCAGTCAGATTACGGGTGGAATGCGGTACTAAACTTCAATTCCATTCCCATTTCTCTTTGAAGACTTTTCCATAATCTAGACACAAATTTTGGGGCTCTATCCGAAACAGTGGATACCGGTACTCCATGCAAATGAACAATTTCATCAATGTAAATTGTAGCCAATCTATTAGCATCATAGCTAGTTCTCACAGGTAGGAAATGTGTGGATTTAGTCAACCTATCTACAATAACCCAGATAGAGTTCATACCTCTTGGTGTCCGAGGTAGACCTACAACGAAGTCCATGATTTTATGCTCCTATTTCCATTCTGGAATAGGAAGAGGTTGAAGTAATCCTGTTAGTTTTTCATGTTCAGCTTTGACTTGCTGACATTGAAGGCACTTAGATACATATTTTGCAATTTCTTTTTTCATGTTAGGCCACCAATAACTTTGCTTCAAATCCCGGTATGTTACCCGGATGCATTGCAAATTTGGACTTGTGAGCTTCTTCTAAAATTCTCTTCTTCAACTCAGGAATGTTTGGGACACAGAATCTTCCTTGAAATCTTAACACTTCATTTTCAACTCTGAACCCCAGTTTTGGATTCAATTCAAATTCATCAATCACTTTCTTGAGGAATTCATCATCCCTTTGCTTTTGTTTAATCTCATCAATGATCACCGGTTGAGCTGAAATGGCGCTTATCAACCCGCCCTGATCATGTAATACCACTTCAATTTTGGATCTTTCTATGTCTTGCAATATCTCTCCTTGCTCAGTCAGCAAACATGCCAAATTTCCCGTTGACTTTCTACTCAAAGCATCAGCTACGGTGTTGGTTTTACTCGAATGATACTGAATCTGAAGATCATAATCTTTAATTAACTCAAGCCATCTTTTCTGTCGCATATTCAGTTCCTTCTGAGTGAAAAAGTACTTTAGACTTTTGTGATCGGTATAGACTTCACATTTTGCTCCATACAGATAGTGGCGCCAGATCTTTAAGGCAAACACAACTGCCTTAATCTTTTGTGGGTCTGTTGAAACTCCACCTCTGTTAATAACATGCCCTAGAAACACAACTTCATCTAGCCAAAATTCACATTTCTTCAGTTTAGCATATAATTTCTTCTCCCTAAATGTTTGCAAAACTATTATCAAATGTTGTTCGTGTTCTTTTCTACTTTTCAAATAAATCAAGATATCATTAATAAATACTACTACAAATTCATCACGGTAGGATTTAAAAATTCGGTTCATAAGGTTCATAAATGCTGCAGGTGCATTTGTAACCCCAAATGGCATAACCAAAAATTCGTAATGTCCATACCATGTTTAAAATGCAGTTTTCTCAACATCTTCAACTTTCACCTTCAATTGATGATACCTAGACCTCAAATCAATTTTCGAAAACACTTACGAACCCTGCAACTAATCAAATAAATCATCAATACGAGGTAGAGGGTATTTTTTCTTGATCGTTACCTCATTTAATTCTCGGTAATCGATGCATAAGCGTAAGGTTCCATCTTTCTTTTTCACAAACAAAATCGGCGCACCCCAAGGTGAAGTACTCGGTCGGATAAAACCCTTGTCAAGCAAATCCTGCAGTTATTCCTTCAATTCTTTCATTTCTGCAGTTGACATTTTGTACGGAGTCTTAGAAATGGGTTGAGTACCCGGTATGATCTCAATAGTAAACTCGATTTCTGTGTCAACTAATTCCTCTGACAATTCCTCTAGAAATACATCTGGAAATTCTCTAACAACAGGAATATTATCTAACACCATATTCATAGGCTGATTAGTCAAAACACTACACAAATAACCCTGACATCCCTTTTTAAGTAGTTTGCATGCTTTTATTGCTGAAATCAAGTAAGGCGGAGGTACTACACCACTTCCCACAAAAACAAATTCATCATGTCCCGGAGGTTTAAATAAAACCTGTTTTGTCACACAAACAATAGTAACACAGTATTTAGACAACCAGTCCATTTCCAAAATCACATCAAAATGTCTAATGTCAAGAGGTAACGAATCTACAAATAATGTAGTATCTCCAACACATATTTCACAAGTATGATATATAGATGAACATAGAACAAATTCCCCAGATGGAGCAGATACACTCAATAGATATGGCAATGATTCCATGGGTCTATTCAATCTAGATACAAATGCAATAGATACAAAAGAATGTGTTGAACCCGAATCAATTAGCACATAAGTATCTTGATTACAAATAGAGAGGATACTTCAGACAACAGCTTCAGTATTTCGTGTATCACCTGGGATGAGTGTAAAAACTCTCCCTTGCTTTAGTGTGTCTCTCGTGGCAGTGGGTCTTGAAGTGTTTCCTGGCATTGTGATAGATTTAGTCGAACTAGTAGCTGGCCTTCCACCCATTTGTTCATTTTGGGGACAATCTATAACCATATGTCCGGTCTTGCCACATTGGAAACATGCCCCAGAAGTGTGATAACAAACTCCCCGGTGTTTCTTGCCACACAAATTATAGGTTGGTGCAAAATCTCTTGTTGAATTGGAGGCACTAGATGCTCCCCAATTTTGCTTCTTTGAAGACGATGATCCTTTATTCGAATAAGAACCATGCATCTTTCCTCTCCATTCAAAGGGTCGGTTATGGGATGCCAAATTCGCCTCAGACATTAATGCTCGGTCAAGAACATCCATGTATTTTGGCAATTTCAAGAAATTTACTTTTTCTAAAATTGCGTTCTGCAATTAACCCTCAAACTTTCTCACCTTTTTATAATTAGTGTCGACCATGTGCGGTGCAAACCTGGCCAACTCCGTGAACTTTGCTTCATTTTCAACTATTGTCATGTTGCCTTGCTTAAGTCCCTCAAACTCAGACACTTTCAGATCATGGACACACTGCGAAGAATATTTTTCATAGAATATTTCAAGGAATCGTGCCCAGACAATCCCCTTATTGTTCTCTTGGATTAGCATCCACCATCTTTTGGCTTCATCCTCTAGAGCGAATACAGCCAATTGAACTCTTTGTGTCTCGGCACACAGAAATACATCAAACAATTTCTCTATTCCAAGGACCCAAGCTTCAGCTTTCAGCGGGTCTACTCCCCCATGGAACAATAGTGGTTTCATTTTCTTAAATTCTTTAGTGAGAGCGATTATACGATCACCAGTCTGATAATCTTGTATAGGCGGTACTAGCATTGACGGAGGTAGATGTGGAGGTGGTTGTTGCTATTGCTGCCTCAATACTTCAAACATGTCATGGATCATCATTTTCATTCTATATAGTCGGGTCGTTGTCGACTCTTCTATCTCATCAGCCTTTGTTCTCACCATTATCTATATCAACTTGCATTATAATAGACACAGAAATTGCACATATACACATATAGGCACAACAGTTCATATTCCATATATTTACATGTTTCCAATGCACACAATCAAATACTTATCAGATGAATGCACTTAAGTCTTTTCTAGGCACCTTATCGCTCATTTGGACTGGTGTGCGAGTTATTAACTTGTGCTTTGATACCACTCTATCACGACCCTAACCTATCCCTAGAGGTTTGGATCATAACTGGCTAGTAATCATGAGATTACCTATGACCTCAGACAGAATACAGACATATTTAATAATAAGGGGGTCGGAAGCGGAAGGAGATTAAAAGAAATTTTGTCCAATGAGCTGTGCATAAATGGCATAAATAGAAACTTAACATATATTAATAACTCACACTCATGCAAACATAATAAGATTCTATATATCCAAGATCTTTCAAGCATCATTGTCATACAAACCAAACCTTATATACAAAAACGGTGGAGTATGACAGACAAGAGAAAGAAACAGAAAATCAAAAGATCAAATAAACAAAAGCCTCGCTCGTATGGTGCTCATGACAGACTTCACAAAACTTGGTTTCCTTTACAGGCTCACTAAGGCTAGGTTGGACATCCCGCTGCTCATCTACATACATATAAATACGGAGTGAGCTAATGGCCAGTGAATAACATCAAAGTAAAGGGTTTATGTGAATGAGTTCAAGTAATTGACATAAGCATTTATATTTATCATGAGCAATACATAATAGAATGACCTCAGGTCCAACGTAAAATAGTAATGTAGAATAAAATTGATCATACCATGACAGAACGACCTCGGGTCCAATCATTTATGTATTATGACCATTTGGTCAACTCATAATAGATAATCAGACTTATCAGATATTCAGAACAATCTTGGGTCCATCTCATCAAATGTACAGAACAACCTTGGGTCTAATTCAAGTGTACAGAATGACATTGGGCCCATCACATAGATTTGTGACACATCAATCACATTTACAAATGTCATATTGATCAGACAAATAGAAACTCATTCACGCTTACAAAATCACAAATTCGGAAAGGCTTATCGCATAAGGACATTCAGAAAATAAAGTAAGTAAGAAAATATTTTTACTAAGATATTACTCACAGTGATTCAGTTGTTGACTTGTCCTCGCAAATGATCCTACATGGTACATCAACGTACACACATTGAATTACATTGCTTAACCGGATTGTTCTTTAACTTACTCAATTATCTTAGGCCTCATTCTAACCCTTTAATCCATTTAGGATGTTCAATTCATTCCTAAGAATGCTCAGAAAGGAATGAGAATGCACATTTGATCATAATATGCCCTTTTAAAATTTACTGAAATAGAGCACTTCAGTCGAGCGCAACATTAGCTGCTGGAGCGGACCACTTGGTCTGCAAAAGCACTAGATGGTCTGAATCTAGGCTCGATGTTCGCTTGAGCCAAGGTGCAAAATAAAAGGTGGTCGCTTGAGCCAACTGCAATTGTCTGCAAAAATACTAGATACATGCAACGTGTGCTCGAGCGACTGATTGTTCGCTTGAGCGATGCGATAGAATTCTGGAAATTCTAGAATAAGGTTGAGCTTCAACTCTTGTATTTCCAAATCAATTTCTTGCATGGCTTGATAAAACTTTGAAAACACTTAGAAAATCTTCCAAAAACATGAATACAAAACCAATTCTCAAATATCAAAGCTCAAGGCTTCAAGAATTCTTCAAATAAAATCCAAATCTTTATGCATGTTGATTTTAAGTTTCAAATTCTATTCCAAAGCTTCAAAACATGCAATTCACTTTCAAAACCTTGTAATTCATGCATGCATGTACAATTTATCTTTCAAATTCAACATGGATGAGATAATTATGTTCAAAAATAGTAAAACTCAACCAAACTATGCATGTATGTATGAATTGCCTCTAAATTCAACAATCTTAGCTTAATTCTTCTACTCAATCACATAATTCTCTTGAATTCACATATGAAATAACATAGCTTCATGAATTAGGGTTCAAAAGCTTACCTAGAGTCTTTAATTGAGCTCAATTTAGCAAGTTCTTGAGTTGTCTTCCTTGATTCTTCAATCCTTAAGCAAAATTCTTCAAATTCAAGCTCTTTCGCTCTATACAATTGAATTCTCTCTCTCTAAAGCTCTTTATCTCAGAATTTTTGAGCTCAAAATTATGATTAAGGCTTCAAGCTCTTAATTACAACATATTTATACTTGAGGATTAGATTAGGGTGTTAATCAAGGCTTAAGATTAACTAATTACCCTTAGTTCTAATTAGTTTAATCTAATTAATTTAGATTGAATCAAATTTTAATCAAACTTCCTAATAGGCTCTAAAAATTATGTTGATCACAATAAGTTAACTAATTTCAGTTTTTGACGCGATTAAGGCCTTCAATCTTCAGATTAAAGTAGAAATCATTACAGATTTTCCTACGATCAACATATATAAAGTCAAAAACATATTCATTACATATGTATCACTCAAATTCACACTTAGTACATAAGCACATGCACGGTTAAGGAATTAAAAGCATAATACAGAACGGGGTTGTCACACATTAGGTCTTCTGTGTTGTACATGTCAAAGGAAAAAGAAATGCATTCCATTTCCAAACACGTGTAGAATTTAGAGAGAGCATTATGGGGAGCAAGTGAAGGGCTTTAAATTGCAGTTTTGCTCTACGTCTTCTACACTATGAATTTCATCTATGGACTGTTATACATTAAAGAAGAATTATTCATGAATTGTTTTTTCTATGTGTTCCAAGTTCAGGTATAGCTAGAGGAGATATTTTAATGAGCTGATTTGATATAAATCTTTTATGTTAGATAGTTTTTTATATTCACCTCATTGTCAATTCTTGCATTTTTCATTGATTTAATATTTGTTCTCCTCTTTCTTCTTTCTTCCTAATTAACTATTTTCTCAGGCACTTGCCAAGGAAATGGTGAGGGCAAGGAAAATGATGAATCGACTTCGTGAGAACAAGGCACAACTAAATTCAATATCAATTTACCTTGGAGAATGTGTCGGTATGATGTTCTACACATCTAAAACACATAAAAAATTTAACGTTCATTGAAAATTTTAATATTAATAGAAAATTTGAATACATGCTCTTATTTTTCATAGAGAAATTAAAACTATCGTATATGTTTCCTTTTAACTTGAATTTTTATCTAGTTTCCTCTCCTTGTAGAACTTTAAAGCTTTACTCTAGAAAGTTAGCGAAGTTCAACGAAATAAGTTAGTGATCTCAAAAATTGGATGTGAACTTTATCAATGAGTGGGAATCAATTATTTGAACTTAAATCCTCATTTTTTTTCCACGTTAACTTTCTTAGCTGATCATTAATTCATATGGCCTCTTCCTAATAGATTAGTTTAGGTTGTGTCAGTGTTCTTGTTTTTCAATTTTTATTTTAATTTATTGGCCAGGACATCTAAAATAATTATTAATAAGAAACTTCAATTCATCTCTTGTTTTAATATTGGTTCGTTACTCAAATTTTGGGTTTGGTTTGCAGCTGTTGTTCACACAGTGGGTCAGTTGTCAAAGAGTACTGAGGTCACAAAACTTGTAAATGAGTTGATGAAAGTTCCAGAAATATCCAGCAAAATGAAAGAATTCAGAAAACAAATGACAAAGGTGATTTTATTTCTTGAACTATTAAATAACAGTGACTAATTGTAACACCCCAAAATAAATATGACAACTCATCTCATTGGCCGAAATAGACTTGAAACAACATACTTTCATTTCATCAAAGTTAATATACAAAAGGTAACACATGCAATATACATTCATAAATGTCCTATCTTGAATCTACAACTTGTGTTACTAATAATCAAAAGAAGAAAGTTGAACAAATATTTAAATGTCCTAACGGCTTACATCTTTCCAACTCATTCCTTGGTTACAACCAAATGAGTCTAGCTCAACACAGTCAAAGCCCTTGGCCATACAAAAATTAAGTACAAGAAATAATAAAATTGAGCCTTCAGCTCCACAATCCTCCCAAGCTCAGTCCTTGGTGGAGGCATATCACTAGCACCTGAAAATGGTTTTTCCCAAGTAGGGTGAGCCCTAGTAAAGACAATCTAACACAATATATAAATCTTAACAAAGATATAAATATGAAGTGCATATACAATGCCTGTGACAAAATCATTTACAACTCTCTCGCAAAACTACGCCATGCCAAGTTTTATATCACTAACCATATTATCTTAACCCCTTTCTAACTCAATTCATTTTATCTCAATTCATGAGTTATTTCCATTTATTACAGACAACCAAATTGAGGATACAATTCAAAGGTTCTCGAATCAATATAGTCATCACACAAACACTTCCATTTGCCATTTTATAGAAATTTTGTCCACGGGAATTGGCACCCATGTATACACAATGTTTTTGGGACTTTTACCCTGGACGCACAGGACAACTTAATTCAATGGAGTCCATCCCCTTTTTCCTCCCAAACATCATACATATGCAATGTATTAAACACAGTCATATTCAATGACAATCAATAAGAGATTAGTTTCAATTCACCTAATCCTCGTACAATTTCTACCACAATCATGGCTATCCTCCACCAATAGCCCAAAACAAATATTTCTAAACAAATATACAATCTCTAAAATAGATAAATTATCCAAATTTCCATAGGTGAGAGGTAATATATATCCAACTCCACTATTTATACAAACATCCATCCAATTTCATGTTTCCATTGCCAATTTCATTATTTATACAAAATAATCCTTTAAGAAGCTTTAGGGCAAAACCCCATTTTCGTCCAAAACCCAACCCATGTGCCAAAATCAACAATCTCAACACCACACAACCTCATAGCTACATTCATAATCATTCTTAACACATACACTTGAAAACCCTTCTTTTGATTTTAACCAAAATCTTAGGTTTGTTCAAAATCACCTCAAGTTCCAATGTTTCTTACACATCAATGAATAACCAAGTTAAAAACCATACGAGAGTGTAGAAAAATCCCTACCTGAAGTTTAGAAGCCGAGAGAGAGAATGGAGACACTTCTAACACGCTGAAATCCAACTCTATTCAGATGAGAATAAAGCCCTTGCGATGCTTTATCTTTTTATCAAAGAGGGTAGGGTGTAGAAACCACCAAATCTAGGTGAAAAAGTAGAGAGAGAGTGAGTTTTAGAGAGAGGGGGTCTCAACTTTAGGGTTTAGAGAGAAATATATCTGAAAAAGTGATGAAAAAGTCATTTTCGCGAACTGATATACGCACAGTCTGCTCGAGCGCAGGAGTTGACACTCGAGCATCAGGCATAATAAGTTGTTCCACTCGAGCGCAAGAAGTGACTGCTCGAGCACAGAATACACACATTCAGTAGTCTTGCAGACAGAAGAACATCACTCGAGCGTAAGAATGGCCGCTCGAGCACACACCCGCTCGAGCGTAGGAAACGCCGCTCGAGCATAGAATACACTCTCCTAGTAGTTTTGCAAACCTGCAAAAGTACTGACAGTTTGCAAAGCTCGCACGAGCGCAAGAAGTGCCGCTCGAACGGAAGAGCAAAAATCTACGCAACAAAAGTTTGAAAACTAAGCAACCAACCTGCTCCAAACATGCTCCAACGAACTCAAAAGCCAAACTCAAGTAAGAATAAAGGGGAAAAGATATGAACAACACTTGGAAACCATAAAACTCGAGTTCCAGAATATCAAATGGGTCGGGTCAAAAACTAGAATCGCTATAACTTGACTAATGCTGTATTTGGATCCTGGATTTGTGGAGAGAAAGGGGGAGGGGGGGGGGGAACTTAATTCTTTCACTTTTCCCTTCTCTTTTCATTTCCCTCCACAAATTCAAGATTCAAACACAGCATAAGCTTTCCTCTGGGAGAATCATTGAACCTGTTTTACAAGCTCTTGAGAACCAGTTACCACAATATTCCCAATTTATCTTTCATGTCTACTGCTGGCATGGCATATTAGAATGTCCTAACTTGTCTAAATGTTGTTTGGTCTTCTTGAATGCATTATTTTTTACACACACACACACACAAAAAAAAAAAAAAAATTGAAACAAAACAAAAAGCACACACGAAAATGAGGGTGTAAATTTTTTTACGAGTGTTCTGAATGACCTTCTGAGACTTTTCCTTTCATTTTCTAGTCTCCAAGCAACAAAAATAGAGATGTCTAACTCACTTTTTGAAAATCGCCAAGGAAATAAGCTAAGCATTAAAATGCCCCTAAGATTCAGTTCTCTCGCTCAAATCATGCTTAATGTTTGAGGCGACTTGAGAGCATTATATATACTTTTTTTTATATCAGCATTACATATACTTATTGGGTAAATTACACTGACACCTCTTGAGGTTTGGTCCAATTACATCCCATCCTTGTGGTTAATAGTCTCATTTCACAAATCCCCTTGCTTATATAAAATGCAACAACTCCCAGTAAAAAAATAGAGGAAATTACATTAAAGAAAAAAAAAAAGAAAACTAAAGAGAAAAAAAAAAAAAAACAGAGGAAGTAAAGCAAAGTAAGAAAAGAGAGAGTGCATGAGTTCAATGTCTTCATTTCGTCTAAATAATTAAAATGACAGGAGGGTTAGTGTAATTTTCCAAACGTCAGAGGATGATATGTATTAAACCCAAACCTCGAGGGGTGTAAGTGTAATTTAGCCATACTTATTTCATTATGCATGTATTTCACAGGCTGGTGTTATTGATGAGATTGTAAACTATACTATTGACAAAGCATTGGATTTAGAAGACGAAGAAACTGAAATTGATCAAATAGTGGTCAATGTGGTTGGACAACTTTCAAAGTCTCTTGGAAAATACAGCGGAAATCTACCTTACCAAAGAGAAAACTTTGTTAAAAGCGTACGCCTAACATCACTCACTTTTAAATATTACAAGATGCAGTTTCGAAGGAAGCTAAACAAACAAATGTGTTGCATATTTTGCAGGAAGAATCTATGGTTGAGGTTGAAGATGAAATGGACAATCTAGAAGAGATTGAAGAGCAGCTTGCTAGATTGGCTTTGTAGTTAAAAACATCCTCTTCATTGCCCTTTCCTCAGTTTGTTGGCATCATGAGAAAGAAAAAATCTAGGAATATAGAAACTGAATCATAGAACTTAACACAACCCTCTTATGTCCGGTTCCGTAATTGGTTTTTGTGCAAGTACAAGAACTACATAAGCAGGCACGGTGCAAGTTACTCGCTTTGAGATGGTGGGAGTTCGAGCGCAGAGTCCTCGTAAATCGAAAATAATGATTTTATTATTGGTTGTAATTCTGGAATAGTTTTGGTGTGTAGAAATACCAACAATTATCTTATGTTTTGTATTAATATGACTGGCATCAATCTCGTGAGAGGACTAGAACTCTGTGTATGTATGCCATGAAGCAATCTTGGAATTGTTTCATTTTGTCTCTTCGATGGAAAGTGGTTTGTTGGTTTGCAATAAAAAATAATTCTTTACTAGACCTTAATTCAGAAGATCAATGGTTCAGTTCAAGTATCGAATCATAGGGACTATAGGCTAAGTTGTGTTGATTTAGAAATTGTTTTAAATTAATTCAATTGAAGTGATTTGTGAACGACTATTACTATTAACTGAAATTGATATTAAATCAAGTCGGATGAAAACAAAGTAAATGGTGTTTCAATAATGAGATGTCTTAGGATTTTAAATCCAATACTTATCATATAATTAGGGTTTGTTGTGCCAATTTTTAGATGATCAATAACTTCAACAATAGTGATTTATTATTGCTACAAATCCTAATAATAGCTTCAAGTGTATTCACTCTTTCAAACTATAAATATGAATCGTCTTTAGTTGGTATGATTACGGTCGTAGGTACAGTTTGTCTTCCCTAAGTATGATTCGTCATACGATTTCAAAACGTGTACAAATATAATCGTTGTATAACTATATATTCAAAATTGCAAAAATTGAATACGTGAATTGAATAAATATTTTTATTGAATGGAAATCTTTAACAGTTATAAAATCTAGAGGTGAGCATGGTCCGAATTGGTTCGGTTTGGATAAAATCAGGACCAATTTGTTGTTTACGATTTCATAAAACTTAGAACAAAACCAATCCATTTAAACACGGTTCGGTTCAGTTTGGAACCACAGTCTCATGTTCACAAAGAAAAATCATATAACATTTTCATTTCAAAAATCATATAACATTTTAAACATACATATTGTTCCACCATTAACTTAAACAAGCATTATCTAGTAAATAAAAAAAATTGTTCAACATGTAGTAAGCATAAAAATCCCATCAAACAAATATTTTGTCTGTGGGAACAACAATTATAAAACTAAAAGGACGAATTATACTAACGGCCCCTATAGTTTGGGCTTTGTGTTACTTTGGTCACAAAATTTTCAATTGTGACACATTTGACCCTGAATTTTGAATCTTGTTCCAAATAAGGACAATTAAAGATACCATTGCTCAATTTCAAGGGTAAAGTCATTAATTTGATAAAATATAAACTAATTTGACAAAAATAAATGTCAAAAAATATTTTTAAATTTTTTAAAATCATTTTTACCCACTAAAGATAAAATTATGTAAAATTGATAAATTTTTTAGACATTTATTTATTTATTTATTTTTTACCAAATTAATTTTTATTATGTGTTTAGATGATGATTATGTAATGGGTGGCAATCTTGCCACGAATTGACGTAATAAAATGTTCAAAATTTTGTGACTTGGTTATACATTTTGTGAATTGGTTACGAGATTTTTTATTACATTAATTTATGACAAAATTACATATTTTGTGATTGATGTTATGAAATTTAGTGGTTTGGTTACACATTTAGTGGTATGGTGCATATTCCCGTGCAATATGTTCTAAAAAAAATTGGGAGATTTGGTCAAAACACCCTTATAATAAAACTTTAATGTATTAAGAATAAGCACAAAAAGTTTTTCTTGAAAGGCCCAATACATACCATTATTATTAAAATATTCAACTTTAAAATAATATAACTTTTGATGTAGATATTGGTTTTTAATAAAATTAGTATTTTTAAATTTCCCTCATCAAGATCTATCAAATAAGATCAATGTTGACTATGAAATTCTTAAAAAAAAAAAAAAAAAATTTACCGTCGAAATTGATATAAACAGTAATAGTAACATGTTACTCTGGCAATATTATCCAAGAAAAAAAACCAAAAAAAAAAAAAAAAAACAAAAAAATTTTACTTTGTCCTTACTCAATAATGTGTTTTCTCTTTTGTGGGTTTATGAAGAAAAATAAATTGGGTTGTTCTTTTCACCAAACAAAGGTCCAATGAAGTGGTTTTGGTTAAATTTCGCAAAACAATTTGATAGACATCAT
Source organism: Camellia japonica (assembly GCA_030407325.1). Lineage (NCBI taxonomy): Eukaryota > Viridiplantae > Streptophyta > Magnoliopsida > Ericales > Theaceae > Camellia > Camellia japonica. The sequence continues at coordinate 96,709,239 of JAPPVO010000032.1, forward strand.
AGATGGATGAATGATTTAAATTAAGCAACAAGTGTTGGTTCAGTAGTAAGACTTTCAAATTTTTTGTTCAAAACTTGGTTTCGAATCTCCATATCTCCTTAGCTTTGGGTATGTGCAGTAGTAGCCTATATCCATTTTAAGTACCCACTCCCTCCCCCCCCCCCTCCCAAAAAAAAATAGAAAAAAAGAAAAGAAAAGAAGAATGATTTAAATTAATATTATATGAAAAATAAAAGATTTAAGGGTAAATTGCACTAACACTCCTTGAGGTTTGAGTATAATACAAATACCCCTTTACCTTTTACAAATTACACTGCACTCCCTGTTAGTGTTTGTCCCTAAACAAAAGTAATAGAAAAATGATAATGACCTTAATAACCTCAACTAAAGACAAGAAATTATCATATTACCCTTTTCTACTCTCTCTTCATCCCCTTCATCTTTCCTCTGTCTATCAGCCAACCCAATCAACAAAAGAAACCAACACAATCACGTTTCACCACCCAACACCGCAATGATCCACTTCTCACCATTACCATAACCTCCATCACCCACCCCATCCCCCAACACCATATTTCCCCTTCATCCTTCCACATAAATTTTATTTTATTTTAGTTAAATTATTAATTTATTAAAATTAAACTGTATTTACAATATTTTTAAAAAATCATTGACAATATCAAAACAAATAATTTATATAAATGTAAGAGAGATGCCGTTATGGTAGTCTTTACAATTTAAGAATGAGAATGAAAAATGTAAGATTTTATTTTCTGTTTCTTGTGTATATAATATGTATTCAATATGATTTAATAATCTAAATTACTTTAATATCATGTAATAGCTAATAATTTATATATATATATATAGTTTTTTTTTTCAGATTGCTCAGGTTGTTTGATGTCTTTGCCTAAGTCCGTCCAAATTTAATTTGGACTTCTGAATTTTTACCCAAATTTGTACCGAATTAAAAAATATCTTATCCAAACCCTAAAAAAATTTGTGCTGAACAAGAGTTGTTCAGGTTAAACTCGCCCAAAGTTGCACCCCCTACCTTACCGTTACCTTCTCACATCCACATCCACCTACACCTACACCTACACCTACATCTACACCACCATCATCCTTTCCAACACCACATCCACTCTCTCACATAACTACCACCATCACAAACTTACAAGAAACCCACCTATTTGAAAACACTCTCAGAATAAAATATTACCACCAAAAAGCTGAAACTAAAACTAACTAAATGCATTCAAAAAATTTAGGGCAAGTAATAACCATAAAACCAATCAAAGGCATTTGAACAATTTGAGGGCAAGTAATAACCAAAATCAAATAAAGGCACTGAATTGAAGAATGGTTTTTAAAAAAAACTTCTCCCAGCTTGTGGATGTTGATTTCTGACCACACAACCAAATAGGGAACTTAGCAGGAGAGCATGCGGAAAAATAGATTAAGCCAACCACTTGCCAACAACAAGATGAGAATATCGCGGTGGTTCATCCACCCGAGAGCACTCTGACGATCAAGTCAGTCAAACAATCTCTCAAAGATACAAAATAAGTACTAAACTCACGGAATAAAGTGTACCTTAGACCCACGAGGGTGCCTTACTTTTATAGCCAGCAATGCCCTAGTCCCCTAAAAGTCTCACTTCATAGGACTCAAGCACAATACTAATCTCGGACTCTTAGCTAGATAGGGATAAACTCCTCAAGAGCCTTATCCTTATGCAGACTAAGAGTCTCCTCTTATCTAGGACTTTGTCTCATATATAAATATCTTGGGATTCCGGTATTACCGCACCATATCTCGGCCATACCGCAACCATCTCGACAACATGCCTTGCCTACATGGCACCTCGGCTGCACCTCAACCACGTGGTGTCATTCACAAAATATTTCCTTGCAACTGCCTCATAGGTTCTATTACCTCGGCAACTTGAGGTGATGGAACCTATATCGTCTGATTTCTAACCACATCGGCCATATAAATGTGCTTCTCCTACCGAGATCATGACTCGTTGGTTTCAGGTAACCAGCACTCAGATGCCCATTTCATCAAGAATCAAGAACCAGGAACCAAGTTCTTTCAACATCTCAACCAAGATCGCTTCGCTAGCTGAGGTCATTACCCCACTAGTTCAAGAATTTCAAGAGCTTCCTCTGCGTATGAGTTATCACGCTCCATTACCCTAATCGTTTCATCCACGTGTTACCACCCAATTGGTCTGTCCCCATCATGTGTCATTATGTCACATCAACTCTGCCACGCCGTCTGACGTCACCTTAGGCATGTCGTCCAAGACGATTTGAGTCAGGTTTTGCCGTATTTTTTAATTCTATCAAAACTCTTCCCCCTCTCTCTGTCTTTTCACTTTTGCAACACAACTTCTCTCTCTTTCAGACTCTCTCTCTCTAAATTCCATTGTTGTTCATTCAAGCTCTGCAACCGTTCTGTTCATTTCCTTCGGCGAGCCTATCATCATTTTGTTCTAGTCATTATCATCGTCTGACTCCGGTGAACTTCATTTCGGCGTCTACTTCTCGGCTCTACTATGTAAGTCCCCTATTTCTTTTGTTTCGTTTTAACTTCAGTTTCTTTTACTGTTCTCGACTGTATCTCTTTCTTGATCATTGTATATTGTTTTACACACTGCATTTGCAATTGTGTTGCCTTCAAGTCTGTATCCCCTATTCTTTGTGCTTGTGCTCTATTTTGTTCACATTTGTTTCACACTATCTTACACTCAATCATTAGATGTCACGAATCGATGCCTACAAATCTGTGAATGCCTCTGATTGTATTTATATGTTTATGCGTTTTGATCACTGTTTCACACTTTGAACATCTTTTGGAATATATGTCACTATATTGACCACATCTATGCTCTTTTTTTGCCTTTACCTTAATTTTGAATCATGTTTTTCTTTAGCTTTTCTGGCTTGTTTCCATATTCTTGCCCCCTGAGTCTTGTTCATTTTGGTAATTCTTGTGTAGAATTAGGATTGGGATTTGTTAGAAACCAGTCACTTAGGAAAATTGAACAAATTTTGCTTCAAAACCCTTCCTAGATCTATAGAACCTCTACTCCAGTGCTCATTAGGGTCTCGCTGAGGTATTGAGAACCTTCCCCAACATAAACCATTACCATAGTCCATTAAGCTGAGGTCATGGGAATGTTTAAGTGGAGGGTAGATTCACCCAATAAATTAGAATACTTCCGCCAAGAGTTTAACATTCCGGCTGACGTCCGCCTTAGGCTAGCTGGGAAAGAGGATTCTATTATGCCTGGAGAAACCTACATGCCATTTCTAGTTATGTCCATAATCGAGGGCAGAGTTAGATTTCCCTTTGACATCCTTTTCCGAGAAGTTTTGCACTTCTACAAACTTAACCACATGCAATTAGCCATTAATGTGTTTAGGGTTATCAATGACATAGCTGAGCTATCTCATCGAGAAAATGCTAGGATCACCCTGTCCGACATCTAATACTACTACAACATGTGTAGCCTCAAGTCGACCAGTGGCTACACTTATTACCTTAAACCCAGATCCACCACATATAAATTGATAGCCGACCTCCCAAACTCTAACAAAGGCGTTGGAGATGACTACCTGATTATCTCGGGCAATTGGGGACCTTCATCTTGACCCTCTGTGTCCAGGAGTCTTTAGGGAAGACGAGGGTAAGAACTTAGCCATCCAAAGTTCCTCTTCTTTTTAACATTTATAAATTTATTTCTTTTATCTATTCTAATGTTTCCTTATTGTTTTTTGTAGAACTTCCTCAGCCCCTGAAGAATTTCAAACAGACATACGTTCCAAGTTAAGATCTTGTTCGACTTTTTGACCTATCGATCGAGGTTTGCAAAGCCCCAATCTTACTAAATTACGTGCCGACGTATCGCTCTCCGCTCCCCGACGTCCCTAGAAGGGCCAAAACTCTATCATCTACTTCAATTCCAACAACAACTTCCTCACCAAGGCCCGGTCCGGCATCCACGTCTGATCCCGTGAATGTGCCATCCACCTCTGCTCCAACTCAACTTATTTCTCCATCATATCGTCAACGATGTCGCTAACCTCTGAACGTTCCTACCGACAGAACTCGAAGATTAAAATGCCGAGGTTCAGACGTCTCAGCGCCTGACCCAGCAAATCCACCGATTGCCCTAACAGTTTTCAGACTTGGCCCAAGAGTAACCATTGTTGCATCTTCTGAAGAAATGGGTTGCAAACCACTTGTTGTCGAGGACCTCTTGGCCGACATTGTTACAGTTCAATCCACTCATTCCCCTCAGTCTGTCCAGAAGCCATAGAGGGTGAAGAAGGCCAAGGCCAAGGCCAAAGTTACCATCATACCTTCAAATTCTGAAAAGGATCCTGAGAATACAGTCCCAATATCCAAACTAGCCGACGCCGAGAAGAGCTCAGCTGAGGCAGAGTCGTCTAATGCGCCTCTACCGAAGAGGCAAAGATCTGATGATCCTGACGGTGAGAGTGGTTTCTATCTCGAGGAAACCTGGCTCCCTGAGGTTCGCATTAGTGACCGTCCTCTAAAAGTTGGTGATAGTGCCATAAAGAACCTCGAAGTCAGTGCCACTCTGTCCACGACCGTTTTTCTTCTAGCCGACATGAACCAGATCACCAACTTCAACCAATATGAAAACTTTGCCATGATGATGCAGCACTCGGTCTTGGTAAGTTTCTTAACTCTTCTTTTCTCTTTACTATTTCGTATTTTAGTATTTTACACTTATCACAAAATTTCTAACTTGCTTCTTTTCTGGCAAGCCATCCAACATGCCCATTCCTAAGCCCTCATGGCCGAGTTTGTGAAGAAAGACCTCATCAAGAAGACCTAAGAAGCTGCGGGTTTTCTTTCTTCACATAACAAGGCCGAGGCCAGGATCAAGAATCTGATGGAGAAGGCTAGCACCGCCAAGACTGCTCAGAACAAGGCCAAGGCTACTGTTGAAGCTGCTAAGGCTGCTGCCAAAGTTGCCAAGGCCGCCGAAGTCAAAGTAGGCAAAGCCAAACTTGCTGAAGCCCTCGCAAAAAAAGACACTGAGATCAAGGCCACCGACGAGAAGGCCTACGAGGAGGGGTAAGCCGACATGCGCGACTAGGACAAGAAACAAGTTAATCTAGCCTACAACAAAGGCTATTACTTGGGTTGGATGGCTGCACTTAAGAAGTTGTTGGTCCCTGATTATTTGCCCCTAAGGAACATCGGCCAACTCGACGTGCCTTTCCTTCCATGTCCTGCTGAGTCTGAGAAAGAAGCTGATGGCGAAGTGGCTGACACCGAGGAGGCTGAAGGGGAAACTGATGCTAAGGTTTTTGCCGGGGCCAAGTCCCCTACTCTGAATGATCAGGCCTTAGACTTGACTGAAGATGATGGGGACGAGGTTTCCAAGAGTGCCTCTCCCAACAAGGTTATCTCTGGCGTCGAAGTGCTCGCTGCCGAGAAGAGGTTGGACCAAACTTTACTAGAGATCAACCCCGAGATAGTGGCAGAGAAGAGTGCACTAAACGCTGAGGCGGATTAGCCAGTGAACCAAGCTGTTGACACTTAGGATTTTTTCTTTACCTTTCTTTCTCTTCAGTTGTAACTTTTCTCTTTTCTTCTTTTTCTCTCGAACACTTTTGGCTTTGTTAGGCTGATGTGCCTTTGGATGTAATCAAACAAGTTTTTCCTTCAATGCATGTCTTTCTTCTTTTTCTTCTAAGTGTTGAATGTTTGCTGTCACGACCCAAACCTACCCCTAAAAGTTTAGGACATGACCGGCCTGTATTTAGGCCTCAAATCAAAATCTAAGAATATAATCTATTCAACAAAGGGGCCTAAAGCGAAAGAAATTAAATAAGACAACGTCCATCGAGCCGTGCATATATGCCAGGATCATTACACAACTTCCCGTAATCGGAGAAGTTCATATGCACTGTTCAGATATAAATATAGTCCAAGGCAGGTATATGTACAAATAGTTAATAACTCAAAAGTTACATGACCATAAAATGTTCAACAAAGCCACCAAAAACATTACAAAAATGTGGCACTAAACTCCTTAAGAAACAAAAAGACTCCATTTGGGCTTAACCAACAATGTCCACAAAAAGGCGCCTGAGTTTGACCTAGGGCTGGCCTCCAAGCTGGCCACCTACAAAACATACATGAATATGGAATGAGCCAGGCTCAGTGAATAATAATAATGTAATAAAGCATATAAATAAGCATGTGTCTTGCAAAACGTGTACGTAATACATGTATGTCCTTTTCATCAATACATTTCAAAATGGCCTCGGGCCCAATCATAATAACAAAACGACATCGGCCCCAATAATAACATACCATAAATAATTCACATCTCATATCCATATTCCATATTCTAATTCTTGTAGCTCATTTATTCGAATAAAACATAACTTCAAAGAATCACACATTAATGTATCAAAATAAATACCAGGGAATTTATTTTTACACTACTATTACTCACAGTGATCCGGTTATGCAGTAGTCCCTTCTGGCGAATGACCTACACATCCCACACATAAACTGATAAGTAATGCATTCCGTTCTTAGCTTCTTTACATTTTTTCTTTCTTCCGTTTTGTTCACTTTCTATTCATTTTTACGTATTTCGGGGGTATAAAATATACAGACTAACAGGTTCAGAAGGTCAAAAGGGGTGTCAAAAAGCAGTAGAATTTTCCCTCTCTTCCCGCACGTGCGGAGGTCCTTCACTACACCTACGAAGAGGCGTGCCGCACATGCGGCCCCGTACGTGCATTTATTTCAGAAGCCAACATTTGCCTCCCCTGTTTTCCACACGTGTGGCTGTGAGCCTCACACGTGCGGCCAGGAGCCCTGTACGTGCAGTCTGGGCTCTGTTTAAGCAGTCCGAAATTCGACAATTTCAGCTTTCCAAAGGCATTTCAAGGCTCTTTTTCAAGCAAGTTCCATTTCAAAAACATAATGTATAATCATAATATACATGAACCTCAAGCTTAATTAGATCATAGCTCATTTTAATTGTACATACACAACACAAATTGCTACATTTCTTCCACTTTTTCATCTTTTCATGGTTAATCAAAACAACCATAGATATACATATACAAACACATACATAAATGAGTTCAAAGCATGAGAAACTAAAGATTAGAAGGTAATTTCTCTCAATCTTACTCAAAACAACTCAAAACCCAAGGATCAACCTTTTATTTAACCAAATCCAAAGATTACATGTTCAATTTCATGAAATAAATCCAACCATGATAGTAATTCATAAACCCTAACTTCTATGGGTTTAAAAACTTCATTTTAAGGCTTGATTCTAATCAATTGAGGAAAGGTTTAGAGTATTTTAGTTTACCTTGAGCCAATCCTTGAATTATTCTTCAATTTCCTTCAATCCTCCAACTTAAGTTGAGTTTTCACCTCTTTCTTTCCTTTCTCTTCTTCTCTCTCTTTCTCTAGGAGATATTTGTATCTTATATGTCTAAGTGTTAACCTGGGCTCATATATGTATCTCTTATATCTACAAGACTTGAGTTTTGGGTCCAAATAGTTTAATTAAGACTTGTGGCCAAATTAAATCAATTTAATTCATTACGAATCAAATTTTTACAAAACTTCATATTATGTTCTAAAAATCATGCTAATCATAATTGTAAAGTCAATTTCAATTTATTGCGCCTCTAAGGCTTTCAATTTACAGTCCAAAGGTCGTAATTTCAACAGATTTTCTCATAATCGACAGATATAATTTCATAATTATATAATTCACACATCCAATGAGAGATTTAAGCATATGAGAGGGTCGGATTATTACATTTTCCTTTCATAACTGCTTTGTGTATGCTTTGCTATCTTCTTTGTCTTGTATGTTTCCATACTTAGACTTTTCCTTATCCTTCTAAGTCTGACAACTTGGTTGCTTACCTCGGGTATAGCACTGGTCAATTAGCTCAAACTGATCATCTTAGATGTAGCCCAGTGATCAGCCATCTCGGGTAACATATCTCGGATAGTATCTCTATCAATCATCTTTGATAACTTCAACTTGTAAACTTTTCCTAAATGTTTTTACAAGTGTTATACTTATTCATACTTTCTGCCCTCTGATGTGAACCTAAGTATCACTTATGTTCACATTAAAGATGCATCGCCTGGTTCTTGCCTAAGTCTAACTTAGACGTCCATGACCGATGTTATCGCATTTAGCTCGCCCAAACTAAACACTTGAGGCTTGACCTCAGTGTGCCGAGAGTACTTTCTACCTCGGCTTTTTCCACAAACTGACCAAAACATGACTAGTCTATGTTAATCACCTTATTTCACATTAAAATATCACCTTGTACTTAGTTCAACTTTAACATCACGAAAAGTCTAAGTTAATCGCCTTGTTTCACATTGAAACATCGCCTTGTACTTAGTTCAACTCTACCATCACGACAAGTCTAAGTTAATCACCTTGCTTCACATTGAAACATCGCCTTGTACTTAGTTCAATTCTACCATTACAGCTAGTCTAAGTTAATCACCTTGTTCACTACAGGAACATTGCCTTAAGACTTTCTCAATCCTATCTCGCAATCATAAATTTCAACAACATTTTGTAAAAAAACAAAATCGATACTAGTATTTTATTAATACTTCGGCTAAAAATCTATTCAAATTATATAGGGAAATAAAAAATCAGTGATAGAAAAATTTCAGATTGCTGGTATTCCATGGTCTTGGCAACTCTTTGCCATTAGTGTCTTCAATCCGATAAGCGCCATTGCCGGCAATCGAGATAATGCGATATGGTCCTTCCTAGTTTGGGCCAAGCTTGCCCTCCCTAGGGTCCTTCTTATTGCCAACGACCTTTGTTAGGATGAGATCTCCAATCTGAAACACCTTAGGATTGACCTTCTTGTTATATGCCCTGGCAAGTTGCTACTGGTATGCTCCCAGCCGAATTGTTGCTCTTTTTCTTGTTTCTTCAATCAGGTCTAGATCTTTGGCAAGGAATGACTCATTTGTTCTATTTTTCACTCTTTGGGTTCTAATCCCAAGGATGCCAATTTCCAGTGGAATTACCTGGATTCTGGTATTATTGCACCATTTCTCGGCTATACTGCAACCATCTCGGCAACATGCCTCGGCCGACACCTATAGACCCGCTCGAATTTCCTCCGCGCGCCCCCCCGTTTTCGGAGAGGGCGCAAATTAGGTCCCAGCTACTACAGTTCGGACTCCTGTTACGGTTCTGAATCTAATCTCACAAAGTGCGATGTGAAACTGATAAACACCAAAGAGTCCAAATCCGGCAAATCGTTTTGGAAAATCAATTTTAAGTAAAAAGCGCCAAACATGGACTGCTTTGCCAGATTACAGAGTCGCCACCTAAATATTTTATTTTGGGAAATTTAGGAAATCCTAATTCGTGCCTAAGGCCACGTGTCTGTCATCACCAAAGTTGCCTCGGTTCGGGAACTTGGGTACAAGTGGGGAAGGTCCATGACATGAGCACCCCGCTCGCCCGATCAAAGGATCGGCCTTTAGTATCATGATATGTTGTTTTATAGACACATGTGTTCTTATTCCGGTTATTGGCTAATCTTATTATGTGATGTGCACAGCATGCAAGTATAGACTCGATCACGAGAATTGGAACAAAACAACTCATGTTTGTTTTCGAAAATGGTTTGAAAGTGCTACTCGCAAGTAGGTTAAAGCGCGGATTTGCCACCCTCAAGTGGGCTTTAAAACATGATTTTGCCACTTCACAAAGCGGGCTTAAAACTCACAATCATCAAGTTGTCCCAATTCAGGCAATCAAGCCTCCACCCAAAGGCATTCAAGCAGTTAAGCACTTAAGCAAATAGCCTTATGGCAAGCATGCTATCATGGCAACACTCACACTCATGCAAGTATGCTAAAGTGTAAATACTTACAGTGTACTCCGAGCCAAAACAGAAAACTAGTTAGAAATAATGCATGATCCTAACTATACAAGACACCTAATGCAACACATGCAATAATGCAACTAAATAGGCTCGGCCATCTACGATGGCATATGAATGCAACAATTTGATACATGTATTCAAAGAAGTATTGAAATACGATGCAGTTTGAATGATGCACCGAGCCCGGTGCATGCAATACAAATGAATAATGCAAACATGCAAAGCATAAGGTATGCTAATTGAAAAATGCCCTAAAACTAACCATCGAAAGCGGTTAAGTAAAAGGGAGAAAGAAGTAGGGGTTGGAAGACATGCACACACACGCGCACGCTTATTACAACAATACGCCATCGCGAAGGAGGGTCCGAATAAATAAGCTAACTAGCTACACTAAGCTAAGCTAATTACTACAGACCAACTAATTAACTATTCTAGCTAATTAATTATTACAAACTGAATTGAATAACTAGCTAATCTAAGCTGTAGACCCGACTTTCTTCGCGCGTCCCCCATTTCGAAGAGGGCGCAAATTTGGTCTTACTATAGTTCGGACTCCTGTCAGGATTCTGAATCTAATCTCACAAAGTGCAATGCGAGACTGATAAACACCAAAGAGTCCAAATCTGGCAATTGGTTTTGAAAAATCAATTTTGAATGAAAAAGCGCCAAACATGGACTGCTTTGCTAGATTACAGAGTCGCCACCTAAATATTTTGTTTTGGAAAATTTAGGAAACCCTGACTCGTGCCAAAGGCCACGTGTCCGTCATCACCAAAGTTGCCTCGGCTCGGGAACTTGTGTACGAGAGGGAAAGGTCCTGAAATGACCACCCTCGCTCGCCCGATCAAAGATCGGCCTCTACTAACATGATATGTTGTTTTATAAACCTCATGTGTTCTTATCTGATTATTATTCTAACTTACTATGTGATGCGCACAACATACAAGTATAGACTCGATCACAAGAATTGGAACAAAACAACTCATGTTTGTTTTTGAAAATGTTTTGAAGGTGCTACTCGCAAGTAGGCTAAAGTGTGGATTTGCCACCCTCAAGTGGGCTTAAAACATGATTTGCCACTTTGCAAAGTGGGCTTAAAACTCACATTTATCGAATTGTCCCAATTCGGGCAACGAAGCCTTCATCCACAAGCATTCATGCAGTTTAGTATTTAAGCAAATAGCCTCATGGCAAGCATGCTATCATGGCAACACTTACACTCATGCAAGGATGCTGTAGACACCCCATTTTTGACCGTCCTCAAGACTTGGACGTCACCGTTGGAACACTCGGTGATTATCCATGTTTGTGTTTGTTTGGAGTTCCCGGAGTTCTCGGCTGCGCGCGCCGTGCCTCAGGACCTCCGGACTCGACCGTTTGTGTCTGGTTGTGCACCAAACACTTGTGTTTTGCCTTGGGAGGGCAGGGAATGCTTTGTGAGGCATCCCCACATACCACCGGCTGGGGCTAGAGGCCACCGGCTGGCTAGAGTTGCCATCGGCACTATTTTGTGCCGGTCGGCACTAATTTTGTCAAAATGACATTTTTTGCCGGCCGGGCACTGTGCACTTGCTTTCTGAGATATTTTCAGACAGCTGTGTGCAATTGGTTTCCCCTCCATACACGTGTATGGAGGGATGAGCTTGCTTAGGGACTAAGCTTGTAAGCTTTTTGCCTATAAGAGGGAAGGTTCTTCCCTTTGCTCAAGGGTTACAAAATCTGAGAGCTTTAGACATTGTTAGAGAGTTAGAGCTCTGGTTCTTTTAGGGTTAGAATAGATATACACTCTATCTCTCTCTTTCTCTTTGAAAACTAGGTGTTTTGTGCCTTACTATTGCACACAAGCACCTAGTGTTCCACCTTCCTCTTGGTTCTGAGGTTCCAGAGGTTTGTTCTTAGTGTTCTTGACTGGTTTTGAGCTCAAGGACCCATCCACTCCAACCTTTGTGAAGGTGGTCTTCAAAGGCATTTTGTGCCGACCGGCACTTTTTAGTGCCGACCGGCAGTCAAATTGCAGCCGATATCTTCACTCAGTGCCGGTGGCCACATCCTTCAGCCGGTGGTGTTGTACCCCAGCCGGTGGTACTCCCCAGTGCCCTTAGAGGCACTCCTGGGACTTTGGCAATCTTCAGAGAAGGATAGCAGGGAAAACAGAGGCACACTTGCATGACAGTGCGATTCTGAACGAATCCCGGGCGCGCGACGCATTTGGGCCCTCCTCCCGAGGCATTTACTGTTTTAATTAGATTAATCATTTGTCTAATTAATTTAGTGAGTTTGTAATAATTAATTAGTTTGCGTAGTTAATTATTTGTATTATTATTTCGGTCCCTCCGAGTGAGGGCAAAAATGTAATAAGTGTGGGTGCGTGGGCATGTATGTCTTCCAATCCTCATTTCTTTCTATCCCTTTTATTTACCTGCTTACAATGGTAGATTAGGGCATATTTGATTAGCATACCTTATGCAATACATGCGTGCATTCATGCATTTGTTTACATGCACCGGGCTCGGTACATCATACAAACTGCATTGTAACTTTCAGTTTCCAAATTGAATACGTGATAGTTGTAACATTTCACGTGCCATGTTTAGGGTTAGCCGAGCCTGTTTAGATTACATCCCTGTATGCGATGCACTAGCCACTTAACATGAACTAGGTCATGCATGTTTGCTAACCCGGTTTCTTGTTTTGGCACGGAGTACGATGTAAGTGTTTTTGCTTTAGCATAATCACATGCGTGTGTGAATGTTTGCCATGACAATAGGATTGCCATGCGGCTAAATGCTTACATGAGATAAAACTGTTTGAATGCCTGTGGGTGGAGGTTGGATTGCGTAAGTTGGAACAACTCATTGAAATCCGTATTTTAGCCTACTTGCGGGTAGCAAAATCTGACACGTTTTTCGAGACAAAACGGATATGCAATGATTATTTCCAAGTTAGGCAATCTAGTCTATACTTTTGTGTTGTGCGCATCACATAGTGATTCTAGGCTAATAACCGGAATAAGAACGCATAATGTTTTCAAAATCGGATATCACGGTTAGTAGAGGCCGGTCTTCGGATCGGGCGAAAGGGGGTGCTCATAGCTGACCTTCCCCGATCGTACCCAAGCTCCCGAGCCAAGTCACTTTGGTGATGACGGACACATGGCCTTCGGCACCGAGTCAGGGTTTCCTAAATTCCCCCATTAAAAAATATTTAGGTGGCGACTCTGTAATCTGGCAAAGCAGTCCATGTTTGGCACTACTTTTTCAAAAATCTGTTTTTCTTCAAAACGATTTGCCGGATTTGGACTCTTTGGTTCGGATTTAGAACCGCAACACAAAAGGGAGTCCGAACTGTAGAGCGAAGCCCACGGGCGCGTCTACAGTTTCTGGCGACTCTGCTGGGGAGTTTAGAGAGCTTGACTCGAACTCGTGATATCCTGTTTTGACTGCACGTATGTGTTTCTTTGCATTGCATGTGCATTGGTGCGCCTAGGAACACCGTGTTGGCCATCTGCTATTCCTGAGCGGTTTGTTGGAGGCTTGCCTTGTCAAGGCATGACCATAAGGCTGACCGGTTGCGGGCTCTGCCAGTATGGGAACACAAACCCCGGTTTTACCGGGGCACCCTTTTCGACCATTCGACCTAGTGCATATCGAAATCCATAGTGACCATTCCAAACTAGGACAGGTTGCTTTACCCGATATAGGTTGTTTGAAACCGCTGTGTGCGTAGTGAAACCCTAGCTCCTGACAAAATAGGACAGGGAAACCCTACCACAATATAGGGGTGTATTGGATCTCTTTTATCTGCTATGTGCTTTTAGAATGCATCTCTGCAGGGAGAACGCACATATCAGTTTGCAAACTTTTATACTGATATTTGGCCCGAGGGCACCAGTATCAGTTTTGAGGAATCAGTTATATCCGCGGGTATCAGTTCAGTTTTGAACAGTGAATCTGGGGAACAGTGATCAGCAGTATAGTACCGTTGTTTGGCTACACCCGCGTTTGATCTGTCTGGGGCTGAAGTACCGTTTGTCTTCTGTTTCAGTTCAGAGATTCAGAGAGTTGGGCTAGGATAGCTAGTGTTTTCCTGCTGAGGCAGAATTTAGCATGATGCAAATCCAGAAGAGCTTGTGGTCATGACGGCCGCATTGAATCAGGGGATCATCCTACAAGATGAGACTACCGTTGACATGCCGCATCCGCCCAGATCGCCGGCTGCGCACCCGGTTTGGGCCCCTCAGCTGTATCAGGCTCGCGAGCCCACTACATTTGAACTAATGGGGATGATAGGTGATCTTCAAAGGTCCGTGACGGATCTCGCCTATGGAATGTCAGTTCCGCCGCCAGCCGCACCATACGTCGGAGGCTTTGTACCCCAGGAGGCCCCGCTACTGGGACGAATTGTGATTGAACTCAACCAACCGGAGATGACCTCCAGTTATGGTAACGACGCATCAAACCAAGTTCTGAATCAGGCCGAGGCCAGAGATAAAGGCAAGATGGAGGCAGATGCCGACCCTATCGAACAACTGCTGTGGGCAGTAGAGGCTTTGAAAGCCAGGGGGATGAACAAGCAACAGGTATCTGCAGTTATGACAAAAGCTGTGGAGGGTGCTTTCCCCACTCCGCCTGAAGGCAGTTCCAGTCAATCAGAGAATCGGGATAGGCCCCGTCATGCCAAGACAGTTCTTCCCGCTTCCAGCCCTGCATCCGGAAAGAATCAGAAATCCAAAGCCGCACCCGCTGACCCATTCGCTAGCGCATCTAGCAAGAGTGTTCAGGCTCCAAAGTACCTGCCCCGAGGGCGCAGGGCCTTCCATCCTCTCCACATGCCTTTGTCTAGGGCACTTCTGATCTTGGCCAAAAAGGGGCATCTTACACCCCTCGATCCTAGGCCACTCCCCAAACCCCTTCCAGCAGGCCATGATGCCACTCAGTACTGTGCGTACCACCAGCAGTCAGGCCATGCTACCGATAACTGCTTCCGCCTCCGTCACGAGGTACAAGATTTGATTGATAACAGGGTTATCCTCCCGCCCACCTCGGCCAAATCCATCACTACAGAGTTCTTGGAGTACGAGGACACAGATACGGAGGACACAGATACCGTGAGTATATAATCAGCAGATGAATTGCCTGTGGGCAGTGTCTGGTACATTTTGGATGTGGCGTTTGGCACGCATTTTTTGAGCATCTGCCGACGCTAACCTTGTAAATTCTGACTTGGGTGTCGAGTCAGTCTTTTGTTTTGTCTTGAACCTGTCTCATTGTTTTGAGACATTCCTTTTGCTTAAGGGTCTGTCTAATTGTAATGAGTCAGTCCCTCTTGTATAGAGTACCATGGTGATTTCGGGGTTGTTGCCTCAAACACCATTTTATCTTATAAACAGTAGTTTTTGCTTTTTGAGTTCGTTTCTACCAAGGAGCCAGTTATGCCAACAAATCTGAATGAAACAGCCGTGGCTATCGCGTTCCGCACTCGTTGCTATTCGAATCAACTACGTCGGAGGGTGTGAATGGAATGACAGCATATACCGCCTGCCCTTTTGTGCCCTGGGCATTGTTATAATGACCTAAGTTTTTCAAAACCCTTTTCAAGCACTGCGGTGATGAAAACAAAGAGGAAGTAATTCCTCGGGCTTTGTAAAATTTTGATCATTTTGAGAAAAAGAGCGCATGCTAAGCTTTTTATGAATAAAATCATGCTTGTCGGCGTGAGTACTGAGAAGGACCCTGGCCTGACCCAGACTGGTTCCACATTATCTTCAGCACGAGCGATTTGTCGCTTTCTTGAAAACTTTCAAAAACAAAATGTTTTGTGCAGTCTCGCGAAGATCTGTGTGGAATCGCTCTTGAGATGGTGTAGCCTAGGATCGCTCTCGGCCTCAAGATTCGATTTATCTGTTGTAAACCGGTTTCCATTCAGAACATTCAGCTGTGCCATGAAACGCCTGTGTGGCCCATTTTGAAGCAGCCCTCGAGCAAGAGGCATCAAAGTCAGACCAAGGAGATCAGATCCCGCCCGGCAAGGCTCGTGAAGCAACCGTGATGGATTGTCCTGCAAATCAACCCAACAGTCGCTCTCCCGGATACAGAGGGTTTCCATTTCGAAAAAAAAAAAAAACATTGGGCATGGGCTTGCTACACTTTTACCCTTTGAGAGGCTCGCTGGGCCGAAAACCCGGAAGGGCGACCCAGGCAAAAGTTAGAGCAAGAAAAAGAAATAGAAAAGAAAAGACAAAAAAGCAAAAAAAAATACAAAAAGAAACCAAAAGAAAAAAAAAAGAAAAAAAGAACAAAAATAGCAAAGAAAGGAAAAAAAAAAGAAATGAAAAGAAGAAAAACATAGCTCGCAAGGTCGAAAACCCGCGTTGGGCGCCTTGGCAAAAGTTAGAGCCTAAACAGTGAAGGTTAAAATACCCGAGTGTACCTTAACCCGGAACTACGTAAGGCTTGATTCCCATGTTTGGGATACGTAGGCAACTTCATCCTGAAGTCCAGCCCCCAACGCTCTCATAGCGTCTCAGTCCATGTCATGGTTTTGATCACTTTTGCATCCTCTGAAATCCGAATCCAACGTCTCAATTACAGCAACCTGGAATTACGTGATTAACTTCTTCTTGAAGTCCAACCACCAACACCTTCCAGGTGACTGTGTCCATATATTGATTCAAACCGTCTCCGTCTCCTCCGCGTCCGAGGGTCCGATCGTCGTCAACAAGGACTGGTTTACAATGTGCCGCGGCATCATCCAAACAAGGGGCAACTTTCCGTTGCCATGCATTGCCATAAGTTGCCCTCAGTCGTCGTCCAAACTAGGGGCAACTTTCCGTTGCCTTATCCCCCTTTAAGCCAGGGGCAATTTCCCATTGCCTCCGATCCGAGGTTGCGTATCTCAAGGGTAAGTTCTGCGCTCGTTGAGCGTTCACTGTTTGCAAAAATAGTTTTTGAAAATTTTCACTGAAGTTGACTTATTTTCTCGAAAACTATTTCATTTTTCAAAATCGGACCATGTTTGGACCCAAAAGGGGAATTTTCAGTGCGCACAACCTGATTCGCATGGTTTTCAAATCAAAAATTGAACAGGCATGTTAATCTGACGCTCATTTTGATCAAAACTGTTTTAGAAAGAAAACGAAAAAAAATGGTCAAAGTAGCGAACTAGGGGCACAGTTGAGCCAGGTGTTCTGTCTCCCCCCCTTATCATCAACGCGCTCGCCGGTAAGGCGCTTCATTCGTCAGAAGAAATAGCCGTGAGCTAACAATATTGGGCGTGAACTTGTGACTTTCTATTCGTCCATCAACCACCCTGGGGAGGGATTGAAAAATGAGAGAGTAAAGAATAGAGAGGTGTAAGCCGAGAGAAAAGTGAACAAGAGGGTTTTGAGAGAAAAACCGAGCTTGAGGGCCGAGCGGCGTGAGAATCACACAAATCAGAAAGGGTGGG
This sequence comes from Camellia japonica, assembly GCA_030407325.1. Taxonomy (NCBI): domain Eukaryota; kingdom Viridiplantae; phylum Streptophyta; class Magnoliopsida; order Ericales; family Theaceae; genus Camellia; species Camellia japonica. Next base: position 96,726,656 of record JAPPVO010000032.1, read on the forward strand.
GATAATACCCGGAGGAACTGGCTCCTCGAAATTCGAGGACCCCCCTTGTAAACATGTCTGTGTGTCGTGTCTTTGATTTGTCGGTCTCAATTTAGTTTTGAGTCTTTTCCGAGTGTATCTCGTTGTGTCTAGGTCGTGTGCCTTTTATTTTCTTCACTTGAGTCCTTTCTACTGTGTTCAGTTGTAGGCTCGATACCCCGGTTGTGAAACCCCTTTTCCAAAGATTAATCGTTTGTGCTCTAAATGTTGTGCCATTTTCTACATTCGTGCAAAGCAAGAGAAGAAAAGGGAAAATTTGGGACATCCGAGTGTGTTTCAACCTTAACCACTTCAGTTTTGAGATCCGTCTTGTTAGATCGGGTTACTTGTTCAAAGTTTGCCGTGTGCGGAATAAACCAAAATACTGTGTTATGGGCTATATGCAAATCAATCCCCAGCAGGTCAATCCCCAGCAGATTACGAACTGTGTGTTCGGGTTGAGCAGTGGTTTGTATGGGTTGTTCGCTGTTAGTTGGTCGGTTATCTGATCAGTACCATGCAAATGCTCAGATTTCAGACAATGGATCAATAACCATTTACATTTGAGGTGTAAAATGATGCAATGCAATGCAGTATGAAATGCGCAGAGATGTACAGATAAAACACTTTTCAGACAAAAGTTTGTTTTATATAATCTCTTTCAAAGTACAACTTTTGAAGAAAGCAAAAAAATCTGCCTGCGGCAGTACATAGTACTCTATCTACCAAAAAGAGAAAAGTACAAGAAAAGAAATAAAGAAAAGAAGCAGCAAAATCATCATCATCAGCAGTAGGCCTCATGCCTAAGGATCAGTCCTCGCCCTCTTCCTGGGCAAAAGCACATAAGCACCGTCGGAGCTGTCACTGTCGGAGCCCGAGCCCGAGCTGTCCCCGGCCTCCTCCGCAAATGACTCCGTCCCCGCCTCCGACTCACCATCTCCTGGAACTGGAGCTCGTGAGCTGCTCCCCACGTGGCCACGTCCCCCTCTAGTGCGAGGGAATATCCTGCCATCCCGAGTAGAGAGGGGAGGCCCAGCTGGAGCAGCGCCACCCACTGGAGGGATCGGGAAAGGAGGCTGAAAATACAAAGAACAAACACATCAGAATGCCGTGAGCCAGTACAGAAGCAGTTATGATACAGTGAATGCCGTGAGCAGTTTATCAGTACAGAATGCAGTGTATGAGTACAGTGTGTGAATGCCGTGAGCAGTTTATCAGTACAGAATGCAGTGTATGAGTACAGTGTGTGAATGCCGTGAGCAGTTTATCAGTACAGAATGCAGTGTATGAGTACAGTTGTGAATGCCGTGAGCAGTTTATCAGTACAGAATGCAGTGTATGAATGCCGTGAGCAGTTTATCAGATTTTTGTGCAGTGTAGCAGATTGTGCGAAACAGAGTGTGATTCGAGACTGTGGTCAGAAGAACATACCGGTAGGCCGTAGACGGCCAAGGCGTCGAGAGTCCGCTGTAGCATCCCCATCAGGGAGGCATTTAGCTCCACTGACTGACGGGTATACTCGGAGGAAGCCTGCAAAAATATTAAATACATCAGTATTCTGTGGGATATTTGAATGAACTGAAATGAAATAACAATGCAAGATGCAGAAATAAAGTAGCACATACCGGAGGTAAGTCGGGGATACCGGCTAACTCATGGCCAGCCGGGGGAGGAGCAAAAGGGATCTGGTAGGTCTCCCCACTCTGCCCCCTATAAGTCACCATGGTAGGAAGAGCGGGCCAGCCCGTCCCTCGTCCCCTCTGCACTCCCCTCCTGCCGCGAGCTCGGGCCCTCTGTGACGACCCCACTCCTGCTCCTGCCTCTGCCCGGGCCGCTGGCGCCGCAGGTCTCGCTGGATCAGCTCGGGAGCCCCCGCTCAAAGGCCGCATCAAGAAGGTCCGGACGTACTCTGAGTAGTCGCCCTCGCCCCTATAGCCGTCCTCGTCCCAGCCGAGGGTGTAGTCCTCCATCTGCTGCACAGAAAACCTCTCGGTATCCCTCATGTGCTCGGGAGGGTGAACCGGGACTATCTGCTCTGGCAACCCGAGAGTCTGGCGCAGAAAACGCTCCCCCAGGTACCAAGCCCGACAGACCGGGCCCTCCAGCAAAATCCGGTAGCGCGAGGTCTCGATGGCGCCGGCATACCGATCTCGTATCACCGCTGGTAGTGGAGCCCACGGCTGCCAGGTGACCTGAAATGAAATACAGTTGATTATCTACTGATATAGAAATGTACGCTTGAAAGCGAAGTTTAAACCGACTGTAAGTAAAACATACCTCGGTGGGGGTGATGGTGTCGAAGAAACGGCGGAAGAAGCTGAATGTGTCTCGGGGCCTCCGAGTGCACCTCCCATCATAACGGCGAGAGAAGGGAACGACCAGAGGGGTCTCCGTCTCGGCACTGGCTCTAGTCTGGGGAAGTAGGCGTACACCCACAGCTGCAAAACAGACGTCAGTATGACTATCAGATCAAGCAGGATGCAGAATAAAGCAGAAACAACGGAGCCGTGTGTTGTGTATTGTGTTGAACAGAGTGTACAGTGTGAACAGTGTACAGTCAGTGTAAAGCAGAGTATGTGTGTGCCGTGTGTACCATAGGCAATCCGTGGAAAGCAGACTACAGTGTGCGCAGTGTACAAAATACAGGAAGTATAGAGCAGAAATATAAAGTAGAGAAGAAGACATACCTCCCAGGCTCGCCAGTAGCCTCCTAGCAGCTGTCCACTGCCACGAGAGACTGAGCTCATATAACCGTAAAGGGTGGCCAAAGCCGCGCCCCCCCAGTCATACTGCACAATCCTCTCGACGTCCACCAAAGCGCTGAGCAGGCAGAGGGGCACTGTGTTCGCCCGGTCGGCAAACAGGGTGGTCCCCAGCAAGAACATGAGGAAGCCGCGCGCATATCTCTCAGCGGCCTCCTGGGTCATCGGAGCTGCGTCCACCAGCGCGGGCTGCACTCGGAACTGCACCTCGAACCAGGAGTAGCGGACGAACCCTGGACGAGCGAGTGGCGGCACCTCGCCGAGCAAGTAGACCTGGGCTGCGGTCCACTCATCCATGTCTATATCGAAGGGGATCGGATCACCCCCCACCCCGATGCCGGTGAGCATCGAGAAGTCGTAAGGGGTCATCGTCATGTCCCCAGTCGCTGATAAGTGAAATGAATCGGTGGTGTCCCACCACCTCTCTGCCAGGGCGGCAAGAAGAGGTCTACAAGCAGAGAGTCTGGAGAGTCCCCTGCAGAAGGTGCCAAAGCCGGCCCGATCTACGATGCGGCTAACGGCGTCAGGCAGCGCGGCGTACCAGTCGCGAGCGACGACGTTCCCATACCCGCGGACGGCATGGGAATCTCCCTGTTTTCAAAAAAATAGTTGCAAAGCAATATGAGATGTGCAATTCCGAAGAAACAGTTAAAGTCAGTACAAATCTAGCATGCGTGCAAGTCTTTCAGATTTAAACAGAAACCGGGTACCAGTGTGTTTACAGTAAACTACAGCGCGTGATGCGTCAGTGTGCTTTGAGTGGTCCAGTGTAAATTTGGTGCACGTGTGCACATTTTTCAGATATAAGCAAATGTCAGGTTTCAGTGCACCAGTAGGTGGGCTACGACCTATGACGTGTCAGTACTCCCGTGCGGATCAGTATAAGTCTAGCATGTGTGCAAGTTTTCAGATGCCGGGTACCGGTATGTTTTAGTGGATTACCAACGTATGATGCGTCAGCGGGCTTTGTGTGGTTCAGTTTAAATACAGCATACAGTGCGTTTTCAGATTCAAACAAGTACCGGGTATCGGTGAATTCGTAGTGAAATGCGGTGTGCCATGTTTGGGTGATTCAGACTAGCGCAGTGTGTGTGCATGTGTCTCAGTCCTAAGCAGATGTCAGTTGTAAGTTGTCTACAATCAACTACAGTACAGTGTATCAGAGCTAAGCAATTAAGGGTTGTAATCAGCTATGTCAGTTGACAGTTTACAGCTCTACATTGCGAAAAGTAAAACAGAGAAGAGTGTTACCTCGACAGCGCCGAAAGACAGGTGAGAGGTCGGCTCGCGCAAGAGGAGCTCCGGGTCCAGAGCCCTGTCAAAACCGCGGAAGTGGCGGAGTCCGTCTGGTGGTAGCACATGAATGGCCGGGCGATAGGTCGCCGGATCGAATGGTCGCTCGCTCAGCGGGAGGAGCTCGACCCCGGGGTCCATCTCATGGTCCGGGGGAGTCCCGACATGTGGAGTATCGTCTGCCATAGTAATGGTGGTGAGAAAATGGCCAGAAAAGCCGGAATACGAGAAGTCAACTGGAAAAGTCAACCCCGAGAGGGTCAGAAATGGCCGGGAAGGCCGGAAGAGGAAAATGCACGAAAAGGAAGGTGAAGTCGAGGGGAACAAGTCCCGAAAAAGTGGAAATACCAAAAGGGGCGCCGAAACAAAGTTTTGTTCGGTTCAAAATGTCCGAAACGCGGTGAACTTCGCGAATCGGACGACGAAAATGGCGCGAAAACTCGAGGAAATGAGCAAATGAGGAGGAAAAGAAGCACTAGAGAGAGAGGAGGAGTTTTCGGCGGAGGCAAAGTGAGGAAATAGGGTTTCAAGCCCTATTTTAAAAGACCCGAAGTGAAATGGCAGTTCTGCCCCCGATCAGCAACTTTTGGCCGGTCGGCACTATTTTGTGCCGGTCGGCACTTTTTGGTGCCGATGGATTAGTTCAGGCAGCCGGTGGCAGCCGGTGACCACCCCACCCAGCCGGTGGTGTTCCCAAGGATGTTTTTAGGCTATATGAGGGGTTTTGGGTCTTCATAGCTCAAGAAAATGCAAGAAAGTGCATCCCCGGTGCTCAACCGGCCTCCGTTTCGACCTCGGGCCGTGTCTTCTGTGCATGGCGCTGAGATTCAAGCAAGAATTGTATCCTTTTCGTATCCTTTTGTCTTTCGTAAAATTCAAAAGTTGCCCCGTGCGCATTGCACGCATCCATTACATTGTCCGGCGCGTCGCGTCGCGTCATCTTACACGTCCTTTGTGACTTGCATCATTTTCCATTCAAATGAGGTACGTGTGCCTCATTTCGCATTCTATTGCATCTCGAGGTACGCGTGCCTCGTCTTGCATCATCTTTCATCTTGCATTTCATCTTGATCCACGTGCGGTGTGCTACCTCACGTGCTTCATTTGCATTTCGTCTTAGTCCACGTGCGGTGTACTACCTCACGTGCATCATTTTGCATTCCAGTGAGGTACGCGTGCCCCACTTTGCATTCCATTTTGCATCTTGCATACGTCTTACACACGCCGGTCCGGCGGGACCTTAAACACGCACGGTCTAGGAGACCTTAAATCCTCGGGAGGTGTAAGACCTTCAGTGCATTAAAGTGCACACCTCATTGCATTTGGCATACATCGCGTCGCGCCGAGTGCGCACCCCATTTGCACTTCATTTTCCATCCAATGAGGTATGCGTGCCTCATGTTTCATTTTATCCTCACTTGCATTGTTTTACATCCCGTGTGGCACGTGTGTCACATTATGCAAATTGCCCCAACGAGGGCCCGGCGGGACCGAAAACACGCACGGTCTGGCGAGACCTTAAACCCGCTCATTTGCATTGTTATGCATCTCAAAAGCCGTGCGTTGGCACGCATTTCAAACATCATGCATCATTTGCATCGTCATGCATACGCTGTGCATCCCGGTCTAGGAGACCTTAAATCCTCTGAAGGTGCAATTCCTTTGGTGTTCGTCGTGCCCGAACGACTTTCGGTGGTCTGGTAAAGCCATCAGCCTGTGTTTGCGGTGAGTTCCTAGAAGACCAACTGGGACGGTGAAAACTAGAGTTTGAATGGCTTATGCCTAGAACGCAAAGGTTCGAGATCTCCGAGACTAAAGTCTGGTTTAAATACCCAGGGGGGTGTACCCTCGGCTTGAAATCTGTATGGAAGCCCCATAGGTTGAGGCGGCGTGTTTACGCCTCGATTCTGGATATTGAACCAACCTAGTATATCGCCCTGTTGGTAAGATAGGGAAAGCTGCAATCGTAGCCGTTGCATCATCATGCATCGTCATGCATCATTTGTAAATACTGCATATGTCATGCATTTCAAAAAAAAAACAAAACACAACACATGCATATGTCATGCATTTCATTGTAGTATAGTGCATTTGTCATGCATTTTCTGTAGCTTGCATGCATCCACTGCATCACCTCCGTCTATGGCTTGCGCCCTTCCTTGTTGAGCTTGGTCTGGTATGTGCCCATATTTTTCGTGTCAAAACACAGTTGTCGAGCTTTTGTGTCCGAGCCTTGAGGGTAGCGGCACCGTTTCTGTGTTAGACATGGCTTGTATGTGTACATGCCCTTCCTAGGCAAGATTTGGTTTGGCCTGCGTGCCATATCCATTGTATCAATATCCACTTCTATTGCATTTTAGTTACATGCATCCACTGCATCACCTCCATCTATGGCTTGCGCCCTTCCTTGTTGAGCTTGGTCTGGTATGTGCCCATATTTTTCGTGTCAAAACACAGTTGTCGAGCTTTTGTGTCCGAGCCTTGAGGGTAGCGGCACCGTTTCTGTGTTAGACATGGCTTGTATGTGTACATGCCTTTCCTAGGCAAGACTCGGTTTGGCCCGCGTGCCATATCCATTGTATCCATTCCCATTGCATTATAGTGTAGTATGGTTGCATCCGGCATTAGGATCATTATTCCCTCATTAGCGGGTCGTCACCCCACTTATGTCAATCCACCCAATACTTGTTCTTATGTCTGTCTACATTACTCATAGTTCTGTGTGCGCTCGCGCCTTGAGGGCTTCGACACCTTTTCTATGGTAGACGGACTTGTCACCTCCATCAATCTATTTGACATTCGTGTGGTTTCGAACCGCTCCTGATTGAATCATGATTCAGTCGCCCCTCATGTAGTTCGCATTGGTTTCAATTGCATTGCATATCATTTGCATTATTCATACATAGTTTTGTATATATTGCATATTATTTAGCATTCGCATTGCATATGTCATGCATGTTGCTAACGATATTGTATCTGTTAAGTTTGCTTTCTTTTCAGGCACGATATTGTATGTACGGTTCATTTACCGCTGGTGGAACCAGGCGAGCCGCACAGGTATTGTATCTCCCGAGTGAGACGTTTTGAGAATTGCATAATTCTCTTACATCCTTTCTGCATTGTGATGTAGACTGTTGCATGTTAGCTTATAACTGTCGCATGTATTGCTTCATTACAGCTTTCTTTGCATGATCATAAGTTATGCTCGGCTTCTTGCATTGTCAGTTGCATTTTGCCCCCGCCTACGGGCGCATATCTTATCTTTGGCATGTGTGCCTCCTGCATGAACTACGCTGGTTTGATTCCCTAAGGGATACGTAGGCAGCTTGCGAGTTCAACCATTTGCGCTTTGTATGTCTGTCCAAGTCTTCGGCCTTGTCAAAAATGGGTCGTCTCTGGGCTTTGACATTCACTCCCGTCATTCTTATGACTTTCGAGTTCTGTCAAAGAGGGGCAACTGTAGACACCCCATTTTTGACCGTCCTCAAGACTTGGACGTCACCGTTGGAACACTCGGTGATTATCCATGTTTGTGTTCGTTTGGAGTTCCCGGAGTTCTCGGCTGCGCGCGCCGTGCCTCAGGACCTCCGGACTCGACCGTTTGTGTCTGGTTGTGCACCAAACACTTGTGTTTTGCCTTGGGAGGGCAGGGAATGCTTTGTGAGGCATCCCCACATACCACCGGCTGGGGCTAGAGGCCACCGGCTGGCTAGAGTTGCCATCGGCACTATTTTGTGCCGGTCGGCACTAATTTTGTCAAAATGACATTTTTTGCCGGCCGGGCACTGTGCACTTGCTTTCTGAGATATTTTCAGACAGCTGTGTGCAATTGGTTTCCCCTCCATACACGTGTATGGAGGGATGAGCTTGCTTAGGGACTAAGCTTGTAAGCTTTTTGCCTATAAGAGGGAAGGTTCTTCCCTTTGCTCAAGGGTTACAAAATCTGAGAGCTTTAGACATTGTTAGAGAGTTAGAGCTCTGGTTCTTTTAGGGTTAGAATAGATATACACTCTATCTCTCTCTTTCTCTTTGAAAACTAGGTGTTTTGTGCCTTACTATTGCACACAAGCACCTAGTGTTCCACCTTCCTCTTGGTTCTGAGGTTCCAGAGGTTTGTTCTTAGTGTTCTTGACTGGTTTTGAGCTCAAGGACCCATCCACTCCAACCTTTGTGAAGGTGGTCTTCAAAGGCATTTTGTGCCGACCGGCACTTTTTAGTGCCGACCGGCAGTCAAATTGCAGCCGATATCTTCACTCAGTGCCGGTGGCCACATCCTTCAGCCGGTGGTGTTGTACCCCAGCCGGTGGTACTCCCCAGTGCCCTTAGAGGCACTCCTGGGACTTTGGCAATCTTCAGAGAAGGATAGCAGGGAAAACAGAGGCACACTTGCATGACAGTGCGATTCTGAACGAATCCCGGGCGCGCGACGCATTTGGGCCCTCCTCCCGAGGCATTTACTGTTTTAATTAGATTAATCATTTGTCTAATTAATTTAGTGAGTTTGTAATAATTAATTAGTTTGCGTAGTTAATTATTTGTATTATTATTTCGGTCCCTCCGAGTGAGGGCAAAAATGTAATAAGTGTGGGTGCGTGGGCATGTATGTCTTCCAATCCTCATTTCTTTCTATCCCTTTTATTTACCTGCTTACAATGGTAGATTAGGGCATATTTGATTAGCATACCTTATGCAATACATGCGTGCATTCATGCATTTGTTTACATGCACCGGGCTCGGTACATCATACAAACTGCATTGTAACTTTCAGTTTCCAAATTGAATACGTGATAGTTGTAACATTTCACGTGCCATGTTTAGGGTTAGCTGAGCCTGTTTAGATTACATCCCTGTATGCGATGCACTAGCCACTTAACATGAACTAGGTCATGCATGTTTGCTAACCCGGTTTCTTGTTTTGGCACGGAGTACGATGTAAGTGTTTTTGCTTTAGCATAATCACATGCGTGTGTGAATGTTTGCCATGACAATAGGATTGCCATGCGGCTAAATGCTTACATGAGATAAAACTGTTTGAATACCTGTGGGTGGAGGTTGGATTGCGTAAGTTGGAACAACTCATTGAAATCCGTATTTTAGCCTACTTGCGGGTAGCAAAATCTGACACGTTTTTCGAGACAAAACGGATATGCAATGATTATTTCCAAGTTAGGCAATCTAGTCTATACTTTTGTGTTGTGCGCATCACATAGTGATTCTAGGCTAATAACCGGAATAAGAACGCATAATGTTTTCAAAATCGGATATCACGGTTAGTAGAGGCCGGTCTTCGGACCGGGCGAAAGGGGGTGCTCATAGCTGACCTTCCCCGATCGTACCCAAGCTCCCGAGCCAAGTCACTTTGGTGATGACGGACACGTGGCCTTCGGCACCGAGTCAGGGTTTCCTAAATTCCCCCATTAAAAAATATTTAGGTGGCGACTCTGTAATCTGGCAAAGCAGTCCATGTTTGGCACTACTTTTTCAAAAATCTGTTTTTCTTCAAAACGATTTGCCGGATTTGGACTCTTTGGTTCGGATTTAGAACCGCAACACAAAAGGGAGTCCGAACTGTAGAGCGAAGCCCACGGGCGCGTCTACAGATGCTAAAGCATAAACACTTACAGTGTACTCCGAGCCAAAACAAAAAGCTAGTTAGAAATATGCATGATCCTAACTATACAAGATGCCTAATGCAACACATGCAATAATGCAACTAAATAGGCTCAGCTATCTAAGATGGCATATGAATGCAACGATTTGATACACGTATTCAAATAAGTATTGAAATACAATGCAGTTTGTATGATACACCGAGCCCAGTGCATGCAAGACAAATGAATGATGCACGCATGCAAGCATAAGGTATGCTAATCGAGATATGCCCTAAACTAACCATCGAAAGCGGTTAAATAAAAGGGAGAAAGAAGTGGGGTTGGAAGACATGCACACACACACGCACCCTTATTACAACATTGCGCCCTCTCGAAGGAGGGTCCGAGTAAATAAGAGCTAAACTAAGCTACTTATTACAAAATAACTAATTAACTATGCTAAGCTAATTAATAATAACACAATTGAATAACTAGCTAATATAAGCTAATTAGAATATTACAAAATAAACTAAGCTAAATTAATTACAACACATGTAATTAACTACAACTAGCTAATGAAGCGATGAAAATGGCCTCACAGACGAGGGAGGCATGCATGCTTGGTCGCGTCCTCCCGGAAATCCACTACCTTGCCTCTAAATGCCTCTGTTTGCACTCTTTTGACTTCTGAAAATTGTGCCAACCTCCAGATTGCTCTTGTTTGATCCCAAGAACATGCTGATGAACTGATCCGCTAGAAGTGATGGCCATCGGCCAGTATTGGTGGCCGGTCGGCTAAGGCATGTGGCCGGTTGGCCACTGATTCTTGAAATTTCTCCTTTTGCTACAACAGAGCACAAACAGAGGCATGACAGTGTATTTGCAAGGACATGTGTGTGCAACTACCCTCCTTATAATATCTCAAGCTCAAAGGAGCGTAGTACTCGACTCTCAAGCCACCAACCACGCATCTCAATGCATGATGGCCAAAGAGTCAAGCTTGCACAATGTTAGTGAATGCACACATAAGACTCTAAGTGTCGTCACCCTATCATACATGATCAAGGGTGACAACGACCAAGAAACGCAACACGCTTCATCACTTCGAGTATGAAACGTGCCACATTTCTAGTGTTTGGATTAACGTCCGATCCAAACACATGCAATGCAACACACATATGTTATCTTGGCATGCTTTACTTTGCTCGATTCTTGTTTACACATTTACATTACCAAACCATTTCTTAATTGATTCAGTCCAATGTGCAAGTCCTCTAAGGAGAGGAGGTCAACCAAAAGAATGGTTTAGGACATGAGAGGGATTATGCCCTTTGACTAGGAGGAACCCTCAAAAGAGGGTTAAAGCCATTTGGTCACAAACCCTACTTCATACTTAAACACAAGCTTAAGGCCTAACAACCCTCAAATCAAATTGAAAAATGAAGAAATAGGGGAGGTTACAGCTGCTTTAGTGCTGACATGGCATGCTAAAGACCTTAAAGCATGCAAGCAATACAAGCATAACATGTTGAGGGCCAAAAACATCAAAGCTAGTAAAGAGCATCACACAAGAAGCATGCAATACATAGCCTAAACAAACAAACCAGCTCTGGACAAAGCTCAATCATGCCAAGATAATGGCCTAAACATGCTGAAATGGTAGCCCAAAAACTTAGACAAACATGCATACAAATTGGCTTTCGAGCAAGGCACAAGGCACAACTCCCAAAAGCATTGAAAAAGTAGAACACGTATGTGACTACACTATATACACTGCAATCATGTGAGAAATGAGGCTAAGGCATACAAACAACTCAAGCAAAGCATGCTAGAGACTTTGAAGCTCAAAGCTAGTCAAGAGCCTATCATGCTGTGGCCATACAAAGTAAGCCTCAAAGGGGCCAAGACCACTCAAAACAGAGTTCAAGCATACTAAAATATGAGCAAAAACATGCTGGAGTGCAACCAAAATAAGCTAGAATAATGGGCTAAAGTAGCAAGCATGAAAAGCTAGTGAGCAAGGTTACACTACAAGTGTAAGAAGCATGCAAGAGGTGACTCAACCAAGCTAAAACAGAGTTACAACATGCTTAAATAAGACCAAAAATGGGCTGAGATTAAGCCAACACATGCTAGAATAACAAGCTAACTCATTAGGCATGCAAGGCTAGTGAGCAAGATTACACTACAAGTGTAAAAAGCAAGCAACCAATGATCAAACAAGCCAAAAACAGAGTTATGGAAGGTCTAAAAAGTCACAAAAACATGCTTGCACAAAGCCACAAAGAAGTAGAAACACATGCTCATTTAGTAGGCCATCAACATATACAAGCAAGACAAGAGGAGAGAGGACCACCCCCTCCTATTTGGGATCTCAAAACCACCTTTCCACCACTGAAATTCCTCTGGAATTCAGTGGTTAAAAGGCCAAAAGAGATAGTTGGAATAGCCTTAAAAGGTGGTACAAAAGCTTAGCAAATAAGCAACCAAAGAGGGTAGACCACCACTAACCCCAACAAGGACTCAAACCAACATTTTTAACACTTAAAAATAGAGCTTTTGTAGTTAACAACCAAGCCTAAAACAACATGCAAAGGTGGCTAAGATGGTATACAAAAATAAGCTTAAAAAGGGAATATGCTCACCATTGAAGCATAGCAGCAAGAGGACAACTTCTGAGCCAAAAACCAGCTTTAGAAGGCCCAAACAAGTCTTAAGGAATCTCAGCTCCAAGGTCAAGATGTTTGGCTAAGAGGGTTGTGTGCAAATATGTCAAGAACACTCACTTTCAAGCACTATAGAGTATAATATAGAGAGAGAGAGAGAAAGAGAATTCTAGAGAGTGTCAAAATTTGCTTCCAAAATTTCTGAACCCTCAAATAGGGTAAGGGAGCTCCCCTTATATAGGAAATGCAAGCAAAAAGCTTGCTTCATCCCTCTATACACGTGTATGGAAGATGAGCTTAGTGTTCAACAGCTGGAACAACTAGCACCAAAAATATCTGCAAAAGCAGAAAAAAGGGCCTCGGCCAAAACTTGTGGCCGACCAGCCATTAAAGAGGCCGACCGGCCACCAGCAAGGTCGATCGGCCACCACTGATGGCTGATGGAAGCAAGGCCTAGCCGATGGGTTATAGGGCTGGCCAGCAGGCCACCCTCTTTCCCCAGAAGCAAAGATACAAGTTCTTGGTGCACAACCAAGCACAAAACAGACAAGTCGAGAGGTCTGAAGGTAAGGCACTCCGCCAAGAACTTCAGGCACTCTAAACGAACACGAGCATGGATGATGATCGAGTGTTCAAACAATGAAGTCTAAGTCTTGAGGACGGTCAAAAATGGGGTGTCTACATAAGCTAATTAGAATGTTACAACATGAACTAAGCTAAATTAATTACAGCACATGTGATTAACTACATCTAGCTAATAAAGTGATAAGGATGGCCTCGCGGGCGAGGGAGGTATGCATGCTCGATTGCTTCCTCCCGAAAATTCATTGCCTTGCCTCTAGATGCCTCTGTTTGCACATCTTTGATCCTCTGAAAATTGTGCTAGCCTCCAGATTGCTTCTGTTTGATCTCAAGAACACACTGATGGCCGATCGGCCATGGTTGGTGATCATCGGCCAAAACTAGTGGCCGGTCGGCATATTTGATGGTTAGTCGGCCAGTACTGGTGGCCGGTCAGCCACTGCTTCCCTGCATTTCCTCCTTTTGCTGCAACAGAGAGCAAACAGAGGCATGGCAATGTATTTGCAAGGAAATGTGTGTACTGCCACCCTCCTTATCATGTCTCAAGCTCAAAGGAGTGTGGCACTTGGTTCTCAAGCCACCAACCAAGCATTTTCAATGCATGGTGGCCAAAGAAACAAGCTTGTACAAGCTCAATGAATGCGCACATAAGACTCGAAAGGCCTCCACCCTATCATACACAATCAAGGGGAATGGCGACTAAGAAATGTGACACGTTTCATCACTTTGAGTATGAAATGTCTCACATTTCTTGTGTTTGGATTAACGTCTAATCCAAACACAAGCAATGCAAATAACATGTAAACACTTCATGTATAACATGCTAAGGGCCAAATACAATGAAACTAGTGAAGGACACAACAGTAGAGACATGCTATACAATGCTCAAATGATCAAACCAGCTTAAGACAGAGTTACATCATGCCAAAATAGTGGCCTAATCATGCTGAAACTTAGGCACAAAAAGCAAGAAAAACATGCTCGCATGTTGGCTCACAAATAAGACACAAAGCATAGCTCTCAAAAGCATTGAACGAGTGGAATATGTGAGAGTATGACAGTGATATAAGCTCTGAAATTACATTCTAAATGATGCCATATCATGCAAATAACTCAAACAAAGCATGCTAGGGGCCCCAAAACACAAAGCTAGCAAAGCTAACTATACCATGGCCATACAAGGCAAGCCTCAAAAGACCAAGACCACTCAAAATAGAGCTAAAACATGCTAAATTAGAGCCAAAAACATGCTGATTCTAGGTTACAAAAGAGTAGAAAGATAGGCTAACTCATTAGGCATGTTAGGCTACTAAGCAAGATTACACTACAAGTGCAAGATGCAAGCAACCAATGACTAAACCAGCCAAAAATAGAGTTTAAATAGGTCCAAAAAGTCACAAAAACATGCTTGAACTAAGCTTCAAAAAGGGAGAAACACATGCTCACTTGGTAGGCCATCAACACATGCAAACAAGACATGAGGAGAGGGGACCACCCCCTCCTATTTTGGACCTCAAGACCACTTTTCCACTACTAAAATTCCTCTTGAATTCAATGGTTAAAGGGCCAAAAAGAGATTATTTCAAAAGCTTTAAAGGATGGCACAAGGCTTAGCAAATAAGCAATGAAAGAGGGTGGACCACCCCTAACTCCAACAAGGACTCAAACCAACATTTTTAACACTTAAAAATAGAGGTTTTTGTAGTTGACAACTAGGCCAAAACAGCATGCAAAGGTGGCCTAAACTAGTGTACAAAAACAAGCTTAAAAGGGGAAGAAGCTTACCCTTGAAGAACAGCAGCAAGACAACAACTTCTGAGCCAAAAACCAACCTTTAATATCCCAAATAAGACCCTCAAGCACCTCAGCAACAAGGTAGTGGTGTTTGACTAGGTGTTCTAGTGCAAATATGTGAAGAAAATACACTTTCAAGCACAATACACAGAGAGAGAGAGAGAGAGAGAGAGAGAGAGAGTAAGATTTTGCTCTTCAAAATTCTGAACCTCTAAAAAGGGGGAGGGACCTCCCCTTATATAGACAAAGCAAGCAAAAGCTTGCTTGACAAGCTAAAAACTTGTTTCCATCCCTCCATACACGTGTATGGAGGATGGTTTCAGTGCTCAACAGCTGGCACAACTGGCACACAAAATATCTGAAAAAATACAAAAAAGGCCGCCGGCCATTATCAGTGGCCGACCGGCCATTTACGAGGCGAACCGGCCATCAGTGTAGCCGACCGGCCACCATTGATGGCCGATGGAGAAAAGCCCTAGCCGATGGGTTGTAGGGCTGGCCGAGAGGCCACCCTCTTCCCCTAGAAGCAAAGCTACAAGCCCTTGGTCCACAACCAAGCGCAAAACAGAAAAGTTGAGAGGCTCCAAGGCAAGGCGCTCAGTCGAGACCTTCAGGAACTCAAAACGAACACAAACATGGATGATCATCGAGTGTTCAAACGATGACGTCCAAGTCTTGAGGACGGTAAAAAATAGGGTGTCTACAACATCTCAGCGGCACCTCGGCCATGTGGCGTCATTCAAAAAATATTTCCTCATAACTACCCCTTAGGTCTATTACCTCGGCAACCTGAGGTGATGGAACCTATATCGTCTGATTTCTAACCACGTTGACCGTATAAATATACTTCTCCGACCGAGATCATGACTCGTCGGTTTCAGGTAACCAGGACTCAGATGCCCACTTCATCAAGAATCAAGAACCAAGAACCAAGTTCTTTCAACATCTCAACCGAGATCGCTTCGTTAGCTGAGGTCATTACCCCACCAGTTCAAGAATTTCAAGAGCCTCCTCTGCGTATGAGTTGTTACGCTCCATTACCCCAACCGTTTCATACACATGTCACCATCCAATTGGTCCGTACCCATCACGCGTCAGTATGTCACATCAACTCTACAATACCGTCTGACGTCAGCATAGGCACTTCATCTAAGACAATTTGAGTAAGGTTTTGCCGCCTTTTTGAATTCTATCAAAACTCTTCCCTTTTTCTCCGTCTTTTCACTTTTGCAAACACTACTTCACTCTCTTTTCAGACTCTTTCTCTCTCTAGACTCCATTACTGTTCATTCGAACTCTGCAACCGTTCTGTTCATCTCCTTCGGTGAGCCTTTCATCATTTGGTTCCAGGCATTATCATCGTCAGACTCCGGTGAACTTCATTCATGCGTCTACTTCTCAGCTCCGCTCTGTAAGTCCCTTATTATAGACACCCCATTTTTGACCTCCCTTAAGACTTGGGTGCCTCACTCTGATCACTCAATGATGAATTGTTACGTTGTGTAATCGTTCAATTTCTTCAGCAAAAGAGCTTCAGTTTTAAGCTGTAAAACCTAAACCTTGTATCCCCTTTGAACCAAAACCTTATTTTTTCTAGCCTAAACCTTCAGTGAACTGCTGGCCAACAAATGGCCGATAGGCCATTTTTGATGGGCCGGCCGTACTTTTTCATGGTCGGCTGGCCATGTTTAGCGCAGTAGATATTTTGATAGCTACCAGTTGTCCCCATGTGCATGCCTTGCACCAGCTATCCTCTTTCAGATATTTTCGACGTGAGAACATGTTTTTCTATAAATACATGATCTCCCCTCATGGTTTGGGGTTAGAAAATTTTGGCCAAAAGCTATAACCTGTCCAACACATTTTCCTCTTCTCTTGTAATTTACATACACCATACATACACCTTACAAGCTGGAACTTAGGACTTTCGCTGAGATTTGTGAAGACAACTTCAGCATCTTGAGAGTGTTCAACTTGTGGTTTGTGAACTAGAAGCTCTTCTTTTCTTTAAAGGGGTAATCCTTGAGCTTTTGTACCATCTTTTCTCATTCTTTTCTTTGTTTTTTCATACTCTTTTCAAAGTGTTTTGAGGCCTGAAATATGTGATTTTAAGTCACAAAAAAGAGGAGGGGTTAGTCACCCTTCCTTAGGCTTGTTGGTTGGTTGAAACCCCTTGGCTTTATCCCATTTTGCTCACTTTTTCCACCTCAAAAACTTGATTTTCATCACTGTTTTTATGCTATTTCAGAGCTTTTTAGTGTGTTAAATTATGCTTTGAATATTGTAGATGTGTTGTAAGTCCTCATGGATTGGTATATAGGCTTTGGCTTCCAATCCATTTGAGTTGATAGTCTTTTCTTATTTTTTTTTTTATTGCTTTCATATATGTTCACACCATTGTAATCACCCACTTTTCAATAGCATTCTGCAATCTCCCTCATTTCTTTGTTTCTTTGCTTTATTTGTTTGATTAAGAGCTGTATCAAACAAAGGATTGTTGCTTAAGGCATAAGAAAGAGACCTCTTATGCTAAATGGTTTAGTCTCTTCAGAGGTTCATTACTAGGGCATTACATATCTCTCTTATGCTAAGCACAATCTCTTGTTTGATACCTCTCTTTATTGCCGGTGCATTTACTTCTAAGGGACTAATTTTCCAATTAGACCCTTGGAAATCACAAAGGAAAGGTTCATTATAGCTTATTATCGAGTTTGGATTTGGAGTCATTATCGCTTATTTTGGGTTTGACTAGTCATTATCTCTCTTTTCGAGTTTGACTAGCCATTATCGCTTGTAAATGTGTTTGATTCTTCCTTTGTAATTTCCCCCATAGAAAAGGGTTTGAAAAGCTCATTTCTCGGGTTAAGTCATGCTTGCTATTCTTTATTGCTTTTGGACTTAGTGGACGTAATCATCATTTTTGGACAAAAAGGAAGAAAAGATAAGAAAATGGAAAGGTAATGTAAAAAGGGCTAATAAAATTAGAGTAAAAGAAGTAAAAAGAGAATAAAATTTGGTTAGGTTCGATTAGACGTTATACCGAGCCTATTGTGTCTTGAATCATCGTATACTATTTTAGTGATGCTTGGTAATTCATGAGGCAAGTCTATCCCTTCCCTTGAGGTAACTCTATGATAGAGAGGAGTTATTGTCTATCTTTTGTTACATTTTATTGAGCTCTTATCCTATTGTTTCTAAGATCATCATGCAAAAAATCTGCGATAATTGATGATTTGATGATTGAATCTACTCCTCCCTTGATCATCTTCATGATAAGGAAGGACAAAGAGGATAAACATCTCCTGAAAGCACTCTGTTTTTTCTCTGTTTTAGCTCTGTTACAGCAGGGTGTTCCCTAAAAATAGTGGCCGACCGACCATCATTCTGTACAGCCAACCACTCTCTTAGGTCGGTCGGCCACCTATTTTGTACAGGCAGTGGCATTTTTACAACAGAACATAGCAGAATTTGAGGCCAAAAAAGAATAATTTTCTGACTGCAAACAAAGCAGTTTCTGACAGCAAACAGAGAGGTTTCCGGAGGATGTTCTCGATTGTGTGCATGCGGCTCCTCGCCTCCCGTTCGACTTCATTAGATTATATAGCTTTTAGAATAGTATGTTGTAATTAATTAGTTGCTTTACTTTCATTCAAACTTGTCATAGTTAATTAATTAGTTTATTCATTTGAGTTTGTAATAATTAGTTTAATTGGGACATTCATTTGGACCCCCTTGTGCGAGGACAAACTTGTAATATTTGTATGTCTTCCAACCCCCATTTCTTTATCCCTTTTATTTACTTGCTTACTATGGTTACATGTAGTATCATATTTTCTCTTCATATCATTACCATGACTTGCATCCATTTTTGCATACATTAGGATTTGGCTCATCATACTTGATAACATCGATTATTTCTTGCTTGAATACATGCGCTACCATATGCCTTGAATTGATTCATATGTCATGTTAAGAAGCCGAATCAGATAGTTGCATTTGGTGTGTTGCATTAGTCACTTTGCATAGTTAGAAGCATACATTTTTCTAACTATTTTTCTTTTCTTTGGCTTGCATCGGTTGAGTACTAGGTGAGCATTTTTGCTTTAGCATATTACATATGTGTTTGTGTTTCCATATCAAGCATAATACCATGAGGCTACGTGCTTATTCGAAATACCTCTTTGAATGCCTGTGAAAGAAGGCTACTTCGCTTAAGTTGGGATGACTTTGATAAATGTACATACGAGCTTACTTTTCAAGTAGCACATATTCAAACTCTTTTCAAATAAACATGAAATCAAAGCATTCCAAAATTGGTGAAATAGTCTGTACTTGTGTGCCTAATGTAGTAAGTTAGCATTAATAATCAGAACAAGAGCATATAGTGTTGATAAGAATCACATCATGATTAGTAGAGACCGATCTTTGATCGGGTGAGGGGGGTGCTCAATTCATGATCTTTCCCTCTCATACCTAAGTTCTCGAGCCAAGACACTTTGGTTATGACGGACAAGTGGCCTATGGCATGAGTCACGAGTTTCCTAAATTTTCCAAAAATATTTAGGTGGTGACTCTGAAATCTGGCAATGCAATCCATTTTCGACATCTCTGATGATTAATGGATTTTCTAAGATTTGCCGGATTTGGACTCTCATTTGTTTTGTTTTGTTTTTTTTTTTTTTTGTTTTTCTATTTTTATTTCACATTACACTTGTGAAACCAGATTCAGAACCATGGGAGTCCGAACTGTAGGGCTATCGTACCTGAGGAGACTAAACCCCTCTGAGGAGCACGAAAAGCTAGCTACACCTATTTCTTTTGTTTTATTTTTGCCTCAGTTTCTTTTACTGTTCTTGACTGTATCTCTTTCTTGATCATTGTATATTTCTTTACACACTGTATTTGCAATTATG
This sequence comes from Camellia japonica, assembly GCA_030407325.1. Taxonomy (NCBI): domain Eukaryota; kingdom Viridiplantae; phylum Streptophyta; class Magnoliopsida; order Ericales; family Theaceae; genus Camellia; species Camellia japonica. The sequence goes on from JAPPVO010000032.1 coordinate 96,746,275, forward strand.
TTGCCTTCAAGTCTGTATCCCCTGTTCTTCGTGTTTGTGCTCTATTTTGTTCACATTTCTTGCACACTACCTTGCACTCAATTGTTAGATATCACGAATCAATGCTTACAAATCTGTCAATGCCTTTGATTGTATTTATATGTTTATGAGTTTTGATCACTGTTTCACACTTTGAACATCTTCTGGAATATATGTCACTATATTGACCACATCTATGCTCTTTTTTGCCTTTACCTTGATTTTGAATCATGTTTTTCTTCTGTTTTTCTGGCTTGTTTCTAGATTCTTGCCCCCTGAGTCTTGTTCATTTTGGTAATTCTTGTGTAGAATTAGGATTGGGATTTGTTAGAAACCAGTCACTTAGGAAAATTGAACAAATTTTTCTTCAAAACCTTTCTTAGATCTCTAGAACCTCTACCCCAGTGCTCATTAGGGTCTCGCCGAGGTACTGAGAACCTTCCCCAACATAAACCATTACCATAATCCATTAAGCCGAGGTCATGGGAATGTTTAAGTGGAGGGTAGATTCACCCAGTAAATTAGAATACTTCCGCCAAGAGTTTAACATTCCGGCCAACATCTACCTTAGGTTAGCTGGTAAAGAGGATTCTATTATGCCTGGAGAAACCTACATGCCATTTCCAGTTGTGTCCATAATCGAGGGCAGAGTTAGATTTCCCCTTGACATCCTTTTCTGAGAAGTTTTGCACTTCTACAAACTTAACCACATGCAATTAGACATTAATATGTTTAGGGTTATCAACGAAACATAGTCGAGCTGTCTCACCGAGAAAATGCTACGATCACCCTGTTCAACATCCAAAACTGCTACACCATGTGTGGCCTTAAGTCCACCAGTGGCTACACTTATTACCTCAAACCCAGATCCACCGCATACAAATTGATAGCTGACCTCCCAGACTCCAACAAAGGCGCTGGAGATGACTACCTGATTGTCTCGGGCAATTGGGGACCTTCATCTCTACCCGCTACACCGAGGAGTCTTTAGGGAAGACGAGGGTAAGAACTTAGCCATCCAAAGTTCCCCTTCTTTTTAACACTTATAAATTTATTTCTTTTATCTATTTTAATATTTCCTTATTGTTTTTTGCATATCTTCCTCAGCTCCTAAAGAATTTCAGACAGACACACGTTCCAAGCCGAGATCTTGTTCGGCTTCTAAGCCTGCTAATCGAGGTTTACAAAACCCAAATCTTACTGAATTACGTGCCAACGTATCGCTCTCCGCTCCATGATATCCCTAGAAGAACCAAAACTCCATCATCTACTTCAATTCCAATGACAACTTCCTCACCAAGGCCTGATTAGGCATCCACGTCTGATCTCATGATTGCGTTATCCACCTCTGCTCTAACTCAACTTATTCCTCCATCACATCGTCAACGTCGTCGCCGACCTCCAAACACTCCTGCCGGCAGAAGTTGAAGCCGAAAGCGTTGAGGTTCAGATGTCTCGGTGCCTGACCTAGCAAATCTACTAATCACCTTACCAGCTTTCAAACTTAGCCCAAGAGTAACCATCACTGCAACTTCTGAAGAAATAGGTCGCAAACCACCCATTGTCGAGGACCTTTTAGCCGACATTGTTACAGTTCAATCTACTCATTCCCCTTAGTCTGTCTAGAAGCCAAAGAGGGTGAAGAAAACCAAGGCCAAGGCCAAAGTTACCACCATACCTTCAGATTCTGAAAAGGATCCTGAGGATACAATCCCGATATCCAAACTAGTCGATGCTGAGAAGAGGTCGGCTAAGGCTGAGTCGTCTGATGTGCCTCCGCCGAAGTGGCTGAGATTTGATGATCCTGACGGTGGGAGTGGTTTCTATCCCGAGGAAACCTGGCTCTCCGAGGTTCGCGTTGGTGACTGTCCTCTAAAAGTCAGTGACAATGCCATAGAGAACCTCAAAGTCAGTGCTACTCTGTCCATGGTCATTCTTCTTCCAACTAACATGAACCAGATTGCCGACTTCAACCAATATGAAAACTTTTCCATGATGATGCAGCACTCGATCTTGGTAAGTTTCTTAACTCTTCTTTTTCCTTTACTGTTTCATATTTTAGTATTTTACACTTATCAAAAAATTTCTAACTTGTTTCTTTTCTTGTAAGCCACCCAATATGCGTATTCCCACGCGGTCAAGGCCGAGTTGGTGAAGAAAGACCTCATCAAGAAGATCTAAGAAGCTGCGGGTTTTCTTTCTTCACTCAATAAGGTCGAGGCCAGGATCAAGAATCTGATAGACAAGGCCAGCGTCACCAAGACAGCTCAAAACAAGGCCGAGGCCACTACCGAAGCTGCTGAGGCTGCTGCCGAGGTTGCGGAAGTCAGAGCAGGCGAAGCCAAACTTGCAAAGGCCCTCACGACAAATGACACCAAGATCAAGGCCGCTGACGAGAAGGCCTACGAGGAAGGGTAAGCCGACGTGGGCGACCAGTACAAAAAGCAAGTCAATCTAGCCTGCAACAAAGGCTATTACTTAGGTTGGATGTCTGCACTTAAGAAGCTGTTGGTCTCCGATGATTTGCCCCTGAGGAACATCGGCCAACTCGACGTGCCTTTCCCTCCTTCTCCTGCCGAGTTTGAGGAAGAAGCTGACAGCGAAGAGGCCGACGTCGAGGAGGTTGTAGGGGAAGCTGATGCTGAGGTTTTTGCTAGGGCCAAGTTCCCTACTCTAAATGATCAGGTCTTAAACTTGACTGAAGATGATGGGGATGAGGTTTCCAAGAGTGCCTCTCCCAACAAGGATACCTTTGGCGGCAAAGTCCTCTCTGCCAAGAAGAGCTTGGACCAAACTTTACTAGAGATCGATGCCGAGATTGAGGCAGAGAAGAGTGCACTGAACGCCGAGGCGGATCAGCCAATGAACCAAGCTGTTGACACTTAGGAATTTTTCTTTTCCTTTCTTTCTCTTCAGTTGTAACTTTTCTCTTTTCTTCTTTTTCTCTCAAATACTTTTGGCTTTGTCGGGCCGATGTGCCTGTGGATGTAATCAAACAAGTTTTTCCTTCAATGCGTGTCTTTCTTCTTTTTCTTCTAAGTGTTGGATGTTTGCCTTTCGTAACTGTTGTGTGGATGCTTTGCTATCTTTTCTGTCTTGTATATTTCCATACTTATACTTTTTCTTATCCATCTAAGTTTGACAACTTGGTTGCTTACCTCAAATCAAAATACCTCGGGTATAGCACTGGTCAATTAGCTCAGACTAATCATCTCAGATGTAGCCTAGTGATCAGCCATCTCAGGTAACATATCTCAGATAGTATCTCTATCAATCATCTCGGATAACTTCAACTTGTAAACGTTTCCTAAATTTTTTTACAAGTGTTATACTTATTCATGTTTGCTACCCCCTAATGTAAACTTAAGTATCACTTATGTTCACATTAAAGATGCATTGCCTGGGAGCTTATGCTAGAAGATGATTTGGTGTTCCTCTTGGTGCCAACCTAGTTGGGATCTTGATCGTTCACTTCGATGCTTATTGCACTCTCCTCTTTATTGATGTATCTTTTTATACTTTGTATGTTTTCATCAATAAAACTTTTTTTGTTGATAAAAAAAAAAAAAAAAGAAGTATCAAATAGCAGCAAAGCACTTTAAGGCAGGCAATGCCAATCACATCACAAATGATCTCCCATTCACTTTCACATATCAGAATTACAATATATTCTTGACAATGACTTCTTCCTATCAGCTCTACTCTTGTATTTCAACTTATTAATTTTTATTTTTTATTAGAATGTTCAATTTGTATAGTATAGGTTTAAAGTTCAATAATTCTATGAACCTTGAAAATTTTCCTATAATTTTATCATGAAAGTGAAGTGGAGGGTGCAGATTTAAATTTAGTTTTTTTTTTTTTTTTTCTTGATCGGCAAAATGAAGCGAATTTCATCCACTTTTTGAATTATGGCCATAGGTAAGATGAATCTCATCCACTTTTTGAATTATGGGTAAAAATCTAGGTACTTCTAAGTGGGTAACACAATTGTTTAAAGTTTGTAGAATATGAATCACTCCATAATAAATGTGGTCTATAAATTTAATGTTTTGAGTAATTTTTTGCAGTACATAGTGGTGCTAAAACACCTAATTTAGTCACTAGTCACCAATCCAGCTGCCATCTTGATCCCCTGTAAGAGTATCAATTAAAATGAGAACCAAATTACCCATCTCCATCCCTGTAAGAAAACTTAGAACCAAGCAATTAAACACCCCCTTACCCATCTTGATCCCCTAAAAGAGTAGCATCAAAGCACTTTAAGGCATGCAGTGCCAATCACATCACAACTGATCTCCCATTCACTTTCACATATCAAAATTACAATATAGTCTTGGCAAATGACTTCTCCCGATCAACTCTGCTCTTGTATTTTCATTAAATTTTTTTCTTTTTCTTTTCTCTTTTAACAGTCAGTCGTGGAGCTGGTATAGAATGTTAGAATTTGTCTATAAATACATACATACATACAAACCATCTCTTCCGGCAAAAAAACCACCTATTCCCACTGTATTCATCATGGGTACACTAATTCTTCTGTTACTTTTCCTTTCTTCTTCTTTTTCTTCCCTTCCGCTCATGACTTAAGCAAAATATTATTTTGTACCTTAACTCCACCACTTAATCTCTTCCCTTCCCATTGTTTTTCCAACCAGAATATTATTTTGTAAATCCATAGAAAATAATTTTCTTAAAAGAAGAAAGAGAAAAGGAAACAAACGAAAAATTCTGTAAACAGAATAATTTGAATCTGTCTTAAGATTGTTGGAACAATCTTCTGAGTACATAAAATAAAAGGATACAAAGTCAAACAAAATAAAATAAAACTTACAGAATTTATTTTGTAGAACCGAATTAATAATTCAAGACCAAGTCGAGTGTGTGACACTCTGTCCTTAAGACAGATTCGCCCCGCTACGGTGCTTACGGTTGAGTGGCGTCTATCTCCCAGGATACAATGATATTAACCAATTTGTAGTAGCATTCCAAAACAAATTGTTCGGCCAACCAAACCTATGTTCTAACTCTCTGATTATTTAATCTAAAACTAATATATGAAGAATAAATGCACTAGAGCAAAATCTGGATAGCAAAGGCAAAAAAGCAGACTGATTTTCGGATGGAAATTTCGATCTCCAAGACTGCTGGAATTGATGGGTATATATAGGCACTAAACCTTGTCCAAACAGGTTCCAAAGTTTGAATGAACAGATGCAAAGTATTAATTTCAAACAATTCTGACCGTTAGCACTTTGAACCCTTAAATTCAAACAATTTTTGAAAAGTTGTCCGTTGGTAGACCAAGTCAAAGGAACTGTTAGTACTTTATTATTTAAACTATTTGAAATATATATATATATATATTAAACTATTTGAATATATATATATATATTTAAACTATTGAAATAGTTTAATAAATAAAGGAAGAGGTACAAACTTTAGGAAACCACTTAGGAACCTAAAATTTGAATTTAGAATTAAATTAAATTCCCACAATTATAAACTTTAGGAAACCACTTAGGAACCCAAAATTTGAATTTAGAATTTAAATTAAATTCTCACAATAATTTTTATTGAAAAAATTCAAATGAATTTTATCTAAAAAATTAATGTTAGACCCGAAAACGACGTCAACTTCCCATTCACTCATAAATGGTTTTGACGTTCCGTCTTCACCGTGTGACTTGCCACGCGGCAAGGAACACTTCACCTCTTCGGACCCACCCCAAAAGGCGTTTGGGGCCCACTCAAATTTGGGCTAAAAAATATACCTCTATTAAACCATTTTTTTTTCCCAACAATCCCCCACATGAATGGAATTTGACAGAGAGAAAATGCAACAACATGATCTAATTACAGAGAGTACAGAAATTGGAAATATTCTGCAAAGGATAGGTAGCAATACAAGTCTGTTTGGAATTCTGCAAAGGATAGGTAGCAATACAAGGATAGGTAGCAATACAAGTCTGTACAGAAATTGTCTAAAGCTATGAATTCTGATTCCATAGTAGACCTAGCAATACAAGTCTGTTTGGAAGATTTCCAAGATACAACCGCCCCACCAAGAGTAAAGACATACCCACTGGTGGACTTTGAGTCTCTAGTATCCAATATCCAATTTGCATCACAGTATCCTTCAAGTACTGCTAGATATCTAGTATAATTAAGCCTAATGTTACGAGTAAATCGGAGATATCTTAAAACCCTTATAATTGCTTTCCAGTGTTCTACTTCCAGGTTACTTGTATATCTACTTAATTTACTTACTGCATAAGCAATATCTGGGCGAGTGCAGTTCATTAAGTACATTAAGCTTCCAATAATTTAGGCATACTCTAATTGAGAAATACTTTCCTGTACATTCTTAGAAAGATACAAATTAACATCTACAGGTGTTCTAGCAAGATGATCATCATCTTTGCTGAATTTGTCAAGTATTTTCTCAATGTAATGAGATTGTGACAAAGCATATCCTTCTGATGTTTTGGTAATTTTCATACCAAGAATTACATCAGCAATGCCCATGTCCTTCATGTCAAAATGTTTATTCAACATTTTCTTGGTAGTTGTAATCATATCATTATTACTACCTATGATGAGCATATCATCCACATAAAGACATACAATGACATAACCTTTGTCTATGTTTTTAATATAAACACATTTGTCACACTCATTAATTTTAAATCCATTTAACATCATTGCTTTGTCAAATTTCTCATGCCATTACTTTGGCGCTTGTTTTAAACCATATAATGATTTAACCAATTTACACACTTTATTTTCTTTTCCTGGAACAGAAAAACCTTCTGGTTGTTCCATGTAAATTTCTTCATTTAACTCACCATTTAAGAAAGCGGTTTTCACATCCATTTGATGAATTTCTAGATTGTATAGAGATGCAATGGCAATTAGCATTCTAATGGATGTTATTCTTGTAACTGGTGAGTATGTGTCAAAGTAATCAAGACCTTCTTTTTGTCTAAAACCTTTAACCACAAGTCTTGCCTTATATTTGTCTATTGATCCATCCGCTTTCAATTTCCTTTTGAAAATCCACTTGTACCCAAGAGGTTTACAACCTGGTGGCAAATCCACCAATTCCCAAGTGTGATTTTGCAAGATGGATTCAACTTTACTATTGATAGCTTCCTTCCATAAAGGAGCTTCAGGACTGGACATAGCCTCTTTAAAAGTTAAAGGCTCATTTTCTAATAAATATGTTAGAAAATCTGGACCAAAAGATTTTGAGGTTCTAGCACGTTTACTACGCCTAGGTTCCTCTTCCTCATTTTGATCTAACTCTTGTTCTTGATCATGTTTTTAATCCTGACTAGTAATAACATCATGAGATCTTTTATGGTTACTAATCTCTTGTCCAGTCTTATTTGGAAATACATGTTCAAAGAAAGATGCATTCCGAGATTCAATAATAGTATTTACATGCATTTCAGAATGTTCTGATTTATGAATCAAAAACCGATATGCACTACTATTCTTGGCATAACCAATGAAAATGTAATCAATGGTCTTAGGACCTATCTTAGTCTTTTTAGGACTAGGAATAGCCACTTTAGCCAAACACCCCCACACTTTTAAGTATTTGTAGGATGGTACTCTTCCATGCCACAATTCATAAGGTGTTTGATTCACTTTCTTTCGGGGTACTTTATTAAGTATATAATTAGCAGAAAGTATTGCTTCCCCCACAAGTTCTGAGGTAATCCAGAACTTATTAACATGGCATTCATCATTTCTTTTAAAGTTCTATTTTGCCTTTCAGCAATTCCATTTTGCTGAGGTGAGTAAGGAGCGGTGGTTTGATGAATTATTCCATGTTCTTTACAAAATTGACCAAAAGATAATTCATATTCACCACCTCTATCACTTCTAAGTTTCTTGATTTTCTTACCAAGTTGATTTTCAACTTCATTCTTATATTGAATGAAAGTTTCCAAAGCTTCATCCTTGGTTCGAATTAAATAAACATAACTGTATCTAGTATAGTCATCTATAAAAGTGATAAAATATTTTTTCCCACCTCTGGTTTGAATTGATTTAAAATCACAAATGTCACTATGAATTAGTTCAAGTGGTTCCATACTTCTTTCAATTGAATGAAAATGAGTTTTAGATAATTTTACCTCAATGCAAATTTCACATTTATGATTTGAATCAATGTCAAATTTAGGTAAACATTCGATATTAATTAATCTACGCAAAGATCCATAATTAACATGTCCTAGTCTACCATGCCATAAATTTGAAGACTCAAGCAAGTAAGAAGAAGATGTATTCTTATTAATAACTGAGGGTACAACGGTCATTACATCTAACTTGAAAAGGCCATCAGACATGTAACATTTTCCTACATACATCCCCTTCTTAGTAAGTACAAATTTATCACTCTCAAATACTAGCCTAAACCCATTCTTACTCAACAAAGATCCGGAAACAAGATTCTTGCGAATGTCCGGTACATGCAGTACATTGTTGAGAGTGAGTTCCTTTCCAAATGTCATCTTGAGTACAATCTTTCCTTGTCTTTCAACTTTGGAAGTTGAGGAGTTGCCCATAAAAAGTTGTTCACCATTGTCCACTGTAGAATAAGATGTGAACATCTTTTTGTCGGCACAAATATGGCAAGTAGCACCAGTGTCCACCCACCATTCTTTAGGATTTCCGACAAGATTTGCCTCGGAAACAACTGCAGAAAGATTGATATCATCTATACCATTGGAAATATTGTCCACTTCGGTCATATGGGCTTGAGCAGGCTTCTTGCTTGTTCTTCTTTTGCTTTTGCCTTTGCTACGGCAATCTTTTGCCCGATGTCCCTCTTTGTCACAAATGTAACATTTGCCATTAAACTTGTACTTTTTATTTTCCCCCCCTTTAGAGCCTTGTGATGAACTTTCTCCAGAAGACTTTCGTTTCTTGGTTTTTGAAGCATGTTCCAGCACATTTGCCTTAGACTCCATAGGATGCTTACCAGCCTGCTTTTCAGAATTGCGGTTGTCCTCCTCAATCCTCAAACGCACAATTAATGCTTCCATAGAAATTTCTTTGCGCTTGTGTTTGAGGTAGTTCTTGAAATCCTTCCAGCCTTTTGGTAATTTTTCAATTAAGGCTGCAACTTGGAAGGATTCACTAAGAGACATGCCTTCTGCGTGAATGTCATGCAGAATAAGTTGGAAATCTTAAACTTGGCTGATCACAGTTTTTGAATCAACCATTACAAAATCCAAGACTCTGCCAACCACAAATTTCTTTGAGCCGGCATCTTCCGTTTTGTGTTTTTTCTCTAAAGACTCCCAAAGTTCCTTTGCTGTCTTGATAGGACTATAGACGTTGTATAATGTGTTGTCAAGTCCGTTCAAGATGTAGTTCCGGCAAAGGAAATCGGCATGTTTCCAAGCATCAACTGCAGCAACCACTTGCCGGTCGGTTTCATCCTCTTTCAAGATAGGAGCATCTTCACGGAGGAAACGAGTCAGGTTTAGAGTTGTAAGATAGAACAACATTTTCTGTTGCCATCTTTTAAAGTCAGTTCCTGAGAACTTCTCTGGCTTCTCTCCATGATTTATTGGTACTGTCACCACAGGAGAGGGGGTTGGTGCAATTGCAGCCACCACAGTAGTACTTATTTGGGCATTTGTTTCAGTAGCCATCAATTCTAATTTATAAAACAAAATTATAATTAGAATTTACACTACACAGAAAATTAAACCAAATTCACATAATTAAATTCTGTAAAAATAAAAGAAATAAGAATGTAACTTTTATTTTCCAATTAATTTAAAAATAAAATAAAATTTTATTTAAACAAATTAAACCAAAACTACAGAAATAAATTCTGTTAAAATAAAGGAACAAAACAAAATGTAACTTTTATTTTCAATTAATATGGAAATAAAATAAAATAAAATTTTATTTAACCAAATTAATTCCACACAGAAAACTAACCCAAATTCACAGAATTAAATTCTGTAAAAATAAAAGAAATAAGAATGTAACTTTTATTTTTCAATTAATTTGGAAATAAAATAAAATTTAATTTAACCAAATTAATTCCACACAGAAAATTAATTTCTGTAACACTTCAATAATTAAAATACTAAAACAGAATTTTAAGTAATGAAAACTCAGAAAATACTTTCTAAAACCCAAAATTAATTTCTGAAAAAATTCCACAAACATATATTCTGAATTGTTAATGACACCAGTATCGTACTACTAGTTGTCAAAGAAAATAGACAGTATATTACTACTATCTGTCAAATAGCATATAATCACTATTTGATTTTCCAACCAGAATATTATTTTGTAAATCCATAGAAAATAATTTTCTTAAAAGAAGAAAGAGAGAAGGAAACAAACGAAAAATCTGTAAATAGAATAATTCGAATCTGTCTTAAGATTGTTGGAACAATCTTCTGAGTACATAAAATAAAAGGATACAAAGTCAAACAAAATAAAATAAAACTTACAGAATTTATTTTGTAGAACCGAATTAATAATTCAAGACCAAGTCGAGTGTGTGACACTCTATCCTTAAGACAGATTCGCCCCGCTACGGTTCTTACGATTGAGTGGCGTCTATCTCCCAGGATACAATGATCTTAACCAATTTGTAGTAGCACTCCAAAACAAATTGTTCGGCCAACCAAACCTGTGTTCTAACTCTCTGATTATTTAATCTAAAACTAATATATGAAGAATAAATGCACTAGAGCAAAATCTGGACAGCAAAGGCAAAAAAGCAGACTGATTTTCGGATGGAAATTTCGATCTCCAAGACTGCTGGAATTGATGGGTATATATAGGCACTAAACCTTGTCCGAACAGGTTCCAAAGTTTGAATGAACAGATGCAAAGTATTAATTTCAAACAATTCTGACCGTTAGCACTTTGAACCCTTAAATTCAAACAATTTTTGAAAAGTTGTCCGTTGGTGGACCAAGTCAAAGGAACTGTTGGTACTTTATTATTTAAACTATTTGAAATATATATATATTAAACTATTTGAATATATATATATTTAAACTATTGAAATAGTTTAATAAATAAAGGAAGAGGTACAAACTTTAGGAAATCACTTAGGAGCCTAAAATTTGAATTTAGAATTAAATTAAATTCCCACAATTACAAACTTTAGGAAACCACTTAGGAACCCAAAATTTGAATTTAGAATTTAAATTAAATTCTCACAATAATTTTTATTGAAAAAATTCAAATGAATTTTATCTAAAAAATTAATGTTAGACCCGAAAACGACGTCAACTTCCCATTCACTCATAAATGGTTTTCACGTTCCGTCTTCACCGTGTGACTTGCCACGCGGCAAGGAACACTTCACCTCTTCGGACTCACCCCAAAAGACGTTTGGGGCCCACTCAAATTTGGGCTAAAAAATATGCCTATATTAAACCATTTTTTTTTCCAACATGTATGAGATTGACAGGGCAATTTTTTCTTTTTTCTTTTTTTTGATCAGCAAAAACACTTTATTGATGAAAAGAGCAATAAACATGCTAAGATACATCAACAAAGCAGGGCCAAGAATAGGGAGGAACCAATCTTGTAGCAGCCCCAGAAAGCACGAAACAAAATAACAAAGCAGCAACAGATAGTAGAGAACAAGGATGTTCTGCTACACACTAGAATAAAGCTGAAGCACACTCGTAAAAGCTAAAGACAGAATAGAAAAAAAACCAAACCCACCCAACAGATTATGAGCCAAAGAAAACAAAACCAAGAAGCAGGGCCAAACCACAGCTCCCGCTGCTGAACACCAGAACAATGCAAATAAAACCAGATTAAACAAAGCTACTGCTGTTCTCCTAAACCAGGCACCTTCTAATCTGTTGCAGATTGTGAACCAGATCACTGACAAAATAATTCAGAGAAGGAACTGAGGACTTGACCCACAAGGCAATTCGCACCTTAATGGATTCGCACATAACGTCAAAAATAGGCTGCACCCCATTAAACACACAATTATTCCTCTATTTCCAAATGGACCAGAAAATAGCAAAAGGGATTACACTCCATAACAATTAGTCTAGTGATTTATGTAGTTGTCTTTTGGGACAGTGAATGTCAGAGATTCACACTTTGAGTTAATAGAGTAACTATAACCCTTTCATTATAATTTTACTTACTAACCTATCCTAAAACCGTTTCGTATGGCAAAACAAAATGGGGCAAATTACCCATCAATGAGACTTCTAAAATTTTATTACAAATTCATGAAAATTTTTATATTTTTAATTATTAATATTTATAATGTTTACAACTTATTTGTAATTATTTTTTAAAATTACTACTGAATTGAAATTCCCCCCCCCCTCAAAAAAAAAGAGAAAAAAATGTGTATGAGAGAGAGAGAGACTAACCAGACACAGACACAAGGAAGATGGCGAAGAAAAGCCTCTTTACAAAAACCTTCTCCGTAGCCTTGAAACAAGTTGGGCAGTGCAGTGGAATAACTTGCACTCTAGTATTGAGAGAGACTTGGCCCCAAACAATATATATAGGGATTGAGTGGGTGTTTGGGGTGATGCTAAAAGAGTAAAAAAGTCAAATGTTACATTATTTTTTTCAACATGATAATGCTCTGGTATGTAATATACACCATAACACCGTATGCAACCTTACAAAAAATTATGTAAATTTTCATGAACTTATATAAGTGATCTTACAAATCACAAATTTGTGAAATTTCTCTATGACAAACTGAAATTTCTCTAATAATATTATTGAGGAACCTTAACTAATAAGAAAAATCATATTGGATCCCTCTTACTACCAGAAATTAGAGAGTGATGTTTCACTAATTTTTTCATATAGTAAATATTGATTTTTACTACTTCAAATAAAATTAAAAAAAAATAAAAAAATAGTAAAAGGTTCCACTGATTGATCTTATGCCATATAAAGTGCCTTGGAAGGTGTTGACTAGTTTTGCCTTCCATAATAAATCTAATTCGATATGTAATCTTAGTTTTTAAAAATATTTCCTACTATTTTTTATGTTGATTTTAACCCTATATATTTCATTTACAACTATTGACATCTTCCAACAGATTTTACAACCGATTGGGTAATCTTTTTATTTTTATTTTTATTTTTATAGAAAAAATCAAATTATTATTGGTAAAACAAAAAGTGAATATCTATACTATATATTAACCAAAAGTGATCATTTGGGAACTCCAATATTTCTAACTAAATATCTAAATTTTTGAATTAAAAAATAATTTTTTTAAAAAGCTATTGACTAACCCATTAAACCAATAATTATAAAAAAAATATTAATTATCTCATTAGTTTTGATTTTTAAAATAAAAAATAAAAAATTCCTTTCTTGATTTTCCTAAATCTATTCTCTCTAAAAAATTTAAGAGGAAAATTTGAGATATCTCCAAAATATTAATTTAAAACTTTTAATTTTATGATTTTTGAAAATTGAGAAATATACATATGGAAAATGGTTTCCATTTATTCTTACAAATTTTACAATCGATTTGGTCAGCGTAATTTTTTTTTTTTTCAATTTTTTTTATATGGAAAATGAAATCTTTACTGGCATTAGGTCCAATTTAAAAAGAGTATAAGACATAGATCCAGTGGATATTTTTTATTGGTGAGAGATCCACTATTTGTCAAATAATTTAGTGAGAAGTAGGGTTGCAAACGAACCGAGTCGAGCCAAGTTTTGCTGAGTTTGAGCTCTGCTCGTTTACTTATCGAGCTCGTTTATTGAGCTCAAGCTCGCCTCAATAAGGAACTAGGCTCGAGCTCGCCTCAACTCGTTAATATTAATAAAACTCGAACTCAGCTCGATAATTTTTTTTAATATTATTTATATGATTTAAATAAAAAATATTATTTATATTATTTAATATATAAATAATGTATTTATACTATTATTTATATATATTTATATATTATTTAATATATGAATAATATATATAATTTAAATAAAGGTAAACAAGCTGAGCTTGACGAGCCAAGCTTATGTGAGCTCGTTTACTAAACGAACCGAGCCGAACCGAGCTATTAACAAGCCGAGCTAAGCTTGTTCATGAACAGTTCTGTTCATTTGCAGCCCCAGTGAGGAGTCCTTTTGTTATTGAGGAGGACATTTTATTTCTAATTTTAGGCCTTATCTATCTGTTGAATTTTTTTTGCTATTTGTTTAATTTTTTTGACTATCTATTCAACTTTTTTTTTTTAAATCTTTTTAATTTTTTGACTATCTATTTAATTTCTTTTCCTCATCTGTTCAAATATCTGTGATGTCCTGGGTCTTAGACTTGACTGATATTGTGTAATCTGATAGTTTGTTTTACTTATGGCATTTTGATTATCGTATTGGGTCGTTGAAATTTCAATTATACTCTTACTTAACATCTCTTAACGTTTCCAAGTTAAAATTTTGAGTTTTGGGAGTTGGAACTAGTTTTGGGGTGTGAAATCAAAATTTTGGCTTTGGTTGGCAAAACTGCTCGTGCGGATTTGGCAACTGCTCGAGCGGAATCACATAGAGTTTTTGGAAAATTTATGGACAAAATCCGCTCGTGTGGATCTGAAAATAGCTCATGCAAAATTTTGATGAAAATCTAGGTTGTTCACTGTCTCAAACCGCTAGTGAGAGGCATCAGAATCTGCTCATGCGAATTTCAATGCATCTGTCTCGAATTCCACAAAACTGAGGCCAAAAGACGTGTTTTGTACACTCTTTCATGTCTCTCTCTATATATATATATATATATTCATTTTTTATCTTCCTTCTCTTTATAAACCTACACAAATCCAAACTTCTCTCTAAGATTTAACAAAAACCTTCAAGAATTTGATAGGGATTTTTACACCAAATCGAAGAGGGCGACGAGGGCTACGTTTACACCAATCGAATCAAGTTTTCATCAACATTGAATTCTAGGATTTTCATCTCCTTCCTCTCCCAAGCTTAAGGTAGGGACATTCTTAGAGTTGTATATACATTTTTGCAAGTCTATGCTTGTTTGAAGTATTTCTTTCATGTTTGAACTATGGTTTGGGTTCATGAACTCTAGATGGGTTTTTAAGGTGGATTTTCTCTATATTTCCAAAACGTTTTAGAGTATGAGCTATATTCTAAAGTGTGAGTGTTGTTTTGGAAAAATCCTTTCAAAAATGGGACAAAAACCTAGTTTTGGCGGAAACCCTAAAAATTTGGGGATTTTGGAGAAGATGTTGAGGTATTGTGAAGTTCATGCTTGATAAACTA
This sequence comes from Camellia japonica, assembly GCA_030407325.1. NCBI lineage: Eukaryota > Viridiplantae > Streptophyta > Magnoliopsida > Ericales > Theaceae > Camellia > Camellia japonica. The sequence goes on from JAPPVO010000032.1 coordinate 96,761,573, forward strand.
TTATATGAATAAATAGTGGAGAAATTTCTATAGTTGTATCAAATGAGGGATTTCATGGAGAAATGAGAACTTTTCATTTTGAAGCTTGATGAATAGCTTGTTGTTGGATTGTCTTGGAAAGACAGTTTAAAATGATGATTATTATGTGAAAAAAATGTTTGCATGATGATATTGCTATATTATCTCTTGGAAGATATATATTATAATGTTACATTGATAAGAGATGTGAAAATTTTGATCACAATGGAGGATTGTGTGATAGAAATTGAAAATGGAACTATATTAATGCATTGTTACATGTTGCATTACCATTCCACTTCATCTTTGTTATCATTGATTTGGAATTTTGCATTTGAAAATTATTGCTTTGAGAAAGGAATTGTTTTGTGAAACAAGATCATCTCGAATTGTTTTGGGGTAAATACGTTGATAAGTCCGAATAGGGGGTGTAGTTTGGTATTGATTAAGTTGGTTTGAGTGTCCATGGTGAAAGACCGAAAACACGCGCGGAAGAGATATCACGTGCCTTCCAGTTAGCAACCGGTAAAGTGGTGATTGGTAGTGCTTGATATACCTACTTGCAGACACCAACCTAGGGATTACCTGTGTCGTATTTAGCACCCCTTGAAACCACATTGAAGTAATTGAATTGTTGTGCTTTCAAATTGCATCGTGCACAAGATTTTCAAAAGATAGAGATATGTATTTTGAGCATAACATGCTATATGCATTCATCTCAAGAGACTATATAAAATGTCTATAATTTGTTAAGATCTTCCTACTAGGCTTTGTGCTCACCCTAGTGGATTTTGTCCAAGAAAAGATGTGGTGATCCTGCCGAGTTAATGGTGTTGAGTGTATTTTGAGGGCAAAAGGCTCTTTTCTTTTGTTATAATTATTTTTGACAAGCCAAAGGCTTTACATGTATGGGTTTGACAACCATTTTGTGTAATCAGGCATAAGCCTTGGAATTTGTAGCCCTTGACACTACAAGAAATTGCATTTTTGGCTACAACCTTTGGCAACAACGTCAAATTTTCGTAGCCCAAAGCACACTTTTAGCAACATAGAACTCAAGTTTGTCGGTAAAAGTTAGCTTTTTAGCGACGTGATTCACAATTCGTCATTAAAATTTAACCTTTTAGTGACGTGATTCACAATTCGTCGTTAAAGAGTCAAAACATATGTTAGGAGCCAAAGACAAATGTTTGCGCCAAAAGTTTTACCGATGTAAATTTACTTTTGGCAACGCAAACATACGCTGCTATAAGTGAATGCATTTGGCAACGTCTCTCCCATGTTGGCAATGAGTTTAATTTTTTAGCGACAAAGTCATATTCGTTGCCAAATGTTTGCAATTTTTTTATTTTTTATTTTTTGGATGGGTAGAATGTTTGCAAGTTAAACCACAATGTTTTGCGTATTCTTTTATTCACAAAAAAATGTTGATGAAATTATGATAAATAAATTATATCATGTAATACGGAATGGAATTGAGGTAGTGGGGTATTATGTATGGTTAAAATAATATAAAATGATATAATTATTTTTTACTATTGAATGGAGGTGAAAAATAATTCATAGAGTCATTTTCCTAATACCACAATCCCTTAGTATTTAATTAATTCCCAATTTCTCCTCATATGTTCCTCTCTTATTTCTTAAATTTATATTTAATTTAATTATATATTTGTATTTTATGTTATAGATGAATAACATTAGTACAACATCATACTGATATGTATGAGAAAAATTGTTTAAACTGTATTTAGAATTTAAAATATTTGGATGGGATTTATTTACATTATAAATTAAATTATAAACACTTTTCTTGGTGAATATTTGTAGCAACCCTCATTTTACCCTAGTCATGCTTACGTGCATTTGCATGATCCTTATATTGATTAAGCTTGCATCTTTGCAGATCTTGATTTGTTTTGTTAAAGTGTTGCTTGCATGCTTTGTTCCTTGCTTGGTGTGGGTTTAGCCGAGGTCATCCTAAGCCTGGGTCGCACCTTTGAATCTCTTATACCTAGGACTATCTTGGAATCTTTTGGTTAACCTCCACTCGCACCTTGGCATATTGGCCGAGATGTCACTATCTAGACCGAGATGTTACCCTTGCGCCTAGTGATCTTGTTCCTGGATTGGTATGACCTAGACCGAGGTGTGGCACATCTAGGCCGAGGTGTGGCATAGCTAAGTCAAGTGTTGTCCTTCCTAGCCGAGATCATTGAGACCTTATTTGCCGAAGCTTTGTCCTTAGCCGAGATCATAACCTGCCGGAGTGCCTATGCCATCTTGCTTGTTGAACACACTTTTGTCATAGTCTTGTCTTTTCACTCAGTCACCTTTTTGAGAGGAGCCAACCAGCCGATGCCACGTGTCCCAGCAGAGGGTTAAGTCAGTGAGCTGTTGAGAAACACATCATTTTGTATCATATCCTTGTCTTTTAGAGAGAGAGGCTCTAGGAAGAAGAAGGAGGAGTTCTTAGAGAGGGAATAGATTTCCAAAGCTTGATCTTCATACCTTGAGCCGTTAGATTCGTGTCTTGAGGTTAGAATCTTGATCTACTCATTGTTCTTATTGTTCATCTAGCTGCATTGCATGATTGAGCACGATTTGTAAGCCATGCATTGATTTAAAGTTTGGTTTTAGAAAGAGAAAGTGATATTCATGTGTTCTTGAATAAAAGCCTTGTTTGATCCGAAAGCTTGCATCAAGATTCATGTTTTTGTGTTTGTCTTCATAAGATCTTCAAGTATGGGTACCCAGGTCCATGTTTTCGAACTCATCTCATGAAATCCCAGATTTCGTAATAACAAGTTGTGATTGAGCATTCATATTTTTCATGTTCTCCATGTTCATGTTCTTCAGCAGAGGGAAACTTAGATTTTTCTGACTTCATTTCCTTGAATGTGGCCATCGGGACCACACCTCGGCAAGAAGGTGTGGGACCTCGGCCAAGACCTGGTTGGTGCCATTATGTTTTCCCGAGATAAGAAACATTGTTTTGTTTTGGTCCGACTTAGTTTTGAAGGAATGCCGAGATCATTTGCATTCATGTAAAGCTTGTTTGAGAGTGCATTCAATAGACTTTGCCATGTGTTTGTAGGACTTGGACTCTTGCTTTGACCCCGACGTCTGAAGAACTAAGTGAGTGGTATTTTTAATAAAGTTATGTTATTAAGTTTTGATAAAGCTTTGCCTTGCTTGTTTTGGAAAAGTATTTGTTAAGCATGAATGACTGTCCCTATTTTGTGTATCAAATATTAGCTTTGGTTTTGATAACATTCTTGACAAGTCCGTACGTGCTAAGGGACTATAAGCATTTGTAGCACAAGTCCGTACGTGCTAAGGGACTATAAGCATTTATAGCATAAGTCCGTACGTGCTAAGGGACTATAAGCATTTGTAGCACAAGTCCGTACGTGCTAGAGGACTCTAAACTTTTGTAGCACCTTTGATTATGTCATCCCTTGTATTATTGATGCTAGTAAGCATCCCTTGAGACTTGGAAGCTTTGTTAGATGAACTTGATTTGTCCTTGGATTTCGTACAAGATATGATGTGTTTTGATTTGATTTGATAAAGACCTCGGATATCACTCATGCAAACCCCTTTATTAATTATATCATTCACTGAGTATCCAAGCTCACCCTCTCTATATATATATGTAGGTGATGAGCAGGACGGCGGTGACGCCTAGATGCGTTTGGCATGATGTTTTGGATTCATACTTTTGATAGCATCTTGAAGACTATGCTTCTTGGCTTGTGATTCATTGTATTTTGCATATGACGGCTTGAGAAGCCTTTTGATCAAGATGTGTTATGTACTTATTCATTTGTATTCAAGTTATAAGACCTCGATAAGATGTATGTCATTTCATTTGATCTATGCACAGCTCTTATGGACTAATTAGAATTAAATTATTGCTTCCGCACATGTAAGCCCCATATGTATACTCTGTTTGTGTGTGAATCTTTGTAAGTTGGCCTTTGGTAATCTCGGATTACTGGCCATCATGGCACCATTCTACTAGGGGCGGAATGGGGTCGTGATAGATTGGTATCAGAGCACCGGTTCCTTATAGTACGTTATTCACACACTTTGAGTCCTAAAGAGCATAGGATTTCCCATAGAATGATGTTAGGATTGCATCATATTGCTTGCTACTTGACAAGGTGTGCATCATCTCGGCATGATCATTTGTTACTTACATACATGTTTGTTTGTTCATTTTGTTTTAAAGTCACATTTCGCATGCTCCTAGCATCATGAGGAGAGGTAGACCTCCAGTTGGCCGAGATCATCCCGAGGACAGATTGGACAGATTAGAAAGATTGGTCGAAGGTTTGGTCCGTGAGTTGCGGCAACCTAGGCCACAGGACACTAGTACTACTTCTACTCAGGCCGAGCAGACAAACGGCCGACATGCAGCTTCGCCTCCACCTCCTCCAGTGCCGCAAGTGCCTCCACAGCAAGCTTTATATGGGGACGGCACCATAGCCTTGATTAGAGAGTTTAAGAAAATGAAACTGCCGAGATTCTCTGGGGGTATTGAGCCGATGAAAGCCGAAGCGTGGGTCTTGGAAATGGAGAAGCTGTTTGAGATTTTTCCCAGCACCGACGCCCAGAAGGTGTCATTGGTAGCATTTACATTAGATGACGATGCGCGAAGATGGTGGATGATGACCCGAGAAAGTAATCCAGGTCTAACTTGGGACAGATTTTTGGAGTTGTTTTACAACAAGCACTTTCCCCTTAGACCATCTCCAACGGTTAACCAAATCCAGCACCAAATTTAAATTTTGATGAAAAAGGCCCCTTTTCATGCTCCAACCGTTTCATCAGATTGATATCAGAATGAGATTTCAGCAAAAAAATCATCAAACTGAGAACCAGACCCAGATTTGGTGAAATCACTGTTACTGACCGTTGAAGGAGCGACACCGGTCAACCAACCGGTTGCTCGGCCGGGTGACCAACCGGTCAACCGGTTGATTACCTTATGCGACGAGTTTGAACTGTGACCGGTTTGAACTGGTTGAACTGAGGGGTTCTGCTATGCCGTGGACTGCGCGTGGATGTTGAACCGGTCAACCAGCCGGTGGACCGGCTGGTTGACCATCTGGTCGCCCGGGTCGCCCGGTCTGAGCATGGGGCTGGGAGGTGTCAACAGGTTTGGTTTAGGTTTCAACAGGTTTGGTTTGAACAGGTCGAATATGAGACAGGTTTATTTTCAGATAGCTTATTTTGTGGAGTTGGAATAATTTGGAATAACTTGGAATAATTTGAAGGTCAAAATGAAATAATTTGGAATAATTTGAAGGGTGATATAAATTTTAATTTCATTGAAAATATAATTCAAATTGTTATCTTTAATATAAATAATTGAAAACTACTCGTTTCAGTAAATTTACCGTTAGATTGACAGAGTATTTTGACAATATACATATTTGAAAAATAGCCGTTTTAATAATTTTACCGTTGCATGAACAGAGGATTTTGAAAATTTACTGTTGATAATGTCTTCTATAAAATATATCAGTTTTCTATGTCAAGATGACAGAGTTTTTTATTTTGAGAAGAGCATTACATGTGAATTTTGTTTCTTCTGTGATTTTTTTCCTTTGAAACTTTAATTTATATTATATGATTAAATTATCTAATTCTGAATTGATTGCATATCATTCTAATATTTTTTACTATTCTAGATAGTGTATGTACTGTATTTTTTTGAAACTATGGAAGATTTTGAAATGTTTGAAGAATCACAAATGTTTCAGCACAACACTGATATTAATTTCATGTCGGAAAGTTCGCGAGAACATAACACGCAGAGCAGTGATAATCATTTCATTTCAGAAACTTCTCGTGTTTCTCGTGGTAAAGCATTTACAATTATAGAAGATGGAACTTTATGTGGATCTTGGTTAGCGGTCTCTCAAGATCCCATTACCGGTAATAGTCAGACTATGACTGTATTTTTGGAATGAGTACTTGTTAATTTTAATTCACAATTCAATGGTGAATCAAATCGAAACCGTATTTCTTTGTCTCACCGTTGGTCTGCCATGCAAAAGGCAATTAATAAATTCTGTGGTTTTCTTGAACAAATTCAACTGAGGCAACAAAGTGGAACAACTGAGGCAGACATGGTAACATTTATTTGTGTTATTAAATATCAAATTTATTCTCTAAATGTATATTTGTTATTAAAATTGTTGTAATTTTTTTTGTAGGTCGCTGAAACAAAGCGGATGTATCATGCAATACAGAAAAAACACTTCACATTTGATACATGTTGGGATATTTTGCGCCGAAGTTGTAAGTGGGATGAATTTCGAACACAATCCAAAAAGAGTACGCAACATGCTTATCCATGTTCGAATCCACCAACTGGAGAATCTGATGCATTTCAATCCAACCATAATAATGTCCTGCATGAACAACCATCTACTCCATCAACCCGACCAATTGGTTCTAAAGCAGCAAAAGAGAAGTTGAAGAATCAAACAAGCCACGATAGTAGATTTGATGAAATGGCTGCCAACCAATCTAAAATTGTTAAAGTGTTATCAACTATCTCCGCTAGAACTATTGAGCGAGATGAACAAAAGGCGATCGACCGTGAGCAGAAAGCTGCAGACCGTCGAAGAAGGGCCGAAGATAGGGAGGAACAACTAAAACTCCTATCTATGATGAATGAACGAGAACAACGAAATGAAGATCATAAAATAATGTCAATGGACATGACAAATTTAAATCCAATGCAAAGGGCATACTACGAAGATCTTCAACGACAGATTTTATTTCGAACAACTAATAGATTGGCTTGAAAGGTTCTGTATTTACTGGTTTCATCTATTGGTGTCATCTATAGGAAAGGGAAACACTGTCTACAATTATATGAAATGTCTCACTTGCCTTTTCCATTTCTGTAAAATTAGAAATTAATTAATTTGAAAATCAGTTTTTGTTTCTTCAGATGGTTTCATTCTATTCTCTACTGCTACTTTGAATACCATATTGATTGGTAAAAACAAAAAACACCAATTGCTAAGTAGTTATCATGAATGACATTCGTCTTCATAGATATGTCAGATAAGGACATAGTAATGAAGTAATTACAATGAAACACCAAATTCTTATGCTACTGTTGTACTGTCACTTACAAAGAAAGCAAAATATAAAAGTAGGTTTTTATATTTAATCTGCTTTTTCAAATAATCTGCTTTTTAATTTAATCTGCTTCTTATCTTCATCTCAATGAATCTCGTTTGTCTGATTTTTCAAATAAGAATATGTTGTACATGTACATACTGTATTACAGATAACTACTTACATATAAATACATCCTTTATTCTTATCTTTGGTTACCATTACACCTTGCAAAAACTTTCATATTACATATTATGGTATGCGTGAAGCTCGAAAAGATGGTGCTACAGTCTTACCAAGGCAAGAGAATTTTATATCACATCATCTTACAAAATCAGTACATTCATAAAAGACAAAACCCAACAACATGTTGTGAAAATATTACAACACATAACATTAGAAACACATAATGGCACACCGATCAACAGTCATTATCTGGTTGTCGTGGAGGAGGGAAGTAGTGATGGTATATGTCATTAACGCGATGCTCAATTCTATCAATGCGATTGTTTGCCACGTCATGACGTCTTCCAATATCCAAACGGAACTCACCAAATTGTTCAATTAATGAGTTCTGCGCAGTGGCAAATGTCTCAAACTGAGTACCTAACGAATTGACTTGATTAGCCATTTGATGTTCCCATTCAACGCGTTGATTATAACGTCGTTCTTCCATTGCCAAAAAGTCAGTCCAATATTGAGGTGGTTCAGTTGATGGCGTCACATTGACAGGAGGATCCTGTGGACCATCATCTGGTGAGACTTCATCCTCTGAATCTTCTGCAGCATTATCATTTTCCAATAAATTTGCGGCTGCACCAGCACGATTCACTGTATACTGAGTAATTGGTGAACGGATTTTGATCTCCATTTCATTTGCAAAAGGAACCTTAAAATGTTTGAAAATTTTTGTCAAGAGTGCCCCAAACAGTAATGACCGGCCCATTTCTTGATTTGCCAGCACCATTTCTTTCATAATTATGTAAGACAAATCTATCTTCTACCCAACCTCAAAACAGTATAACAAATAGGCATTAAAATATGGGACCGCATCATGATGTCCTTTCTTCGGAGTGACATTTTCTACAATCCACCGGTGCAGGATCCGAAGATAAGGTTTTAAATGCCTTGCTTGTAGACTAGTTCCAGTAAATCTATTCTGACATATAGTAGTATATACATCAGTACCATTACCAACAAGTTTAACTAACTCAGCCTCAGTCTGAAAATGGGTATTTTCATCACCTACCTCAACTCCAATAATGCTTGCCAATTGAGGAACATCAAACTGTACACCTTCTCCTTTCACATATGACAAAAGCATAAAATTTCCATCTTGCTCATGAGTAACTTTTAGGTGAACATAAAAAAGGGATACTAGCCGTGGATATACCTTTTGGGGTAAATTAATTAAATTTAGCAATCCCATAGATTCAAGTTTACTAACTAGTAGTGCATCATATTGAGGTGGCAGATTGACCCTCCTTCCTGTTACAATAGGTCGGCTTGAGAAGTTTTGGAAAGCTAGTTCATGACTTTCACTGAGAAATTCATCCGTAGGATATGACTGATTTTGAGGCTGCTGTTGTTCGCGTCGGCGAGGATTAGAACTTTCACCAGCTTCTGTTCTCACTCTTTTAGTTCTAGGCATGATGTGAATATCTGTTGAATGTTAATACAAATGTGCCAGTAATGAAGTAATTAACACAAACACTGTCTTTGAAAATGCTTACTGAAAATTGAAGAACATAGTAATGTAGTATAAAGCATGCAGACTCTCTATTCAGTACATATGAAATTAATTAAATGTAGCTCATGTTTATGTTATTCAGTACATATCTATAGCATGTCAATTTCTGTTGTTCTGTGGTTGAGGTTTAACTGAACTACATTCATTTCACAAACTTGAAAGTAAAATGTGGAGAGGTTTTAATAAATGACCTGCATTTTCAAAATCACATAACACTAATTGAAACTTAACATTCAATTCTGCAGTGCAGGTGTTAATAAACTACATTAATTTCAAAAACATGAAAAAAATCATATATAGTGAAATCATGCTCCTGTGTTCTGTAAACAAGTTGAACAAGTGAGTGTGTTCTGTAAACAAGTTGAACAAGTCAGTGGCATGCACAGTGGAAGGGAAAAATAGAAAAATGCACACTGGAATGGGAAAAATAGAAAAATGAAGGAAAAAAAAAAATAAAATTGTAAGGGCCGGGCGACCAACCGGTTGCCCCGTGAATCACCTCTGCTTTGATCTGCTTTGATGCTGCGTTGGTGATGATGTGTTGGATCTGCTTTGATGCTGCCTTGGATTCACAGTTGATGATGATGTCTTTGTTCTGATAATGATGCTGCCTTGGTGATGATGATGATGTCTTTGAATTTGCCTTGGTGATGCTGTCTTTGTTCTGCTTTGATCTTCTGTAAACAAGCTAGTTTGGATTCACACTTGAATATGCAGAGTCTTTTGATGCTGCCTTGTTGATGACCTCGATGCACACTTGAAAATATAGACTCTGTGATAATTTTATGTTCAGTGAAAACATGTGAACTGTGAATGTGGTGATGCCAATGTTGAGCTGATATAGAGGATGGTAGGTGGTTGAATTCATAGGTGGTTCACATAATGAATGAATGGTAGGTGGTTCATATAATGAATGGTTGGTGGTTCCATTGAAACGTATGCCATATGTTGGATGCTCTTATCAGGTTAAATGTATTTTTGTGGCAGAAAAATAGGTTGAAAGAAAAATGCATCAACATCAATAATTGACTGAATGCCACCAATAATTGATTCACTTTCAAAAAATATTAATATTGACACATATATTTTAATACATACTGAATTGCATGCCACAAATAATTGATGGGACAAATAGTTGATTGAATATAAAAACAAATTCATATTTACACATACATTGAATATACATACTGAAATGCATACAAAAGAAATTATGAATATGAAAGATAAATCCTTACAAAAACAATTATTGGAATGCACAAATAATACAATTATTGGAATGCACAAATAATGGCATGCATGATGAATCCCACCAGCCAAATTTGATGTAGATTGGAGGTGATTTTTACCAAATTTAATTTAATACAAGTTTGATGAATCCCATCAATTGAATGCTTGATTTGAATCAAAAATTGAATGCTCCAATCCGCACTTCTTAAAAATGCCAAACCCGTAATCATGAAATCATTTTACAAATTCCAAACCTATTCCCAAAAGTTTGTTGCAACAAATTTGGTAAACAGCTTATTTTTGCCTTGATAAGAATCAAAAAATTATCCAAATTTAATTTAATACAAGTTTGATGTAGATCGGAGGTGATTTCTACCAAATTTTTACCAAATGTGATCTACATGATACGAGATCCACATATAATGCATCTTTTCATGTAAAACATATATGTCATATTGTAAAGGAGAGAAAAGGCATAGGCTTTTTAAAGCAATACCTCCATTCACCCCCTCTTAGTTTGATGATTGTCATGAAATGAATAGAGAACAATTTTGAATAATGAAGATTGGATCACCACAATAGCACATCTAATCACATAACTTCTGTGTTACTTGATTACTATACTGCATCATAATGAAGATTACAAAAAGACAACCTTCCATTTCAAAACTATAAACAAAATTACAAAATATATCTGTGGTGAATCTAGTTTTCACCGCGAAGTTGCCACATATGTTCTATTAAATCATTACGGAGGGCATGATATGCATTTTTATCCCTAATACCTAAATGACGAGACAAAAATGATTCAAAGTCATTGGTAGGAGTAGAGGAAAGTTGCACTGGTGTGTTGGTTGATGAAATGTCATAATCAAAATCAAGGTGCTCCTCCCTCTCATCTTCAACAATCATATTATGTAATATAATGCAAGTCTTCATTATCTTGGCAAGTATTTTCGGATCCCAAAACCATACAGCACCACGTATAATTGCGAAGCGAGATTGAAGGACTCCGAATGCGCACTCTACATCTTTCCTAGCAGACTCTTGCATCATTGCAAAATGTTGTCTCTTTGCTCCTTGGGGAGAGGAAATTGTTTGCACCAGTGTTGCCCATTGCGGGTATATACCATCAGCAAGGTAATAACCCATATCATAACTATGTCCATTAACAGTGTAGTGGACAGGGGGAGCCTTACCTTGGGCAAGATCAGAAAACAAATGTGACCGGTCTAATACATTCAAGTCATTGTGTGACCCAGGCATTCCAAAAAATGCATGCCAAATCCATAAGTCGTAAGAAGCTACTACTTCAAGAATAATGGTTGGCTTTTTTTGATGGCCTACGTATTGACCTTGCCATGCTTTTGGACAATTTTTCCACTCCCAATGCATGCAATCTAAACTTCCCAACATACCCGGAAACGCCCGAACCTCGCCAATAGCAAGTAATCTACAAATGTCAGTTGGTGTCGGAGATCTCAGATATTCTACTCCAAAGATATCAATCACTGAATTACAAAATTGTTGCAAACTTTGAATTGCAGTGCTTTCCCCAATACGTATGTAATCATCAACTGCATCTGCTGCGACACCGTATGATAATATTCTCATCGCTGAAGTCATTTTTTGTAGGGCAGATAATCCAACTACATGAGCTGCATCTTGTTTTTGAATGAAATATGAATTGTGTGCTTCGATTGCATTTAAAATTCGTAGATACAAAGGACGACGCATTCGAAAACGTCTCCGAAATATTGTAGCTGAATACACTGGATTTATAGCAAAGTAATCTGCAAATAATCTATCATGCCCTTGCTTTCTATCTCTGCGTATATACTTGTGGCCTACAACAGAACCCCCTATTTTCTTCGACCTATCACTTGACTTGAGAATCTGAAGCATAGTACTGGTATTCTGCTCATAACTTGCTAAAAGTGTGACCATATATTCATCATCAGACTCCTCATCAGAGGAAGAGGAAGAAGAAGAGGATGAAAATGAAGTAAATATCATGGATTTCAAAGTATCCATTATCCCCTGTTTTCTTTAAGATATGATCCTTGTGTTTAAGGTATAGAGTTGTTTGGCATATACATTTTAGAAGAAATTAATTATTACGGGTAAACCAAAACCCCATAGCTGTAATGGAGGGAAAAACAATTCGGAAAAGAATTAGGAACATAAATGGAGGGAAAATAAATAAATAAATAAATAAATAAATTTTAAGCTCACCGGTCGACCGGCCGGTTGACCGGCCGGTCAACCAACCGGTCGCCCCCCCTTCCAGTTCACATCGGTCAGTTCAGTGGTCGGTTCAAACAGTTCAGACAGCTTAAAAAAAAAAAAAAAATTTCCTCTGAACCGGTCGACCGGTTGGTCGACCGGCCGATCGACCATCCGGTTGTCCTGAATGCTATTTGATGAAGGTGAACCGTTGGAGCGGGATGTATCAAATTAAGGAAATCGACAATTTTTTACTCAGATTTGGTGAAATATTAGCTGAACCGTTGGAGATGCTCTTAGTGTCCAAGATCGCAAGACCACAGAGTTCCAGACTCTGACACAAGGCAGCAAGACAGTGGCGGAATACGATCGTGCTTTTACCGAGTTGGCGAGATATGCGCCTCATATGGTCGATGACGAATATAGGAAGGCTAGGAAGTTCGAAAGTGGGCTGCGTGGACCAATACAGGACCGAGTGAATATGCTCAACATGCCAACTTACGCCGGAGTGTTAGACAAGGCCATCCTGGCAGAAGCTAACTTGAACCGATATCAGAGTTCAGGGGAGAACCAGAGGAAGAGACAGAACTATGAGAACCGCCGAGCACCGTATAACACCAAGAAGAAGGCGAACATGGGCAGTTCTAGCAACTCGAATCAAGAAGGTGATGTGTAGACACCCCATTTTTGACCGACCTTAAGACTCGGACGTCACCGATTGAGCGCTCAGTGATGTTGTATATCGTGCTCGTCCAGAGGTTTCAGAGTCTCGACCGTGAGCCTTGCCTCCGAACTTCTGGGCTTTTCTGTGCCTTGCCTCGGTTTGCGAACCAGACTCGATTTTCTCTGTTTCTCTTCCCAAAGGGAGGGAGAGGTCTCGTAGACTATCTCTCAGTGGCCGTGGGCTACATTTCGTGGTCATAGGCCATTTTGCCCATTTCGGAGCCTGGTTCCCGGTTTTCGGAGCCATCAGGCCGAGTGCCTCGGTTCGGGACTGCTTAACCACCTCCGTTTGCTCCGGTTTTTGGCATGCATCTTATTTCCTCCCTTTTAAGGGACACTGTGGTCCGAGAGACCAACTTCGTGGTCAAACACCACTCCCGGTGCCTAACAGTCGGTTTTCGGGGCCTCGGACTGCGTGTTTTGGCCCCCGAACCTTCATTTTACATCGGTTTTCGTTCATTTTTGGCAGGGACCTCTGTTTCATCACCAGGAAGGTTGTAGAAGGGTGGGAGGCCAGTAATTGTTCCAGCAACCAGTTATATTCCATCATCGCCCTCCGACGCCCGTTTTTCTCACTTCAAAGCCAATGTTGACCACCCTAGGGCCACTTTCCTCAACCCTAACCCCCATATTTGTGATGTACACATCTGGGAGGCCACAAATATCACATGGCCGGCCAGTATTTCCATTTGAACCTTTTGAACCCCTTTGAAAAGTGGGTTGTTCTCTCTCCTGGTTCACTGTTTCCAATTTTTGACCACAGGGCTGTGTTGAGAACACATGGGAGGCCACCAATCTGTGGTGGCCGGCCACTAATGCCACCTGACCCTTTTGACCCTTGGCCGGCCGGCCATGGGGAGGGCCGGCCGGCCACCTGCAACCTCAATAACCAGCTGGCCAGCATCCTTACACCTGGCACATCACATAAATGCACTTTATTCCCCCCCAGATTTTGCATCCGGGGGGGCAATTTTTGGAGGGAAACTTGGAGTGATTTCCCTCCCTTTTTTCCCCCTCTTTCTCCCCCTCTTTGGCCTATATAACCAGCACCCCAGGTCTAGTTTTGGGGTTGGAAAAATTTGCTTCAAGCTTGCATTACACCCCTCCCCCTATCTCTATACTTCCAAGCTTCAAACCTCTCAAGTCCTACACTCATTTCTTCACCACCACCTAGCACCACACCACCACTCCATTCCAGCAGCTAGGAGGGTCTTCTCAGAGGCTAGGAGGCAAATTTTCTTGGTCCAAGAGGCAGCAAAGGGTTGGTCTACAAGGGTGAGTTGCTTTCTCCCTCTTTTGAGCTCATTTTTGCATTATTTCTTAGCCCTTCTTGCTTATACTTTTGAGCTCCGGCCATAAATGAAAGTGGCATTTTTTTGAGCTCTATTCCATGTTTTATGAAGGGCCTCTCACTGTTTGAGGCCCCCATTTTGCACTTGCTTCATTATCCCTCTTGTATGCCTATTTCTTGTGTAGCATTTTAGGCTTATGTGTAATCTGTTTTGGAGCATGTTTTAAACTGTAAATAGGCTTATTTTGAGCCCTTATTCAACATTGTAGAAGGGCTCATCACTGTTTGAGTCCTCCATGTACTACTTGCTTTGATATCCATATTTTACCCCCATTTTTGCATGATTTATTAGCCTATTTAGATTCTGTTTTTGGACCTTGGTCCGAACTGAAAATGGCCTTTTTTTGACCCCCTATCCATGTTTCATTAAGGGTCTATTGCTGTTTGGAGCATAATTTGTATACTTTGTGTTGTAGCTTCTCTTTTAGGCCATATCTTGCATTGCATTTTGGGCATACTTGTACACTGTTTTGAGCTCGGTCATTAACTGTAAAAAGTCATTTTTTGGGCCCCTCTTAAATATTGTTGAAGAGCCCTTACCTGTTTGGGACCAGCATGTATCAGTTGCTTCTTTATCTCCATTTTGGCCCTTATTTTGCATAGCATTTTGAGCATACTTGTATCTGTTTTTGGGGCTTTTCATTAACTGTAAAACATCATATTTTTGGCCCCTTTTCAATATTGTAGAAGTCCCCTTCTTTGTTCGGGGCCAGCATCTGTGAGTTGCTTCAATACCTTGCTTTCGGGGCCATTTTTGTATGCTAGCTTAGCCCTCTTTGTGCTCACTGTTTGGCCTTTCTTTAAACTGTAAACATGCTTGTTTGGGGCTTCCTTGCTTCTTTATTTACAGTTCATGTTCAAATATTGCATGCATTGCATAGCTATAGGCCATTTCATGCGCCAAAATTCATGTTTCGGGACTCGTTCCATGCATCGGGTACCATTTTACCATGTTTCGGGGCTGTTTTACACCTCATTTTGCCTCTGAAATTTGTATGATAGTATGCCATATTCCATGTTTTGCTATGTCTTGTTAGAGTGGCATTCCGTGCCGTAGGTTCGGTCCTCGGTTTGCGTGCACGCGTGCACACATCTTGAGTTGTCTCATTTTCATCTAATGGCCTCTTGTGTGAGTGTGGCTGAGGTCCACTCATGTTAGTGTAAGTCCATTATGCATTGCGTATGCCATTTCATTCCATAGCATTGTGTATGCTAGGTTGTATATTAGAGCATTGTGTACGCCATGTTGCATCGTGCACCGTGTATGCCATTTCATAACATTGTGCATGTTAGGTTGTATCTTAGTTGCATTCATGCATGTCATGCATATTGCATTGTGTTCGGGATAGGAGTTAGCCCGAGCATGGGAAACGAGGTACGTTCCGTACTCCGAGTGACGGAACGTGTCTCAATTCCCTAGTCACCGACACTCCGGATCATCCATGATGGAGTTAGGTTTTGTTGTGTTTTCATGTGCATTCATTCCATATTGAATTGTGCAAATCGACTCCTCGGCCATCATGCATCGAGATGCGTGATTGGTGGCACAAGGATCGAGGCATGCATACATTTGTGAAAATACATTGCTATGCCCCTTTCCTGCTCTCTGTTGCAGCAAAATCAAGAATCAGCAGTCTTCCGAGGCTTGGCGCACTTTCCAAGAACAATTGCAAAACAGAGGCTAATTGGGGCATCCCAGTGGATTTCCGCGCAAGGCAGCCTAAACATACATCATTCATCAGAATCAAGGCAGTCCCTGGCTTGCATGCCAGTTTATTATTTTCTTAGTTAATTTGTAAATTAATTAGGAATTTGTACACATTTTGGACTGTATTATTTGGACTGTAATATTCTTTTATTCGGAACTATATATTTATTCGGACCCTCTGCGCTAGGGCATAATTGTAATAAGTGTGGGTGAGTGTGATGTATGTCTTCCAACCCCACGTCTTTCTTCCATTTTATTTACCTGCTTATGATGGTTAGATTAGGGCATGTTTCAATTAGCATACAGTATGATAGCAAGTTTGCATTCATTCATCTGTCTTGCACGCACCGGGCTCGGCGCATCATACTAACTGCATTTGTATTTCAATTCCAAGTTGAATACATGTTAGCTGTAGCATTCCATATGCCATGTTTAGAATAGCCGAGTCTGCTATAGTTTGCATCTTTGCATGTGTTGCATTAGGCAATTCTGTGTATCTAGGATCATGCATGGATTTCTAATGAGCTTCTGTTTTGGCTTGGAGTACTCGGTGAGTTTTTATGCTTTAGCATCCTTGCATGCGTGCGAGTGTTGCCATGAATAGCATACTTGCCATGAGGCTAACTGCTTATGTGATATAACTGCCTTGAATGCCTGTGGGTGGAGGTTGTGTTATTTGGATTGGAACAATTCATCAAATGCTTGTTTTAAGCCCACTAGATAGTGGCAAAATCATGTTTTCCTAAAAGCCCACCCGAGGGTGGCAAATCCACGTCTTAGCCTACCTGCGGGTAGCACCATCAAACCATTTTCAAACAAACAAACATGAAGTGTTTTGTTCCAATTCAGACGACTCAGTCTATACTTGTATGCTGTGCGCATCACATAAGTTAATCTAGGCTAATAACCAGAATAAGAACATACAATGTTTTCAAAATAAAGATATCATGGTTAGTAGAGGCCGGTCTTTGACCGGGCGAGCGGGGGTGCTCACGAAGTGACCTTCCCCAATCGTACCCAAGTTCCCGAGCCGAGGCAACTTTGGTGATGACGGACACGTGGCCTTTGGCACCGAGTCAGGGTTTCCTAAATTTCCCCAAAATAAAATATTTAAGTGGCGACTCTGTATCTGGCAAAGCAGTCCATGTTTGGCACTTCTTTCAAAAAAAATCTGTTTTCTCAAAACGATTTGCCGGATTTGGACTCTTTGGTTCAGATTAAGAACCATGACACAAATCGAGTCCGAGCTGTAGCGATCTCCCCCGCGGGCTTGTCTACATGATGTTAAGCCGACGTGTGCGGATTGCGGGAAGCCGCATTTCGGGGTCTGTCGTTGGGTGTCAGGGGCTTGCTTTCAGTGTGGCGAGATGGGTCACCGAGTGAAGGACTGTTCGAAGGCAAAGGCTGATAATAATAAGAAGAATGGGAACACCTCGGGTTCGGCACAGAAAGGCAACATTGGGAAAGGACAGATGAGGCAGGGCAGAGTTTTTGCATTGGTGCCGGGAGACACTCAGGGTGCCGAGACAGTAGTGTCAGGTTGTAGACGTCCCCGAACGCCCCAGGAGGGTTAAGTCCCATTCCGTTCATATTGGGGTCACTACAGTTCAAGGGCTCAAATGTCACGGTTCTTAATCTTGAACCAAAGAGTCCAAATCCGGCAAATCGATTTTGAAAACAGATTTTTTGAAAGAAGTGCCAAACATGGACTGCTTTGCCAGATACAGAGTCGCCACCTAAATATTTTTTAAATGGGAAATTTAGGAAACCCTGACTCGGTGCCAAAGGCCACATGTCCGTCATCACCAAAGTTGCCTCGGCTCAGGAACTTGGGTACGATTGGGGAAGGTCACTTCGTGAGCACCCCCGCTCGCCCGGTCAAAGACCGGCCTCTACTAACCATGATATCTATTTTTGAAAACATTGTGTGTTCTTATTCCGGTTATTAGCCTAGATTTACTATGTGATGCGCACAGCATACAAGTATAGACTGAGTCGCCTGAATTGGAACAAAACATTTCATGTTTGTTTGTTTGAAAATGGTTTGATGGTGCTACCCGCAGGTAGGCTAAGACGTGGATTTGCCACCCTCAGGTGGGCTTAGAAAACATGATTTTGCCACTATCTAGTGGGCTTAAAACAAACATTTGATGAATTGTTCCAATCCAAATAACCCAACCTCCACCCACAGGCATTCAAGGCAGTTATATCACATAAGCACATAGCCTCATGGTAAGCATGCTATTCATGGCAGTCACTCACATGCATGCAAGGATGCTAAAGCATAAAACTCACCGAGTACTCCAAGCCAAAACAGAAGCTCATTAGAAATCATGCATGATCCTAAATATACAGAAATGCCTAATGCAACACATGCAAAGATGCAACTATAGCAGGCTCGGCTATTCTAAACATGGCATATGGAATGCTACAACTAACACGTATTCAATTTGGAATTGAAATACAAATGCAGTTTGTATGATGCGCCGAGCCCGGTGCGTGCAAAACAGATGAATGATGCAAACATGCTGTCATACTGTATGCTAATTGAAACATGCCCTAATCTAACCATCATAAGCGGGTAAATAAAAGGGAAGAAAGACGTAGGGTTGGAAGACATACATCACACTCACGCACACTTATTACAATTATGCCCTCGCGCAGAGGGTCCAAATAAATATACAGTCCCGAATAAAGGAATAGTACAGTCCAAATAAATATTACAGTCCAAATATGTACAAATTCCTAATTAATTAACAAATTAACTAAGAAAATAAATAAACTAGCATGCAAGCCAGGGACTGCCTTGATTCCATTCCGGATGATGAATGATGCATGCCCGGGTTGCCTTTGCGCGGAAATCCATGACGATGCCCCAATTAGCCTCTGTTTGCACATATTCTTGAAATGCGTGCCAAACTTCGAAAAGTTGCTAATTCTTCATTTTGCTGCAACAGAGAGCAGGAAAGGGGCATAGCAATGTATTTTCACAAATGTATGCATGCCTCGATCCTCGTGCCACCAATCATGCATATCGATGCATGATGGCCGAGGAGCCGAATTGCACAACTCAATATGAGATGAATGCACATGAAAACACAACAAGACCTGACTCCATCATGGATGATCCGGAGTGTCGGTGACTGGGGAATTGAGACACGTTCCGTCACTCGGAGTACGAAACGTACCTCGTTTCCCGTGCCCGGGCTAACTCCTATCCCGAACACGATGCAATATGCATGATATGCATGAAATGCAACTAAGATACAACCTAACATGCAAAATGTTATGGAATGGCATACACGATACACGAGGTAACATGGCATACACAATGCGCTAACATACATCCTAGCATACACAATGCTATGAAATGAAATGGCATACACAATGCAATATGGACTTACACCAACACAAGTGGACCTCAGTCACACTCACATATGAGGCCATAAGATGAAAATGAGACAACTCGAAGTGCGTGCACGCGTGCACGCAAACCGAGGACCGAACCTACGGCACGGAATGCCACTCTAATGAGACATGGCAAGACATGGGATATGATATGTAAACATGCAAAAATTAGAGGCAAAATAAGATGCAAAACAGCCCCGAATCATGGCGAAAAGATACCCGATGCATGGAACGAGACCCGAAATGCAAAACTATGTACATGAAATGGCTTACAGCTATACAAAGCATGCATAATTGGAACATGAAGTGTGAAGAAAGATTCAAGGAAGCCCCAAAACAAGCACTTTTACAGTTTAAAGCATGGCCAAACAGTGAGCACAAGTGGGGCTAAATTAGCATGCAAAAAAGGGGGCCAAGAGAGGTATATGAGACAACCCACAAATTCTGGCCCCAAACAGAGAAAGGGCCTTCTACAACATTGAAGATGAGCCAAAAATATGACTACTCACAGTTTATGACAGCCCCCAAATCAATATACAAACATGCTCAAAATGCGATGCAAGATTAAGGCCACAAGAGGGCTATAACATGAAGTGTACAAAATATTCACCAAACAGCCAAAGACCCTTAATGAAACATGACAAGGGAATCAAAATATGGTCACTTTTAGTTCTGATCATGGCCGAAAAACAGAAGCAAGATAAGCTAAAAAAATATGTAAAAATAGGGACGAAAGAGGGGTACAATGGCAAGTGATACATGGAGGTCCCAAACAAGGATGAGCCCTTCTTCAATGTTTAAGAAGGGCTCAAAATAGGCCTATCTACAGTTTATGACATGCTCCAAAACAGATCACACATAGGCTAAAAACATCATGCAAAAATATGGCATACAAAGAGATATTGAAGCAAGTGCAAGATAGGGGTCCCAAAAAGGGTTGAGCCCTTAATGAAAGGTGAAGAAGAGCTCAAAAAAACACTACTTTTAGTTTTGGTCGGAGCTCAAAACAGCAAGAAAATGGGCCTAAGAAATGGAACAAAAAAAAAGCACAAAAGAGGGAAAATATTGCTTACCCTTGAAGACCAAACTTTGACAGCATTTTGGACCAAGAAGAAGAGCCCCTAGCCTCTGAAAATCAGCTGCAAAATGTCGGAATGGAGGAAGGAAGGAGGGTGCTATGGGTTGTAGTGTAAAAATGGTCCAAGAACAAAAAGGTTTTGAGGCTTGGAATCTAGAGAGAGAGAGATTCAAAGCAAGAGGTTCAAAAAAAATTTTCTAACCCTTAAACACAGACCTGGGATGCTGTATATATAGGCAAAAGAGGCTGGAAAAGAGGGGGGGGGGGAAAAAGGGGGGAAATATTTCAAGTTTCCCTCCAAAAATTGGCCTAAAGAGGGATATAAAGGCAAGTGGTAGCTGCTGGTTCCAAACGGCCGAGAGCCCTTCAACAAAGTTGAAGAGAGGCTCAAAATAAGACACTTTGTAGTTTACGACCAATCCAACACAGCCCACAAGTACGCCTAAAATACCGTGCAAAAAAAGGCCTAAAAAGAGGTAAAGAGGCAAGTGACAGAAGGAGGTCTCAAACAAAGAAAAACCCTTAATCAAACATGAAAAGGGACTCAAAATATGACTATTTCTAGTTTGGGTCGGAGCCCAACAATGCTTCCAAGTAAAGCTCGGGGGCCAAAACGCGCAGTCCGGGGCCCCGAAAACTAACTGCTGGGCACCGGGAGTGGTGTTCGACCACGAAGTTGATCTCTCGGACCACAGTGTCCCTCAAAAGGGAGGAAATAAGGTATGTACCAAAAACCGGAGCAAACGGAGGTGGTTAAGCGGTCCCGAACCGAGGCACACGGCCGTCGGCTCCGAAAAACCGGAAACCGGGCTCCAAACGGGAAAAATGGCCTACGACCACGAAACGTAGCCTACGGCCACTGAGAGATGATCTACGAGACCTCTCCCTCCCTTTGGGAAGAGAAAACAGAGAAAACAGGGCCTGGTTCGCAAACCGAGGCAAAGCACGAAAAAATTCGGAAGTCTAGAGACAAGGCTCGCAGCCGAGACTCTGAAACCTTTGAACGAGCACGATATGCAATATCACCAAGCGCTCAATCGGTGACGTCTGAGTCTTAAGGTCGGTCAAAAATGGGGTGTCTACACAGGTATACTTCCCATTTGCTCTCAAGATGCATATATATTGATTGATTTGGGTTCTACTCATTCATTTGTGTCTACTAAGTTTGCCGAGAAGTTGAATAGGGAATTAGAACCCCTTGATTATGTGTTATCTGTGTCTACTCCGTCTAGAAGAACTATGATTGTTGCATCCATTTATAGAGCATGTGTTGTTATGATTGAGAATGTGGAATTATTAGTTGATTTGATGCCGTTGGACATAACTCATTTTGATGTTATATTGGGGATGGATTGGTTAGTAGCGAATAATGCATCCAATAATGCATTCATTTTACCCTAGTCATGCTTACGTGTATTTGTATGATCCTTGTATTGATTAAGCTTGCATCTTTGCAGATCTTGATTTGTTTTGTTAAAGTGTTGCTTGCATGCTTTGTTCCTTGCTTGGTGTGGGTTTAGCCGAGGTCATCCTAAGCCTGGGTCGCACCTTTGAATCTCTTATACCTAGGACTATCTTGGAATCTTTTGGTTAACCTCTACTCGCACCTTGGCATATTGGCCGAGATGTCACTATCTAGACCGAGGTGTTCATCACCAAGGCCGAGATGTGTATTATCTAGGCCGAGATGTTACCCTTGCGCCTAGTGATCTTGTTCCTGGATTGGCATGACCTAGACCGAGGTGTGGCACATCTAGGCCGAGGTGTGGCATAGCTAAGTCAAGTGTTGTCCTTCCTAGCCGAGATCATTGAGACCTTATTTGCCGAAGCTTTGTCCTTAGCCGAGATCATAACCTGCTGGAGTGCCTATGCCATCTTGCTTGTTGAACACACTTTGTCATAGTCTTGTCTTTTCACTCAGTCACCTTTTTGAGAGGAGCCAACCAGCCGATGCCACGTGTCCCAGCAGAGGGTTAAGTCAGTGAGCTGTTGAGAAACACATCATTTTGTATCATATCCTTGTGTTTTAGAGAGAGAGGCTCTAGGAAGAAGAATGAGGAGTTCTTAGAGAGGGAATAGATTTCCAAAGCTTGATCTTCATACCTTGAGCCGTTAGATTCGTGTCTTGAGGTTAGAATCTTGATCTACTCATTGTTCTTATTGTTCATCTAGCTGCATTGCATGATTGAGCACGATTTGTAAGCCATGCATTGATTTAAAGTTTGGTTTTAGAAAGAGAAAGTGATATTCATGTGTTCTTGAATAAAAGCCTTGTTTGATCCGAAAGCTTGCATCAAGATTCATGTTTTTGTGTTTGTCTTCATAAGATCTTCAAGTATGGGTACCCAGGTCCATGTTTTCGAACTCATCTCATGAAATCCCAGATTTCGTAATAACAAGTTGTGATTGAGCATTCATATTTTTCATGTTCTCCATGTTCATGTTCTTCAGCAGAGGGAAACTTAGATTTTTCTGACTTCATTTCCTTGAATGTGGCCATCGGGACCACACCTCGGCAAGGCGGTGTGGGACCTCGGCCAAGACCTGGTTGGTGCCATTATGTTTTACCGAGATGAGAAACAGTGTTTTGTTTTGGTCCGACTTAGTTTTGAAGAAATGCCGAGATCATTTGCATTCATGTAAAGCTTGTTTGAGAGTGCATTCAATAGACTTTGCCATGTGTTTGTAGGACTTGGACTCTTGCTTTGACCCCGACGTCTGAAGAACTAAGTGAGTGGTATTTTTAATAAATTTATGTTATTAAGTTTTGATAAAGCTTTGCCTTGCTTGTTTTGGAAAAGTATTTGTTAAGCATGAATGACTGTCCCTATTTTGTGTATCAAATATTAGCTTTGGTTTTGATAACATTCTTGACAAGTCCGTACGTGCTAAGGGACTATAAGCATTTGTAGCACAAGTCCGTACGTGCTAAGGGACTATAAGCATTTGTAGCATAAGTCCGTACGTGCTAAGGGACTATAAGCATTTGTAGCACAAGTCCGTACGTGCTAAGGGACTATAAGCATTTGTAGCACAAGTCCGTACGTGCTAGGGGACTCTAAACTTTTGTAGCACCTTTGATTATGTCATCCCTTGTATTATTGATGCTAGTAAGCATCCCTTGAGACTTGGAAGCTTTGTTAGATAAACTTGATTTGTCCTTGGATTTCGTACAAGATATGATGTGTTTTGATTTGATTTGATAAAGACCTCGGATATCACTCATGCAAACCCCTTTATTAATTATATCATTCACTGAGTATCCAAGCTCACCCTCTCTATATATATATGTAGGTGATGAGCAGGACGACGGTGACGCCTAGATGCGTTTGGCATGATGTTTTGGATTCATACTTTTGATAGCATCTTGAAGACTATGCTTCTTGGCTTGTGATTCATTGTATTTTGCATATGACGGCTTGAGAAGCCTTTTGATCAAGATGTGTTATGTACTTATTCATTTGTATTCAAGTTGTAAGACCTCGATAAGATGTATGTCATTTCATTTGATCTATGCACAGCTCTTATGGACTAATTAGAATTAAATTATTGCTTCCGCACATGTAAGCCCCATATGTATACTCTGTTTGTGTGTGAATCTTTGTAAGTTGGCCTTTGGTAATCTCGGATTACTGGCCATCATGGCACCATTCTACTAGGGGCGGAATGGGGTCGTGACAATATTTCTATTGAAAAATATATATATATATTATTCAAAATTTAAAATGTGGACAATTTTTTAAAAAAATATTTAAAATTTAAAATGTGGAAATTATATTTATTAATTTATAAGGTAGATTCATGTTCTGTTTGAAAATAATTGAATAAACGTTTTTTTTTTGGTGCGGTTGAAATAAGGCAAAAGCAAATAATGGATTAATACTTCCCCACACATCGCTTTTCAATTTTGTTCCCTTTTGTTTTCTGCCCTAGCATTCACCCTTTCTTTAACTGCGTTGCCTCTTGCTTTGTCTCCAATGTCTCCATCTCTCTTTCCAATCCTTCAAAACCCGTTAATCGCCACTACCCATTGTCACCGCTCGTCATCGCCACCAGCAAAAGGTAAGTTCTCCACTCTCTCACTCTCTCTCTCTCTCTCTCTCTCTCTCTCTCTCTCTCTCTCTCTCTCTTTTATTTATTTTGTTAATTTTTCGGAGCGCTAATTTTAATAAATTTCAATCAGCGTAATTCAATTTCAAAATGATCAATCTGAACAAAATGATCAAGCGTCCTTGACCTCAGTGTGCCGAGAGTACTTTCAACCTCGGCTTTTCACACAAACCGACCAAAACATGACTAGTCTAAGTTAATTACCTTATTTCACATTGAAACATCGCCTTGTACTTAGTTTAACTCTACCATCACGGCAAGTCTAAGTTAATCGCCTTGTTTCACATTGAAACATCGTCTTGTACTTAGTTCAACTCTACCATCATAGCAAGTCTAAGTTAATCGCCTTGTTTCGCATTGAAACATCGCCTTGTACTTAGTTCAACTCTATCATCACGGCTAGTCTAAGTTAATCGCTTTGTTCACCATGGGAACATCGCCTTAAGACTTTCTCAGTCCTATCTCGCAATCATACATTTCAACATCTTATAAAAAACAAAATCGATACTAGTATTTTATTAATACTTCGGCTATAAATGCATTCAAATTACATAGGGAAATAAAAAATTAGTGATAGAAAAATTTCAGATTGCTTGTATTCCATGGTCTTGGCAACTCTTTGTCATAGTGTATTCAATCCGGTAAGCGCCATTACCGGCGACGGAGATGATGCGATACGGTCCTTCCTAGTTTGGGCCAAGCTTGCCCTCCAAAGGTCCTTCTTATTGTCGACAACCTTCCTTAGGACGAGATCTCCAGTCTTAAACTCCTTAGGATTGACCTTCTTGTTATATGCCCTGGCATGTTGCTGCTGGTATGCTCTCAATTGAATTGTTGCTCTTTCTCTTCTTTCTTCAATCAAGTCTATATCTCGGGCAATGAATGCCTCATTTGTTCTGTTTTCCACTCTCTAAGTCTTGATCCCAGGGATGCCAATTTTCGGTGGAATGACAGCCTCTGTTCCATAAGCCATGGCAAAACGAGACTCACTAGTAAATCTTCTCGGTGTTGTCCAATATACCTATTGAACGTTTGGCAGTTCCTCCGCCCACTTGCCCTTGGCAGCTTCCAGCTATTTCTTGATTCCATCCAAGATGGTCTTGTTGGACGCCTCGGGTTGACCATTGCTCTGGGGGAAGCTAGGAGTGGAATAGTAATTCTTGATCTTATACTTTACACAAAAGGTTTTGATCATCTTGCTGTCAAACTGGGTTCCATTGTCTGCCACAATGGCTGTCGAGATCCCAAATTTGGTAGTGATGTTTTTCCAGATGAAGTTTTTTATATCTAATCTTGGATTTGGCAAGAGGTTCGGCCTCTGCTCACTTTGTAAAGTAATCAGTTGCTTCAAGCAGAAACTTTTGTTGTCCAATTTCCTTGGGTAGTAGCCCAATAAGATCCATGCCCCACTAGGCAAATGGCCAAGGACTGGATATTGGGTTCAAATCTCTAGCCGACTGGTATATCAATGATGCAAACCTTTGACATTTCTCACACTTCTTTACATAGGCTTCAATATCTTTCTGCATATAAGGCCACTAGAATCCCTGGGATATGGCTCTATGAGCAAGTGATCTCCTCTCTACATGGCTTCCACACACTCCCTCATGGATCTCGTATAAAAAGTCCTCTACTTGGAATGGGTGTACACATCGCAGTAGAGGTCCAGTAAAAGATCTCCTGTACATATGGCCTTCTGCTGATAGGCAGAACCTGGTCTACTTCACTCTAATCTTCTAAGTTTCCCTTCTGTCTATTGGTAGCTTGCTATCTCTAAGGAACATGACTATGGCGTCCATCCAACTTGGACCTAATTCTACTCACATTGCTTCACACTCTGTCATCAGAGGTTTAATACTTGGGCCTGACAGGTAATCCACCATAATTACTCTTGGCTCGCTTGACTTTATAGCACTAGCAAGGTTTTCAAGGACGTCAGCATGACTGTTGTCATCTCGGCTGACCTACTGCAGCTAGCATCTTTGGAATTGTGCTAGTAACTTGATTGACCTCATTGACGTAGGCCATCATCCTCTCATCTCGAGCTATGTACTCGTCCATCACTTGATTTATAATGAGTTAGGAGTCGTAGAAAACTACCACCTCCTCAGCTTCAACTACTGTTGCTAGTTTGAAGCCAACAATTAGTGCCTCGTATTCTGCTTCGTTGTTTAAGGCCTTGAATTCCAAACAGATGGACTATTCCATCATTCGTCCATCTAGCGAATTCAAAATCACTCTTGCCTCTACTCCTTGTCGGTTTGAACTACCATCGACAAAGAGACAGAAGGAATTGTCGATGTAAATATCACAGGGCTTTAACTTCTCTTCACCCTTCTTCTGTCTGGCCTTTGTGGGATTCCGTGGTCCCAATTGATTTTCCTACTACTGTCCTGGACACCCTAGACCAAGGTTCACTGGTGTCGGTCTTGAGTAGGCGCTTGGTGTGAATTCTACCACAAAGTTAGCCAAAACCTGACCCTTTATTGTTGTTCTTGGCTTGAATTCTAAGTCATACTGACCTAGAACTACAGCCCATCGCGTTACTCTGCCTATCAAGTCTCCCTGCTGTAACAAAGACTTCAGTGGATGCTCCGTAAGTACCACAATTTTATGAGCTTGGAAATAATGGTTCAGTTTCTTTGAAGCCATTACCAGAGCAAGTGTCAATTTTTCCAGGGGCAGTTACCTGGTCTCTACATTTGCCAAGGTCTTGCTAACATAGTACACTGTCTTCTCCTCTCCTTCCTCATCTCGGATTACCATGGCACTGACAACATGGTTTGAAAAAATAACTCTTCTCCTAGTACCGGGTTCAACAACACTGGTGGAGTTGTCAGGTACCTTTTTAAGTCGACCAGGGCGACTTCGCATTCTTTTGTCCACAGAAAGTTTGTGGCCTTCATTAACAACTGAAAAAATGCCTTACATTTATTTGAACTCCAGCTAATGAATCTCTTCAAGACTGGTGCCTTGTTGGTCAAAATCTAGACTTCTTTCGCTATTGTTGAGCTTTTCAGATCAATGATGGCCTTGATCTGATCTGGGCTTGCTTCAATTCCTCTCCTGGTTACCAAGTACCCCAGGAACTTATCAAATCCTACCCCAAATGTGCACTTTGAGGCATTCAGCCAAAGCTGGTGTGCCTTCAATTTGTCAAAAACTTCCTTCAGGTCAGCTAGATGATCTCCTGGTTCCTTACTCTTGACAACCATGTCGTCGATTTAGACTTCCACAGTCTTTCCAATTAGGTGCTTGAACATCTTGGTAACCAACCTCTGGTATGTCGCTCCTGCATTCTTCAGCCCAAAGGGCATTACCCTATAACAGTAAAGTCCTCTGGGGGTGATGAATGTTGTCTTCTCTTCATCTGGGGCATACATTGCTATCTAGTGGTATCTCCTGTATGTATCCTGTAAGCTCCTTCCATGCCCTGATGTGGCGTCAACAAGCTGATCAATCTTGGGCAAGGGGAATTAGTCCTTCGGGCATGCTTTGTTCAAACTAGTGAAGTCTGCACAGACCCTTCACTTGTTATTCTTCTTCTTTACCACCACCATATTGGACAGCCGAGTGGGGTAGTTTACTTCTCGGATTGCTTGTGCCTCTAGTAGCTTCTTTACTTCCTCCTCAACTACCTGCACATGGACCAAAGTTGGTCTTCTTGCTCTCTAAATCACAAGCTTGGCCGCCCTATCCACGTTAAGTCTATGGCAGGTGACCTTGGGATTGATTCCCAGCATCTCATAGGGTGTCCAAGCGAACACCTTTCTGTTTACTCTAAAAAAAGACTCTAGTTTTCTTTCTTCTTCCTCGGCTAAGCCAGAGCAGAGGAGGAAGAATTGCTCCTCATCACCTTTATGTACAAGAACCTTTTTTAAGGGTTCTTCACTCTTGTCGGCGGGTTGTTTGCTGACATCATCCAAGACCTCCCGGTCTTTGCTTTCAATCTCTACTGAACTACCTCATCTTACCACTAAATGAAGAGTAATGCTATGGATCATGAAAAAAATATCATGAAGATCATGAAAAATTTTCCACTCTTAGATTACACATATAATAAAATACTACACACTAATCAAAGGATGAAAAATCTTCATGAAGCTTTTCATGATTTTTTTTTTTCATGAGCCCTAGTATTATTCCTAAATGAATTTGTTATTATTTGTGCGCTGTTTTTTTTATTATTATTATTGTTACTATTCAATATTATTTATTGTATGGCATTGTACTTCTTGTGTTTCCATCATTTTTATTTGATGCCATTGAAATTTTGAGAGGGTTTTAAATGAGTAGATCTAATTGCAAGATGGTGATGAATAACTGCATCTAGAAAACCTTTTGGGACATTGTAAGGTGGATGATGGAGTTGCTTGACCTTTTTAATTAAAAAATTCACAAACATAATAAGTTGGACCGTTCGAGCGAAGAATACAAATTCCTAGAAGTTTTGTAGATAGAAGACACCGCTCGAGCTTAAAAAGTACCGTTCGAGCACAAGAATGGCAACTCCCAATATCTCTGTAGGCCTGCAAAAGTATTGAGAGTTCTCAAAGACTGCTCGAGCGCAAGAAGTGTTGTTCGAACGAAGAAGCCAAAATCTAGGTAGGAATCATTTTGAAAAAAACTAACTCTCGACCTGTTCCAAATGCAACCAAGACACTCAAATAACTAAACTCAATGAGGAATAAGGAGAAATAAGACATGAATGATCATATAAGATAATAAAACTTGGATTCAGAACATCAAATGGGTCGGGTCTAAATTAGAATTGCTATAAATTCATCAAATAAGTATCAAATCGAGGATATCAAAAATCTTTTACCAAATTGAAGACGTTTGGGAGCTTTCATCAAATCACTGTTCATAAGTGTTTGATTTTCACCACCGGATGTCTCCTGAATATCCCCCAGATGACCACCTCTAGGCAAAAATTTGTTTAAAAAAAATACACTAGTCGATTGACCGGCCAGACATCCGCTTGGTCGACCAGTATTTTAATGAAAACTCAAAATCCTCTGTTGAAACACTTGATATCAAATAAAATTTTTACTCAAATTTTTATTCAAATTTAATGAAAAAAATTGTACAATTAGAGATGCTCTTACATACCAATTAGATATCCTTAAAAACCGTTATAGGAATATCTTCTTCGTGATTAGGGATTATATGACCTCACAGCCAAATTGACCCAGACGATCGAAGCCTTTTCCCTTTCCCTCTCTCTCCCTCAATTTCCCTTTTTTTTCTAGAAGTGAAAAGATACTGAATTAAGTAATGAATTGCAACTATGGGATGCACTACTAAAGAAAAAATAGTTACAACTGCAAGTCATCAAGACTAAATTTTTGAGTTATGATAGTGCTATGTACATGAATTATGTCTCACTTCTTGACTTGTTACTTTTTGGTTTCCTTTAACTTTGATGTTTGTTACTCGGTCTTGTTTTATGAATCTTGATTTTGTTTTGTGACTGTTTTTAGTTAGATTTTTTGTTCCATTAAATTGATTTACTGGTTAATTGTGACTGTTGTCAATATAGTCTATTTTAAAATCAATTCACTTTGTTCTCAATCTAAAGTTGTGCTTATCTAGGTTTTTTATCTTGTGGTGAGGGCAAGGATCTTCTATTCTACTTTCAAGTGGAAGCATTGGGTTGGCTTCATGTTGACCTTTTTTGCCTACGTTATCCCCTATCAACAACTTGCCATGATGGTAAAACCTACATATTCTGAAAGTGGGGAGCTTGAAGATGGTGGGTTTGATTTGACTACTGATGGAGTTTGTGGGTATGTTTCACTAATGTTATTTATGCTTTTGTTTCTTCTAGGTTTCATATTTAATATTCTCTGGTTTGTTGATATTTTGGTCCCATTTTTATATCTAAACCAAAACCCTTTTGCTTATTTGTAAAATGAAGTTTTTGAAAAGTGCAATGAGTGTAAATCTAAGAATTTGAATAGTGGAGAAGTTGCAATGCTTAGAATAGAAACGATGGTTGAATTGTGGAAGTGATGTTGATCTATCCTACATGGGCTTCTACAGATAAGGATGGAAGAAAAGAATAGAGAAAAGGGAAACAAGAAAGAGGAACGAGAAGTAATCAAGTAGGAGAACCTACCCCCAAAAAAATAAAAAATAAAAAATATATATATATATATATATAACAGAATGTAGGAGAAGAGTCCTGGGAGGGAGAAGAGTTAGATGAAGAAAGAGTTTTGAGAGACGAGGGTTAAGAGGAAGGGGAAGGTAAGAGAGGATAAGGGAGAAATAATGAACAAGAGAGATAAGTGAGGGTAGGGTTATGAAGGTTGAGAGAAGCAAAGCATGCACACACATACATGTGCAAGAACGCACACACACAAAGAGATTTGGTATCTTTGTTCTTTCATATCTTTTTCTTCAAGCTTTAGAAAACCTAAATCTGGAAGGATAATGACGCAACCAAATATACACAGGAATTGGATATTGTTCTAGTAGAAGAAAGGGGCACTCAAATCCATGAGAAAGACAAAATCTTAAAAACACAAGAAAGAGAAATTTTTGAAATATTTTTGATAAATGTTGTCTTTGCCCCAAGGCTTACGTAGATATTTATATCAATATCAACTAGGGAACCAAATATTTATAATCTATTCCATACCAAATTGCCAGATTTCTAATAAAATACAAATTCCAAAATACTAAAATTAAAATATCGAAACTCTGAAAATCTTGTCATACATCATACTCTCCCTGTATTTTTTTTTTTAGAAAAAAAACCCCTCATCCTTGAGTTCAATTGTTTGAAGTAAATTGATATGCTTACACTTGTCGCATTAGATTTGTATTCAAGATTAATCTTTCCCTAACTTGATATTCACGTGACAATCTTCCAAAACTAATACAATATTAATTGGGTAAATTACAAATATACCCCCTGAGGTTTTCTTAAAATACGAATTGCGCCCTATGGTTTGTACTACATCTTCTGATGTGTAAATTGATTCTTTTGTGTTTGTCCCATTTGTGGACTTGTAACATAATCTTTTGTTGAATGTGTTGTTGTGGCATTTGGGGTGCTGACTGGCGAGACATTAGTTCTCTAGACTACATTAAAACTTGTTGATTATCGTCATTAGCAAACTTCCTTACTTTCTTCTCAATCAAATGCATTTCAATGACCTCTTTTTTCATTGTGTATTTATCTAGATCTTCATATTTTTTAAAACTTGGGAATGCTCATAACACTTTTTTTCTTCAATATTAGCATGATCATGACAATTTTGTTGACCTGCAATGCTCGATTAACTAAAACTCGACAAACTTGCTTTTTTTTCATCAAATAATATGTATTCACAATGTATAATTGTTATGAAATTCTAAAAATATTGGCAAAGTAGCACAAAATGGATACGTGACACGACACAGACACACTGACACAAAGATTTTCGAAAAATGGAAGGCACCATATGTCTTGGACACGTTAACAATTTATATTTTTATAAATTTATTTTATGTCAAATTTATCAGTAGTTTATTTTTTTGTAATGAAAAGAATAACGTAATACTACTTTAAATTTATAACATGTATATGTATGTCGTATGTATGAGTGCCTTTGTGTAGTTACCTTTTCCAGTCTCTACTGATCAATAAAGATTGAGTTGGCATTAGTTATTTAATGATACCTAAATTCTTGATATCTCAATGTTGAATCCAATTAGAGAGTTGTGTCCAGACTTGTCACTGAGGAAACAATCAGGATATTTTGGTTGTCTGCTAGAAGTATGTGTGTTACTTTTTGGTCATAAGATAGTTAGTCACTAACGTTGGCAATTGTATTTTTAGTATCCTGATATTGAAATCCTTGTAAAAGTATTGAGTGAACCCGTGTTCTTCCATTCAAAAACTGATATATATCATGCCTCGACTCTTGAGGACTTCATCAAATTTTATGTTAGTTTCATTCATATTGTAGATGTATTTTTTGGAATCAGTATATGCATTTATTTTTGGTGCTATTGCTGATACTAACAAAAATTATAATGTCTTTACTTCCTCAACGATGCTTCCTGAAGAGCATATATACAGACTTCTTGTTCCTTATACCTAAAATTAACATTTATGAATATC
Organism: Camellia japonica; assembly: GCA_030407325.1. Lineage (NCBI taxonomy): Eukaryota > Viridiplantae > Streptophyta > Magnoliopsida > Ericales > Theaceae > Camellia > Camellia japonica. The sequence continues at coordinate 96,794,437 of JAPPVO010000032.1, forward strand.
AATCGTTGGGTGACGTTGGGGATTATGGAAGCTTTTCACCTTTGATGTTATGTTGAAGTAACATACATACACTTCAGTTTTGGATGATATTTACAGTTTGGTGGTGGGAGGGTAATTTGTAAACAAATTGGGCCGAGCTAGGAAGAGTCTTCTTTGGGAGTTGGGCCGCGTAATGGGCCGAGATAAGGGCTGGTGTAGCTCGGTCTTAGGCCAAGAAGACATCTCATATTTCGGGTTTGGGCCGAACTATGGGCCGAGGTAAAGGTGTCAGCCGAGGTAAAGATGTCAGCCGAGGTAAAGGGGTCAGCTGAAATATGTGGGCCTGGTGGTTAGCCAAGGTATTGGTGAGAAAGGATGTTGGGCTTGGTATAGCTCGGCCGGTCTTGGTATAGCTCGGCCGGGCGCCATCTACATCATTACCTAAGTGTGTGACCGAGGTAACTTAGCTCGGTGTGGTTGCAGCAGCTTATATAAAGGAGGTAACCATCTCACTTGGTTGGCAGTGAGTAGGAGTGTGACTCCTAGGAGGACTCTGCTAAGGAGAGTAGAGTCCTACTAGGATTGTGCAAAACCATCTCACTTGGTTGGTAGTGAATAGGGTGTGTGATTCCTAGGAGGACTCTCATAGGGAGAGTTGGAATCCTACTAGGATTGTGCCAAGCAGAGTCTATAAAAGCTCATGACCAGACATTTGTACAGGTATCCCAATTCTTACTCTAGAATACACAGAGCTTATTGTCTATTGTCTAGTTGCTGACTTAGGCATCGGAGGGGTTTCCGGCACACACCCACCGGTTAGCTCACGTTTGTGTTTTCAAGTGGCAAAGAAACATTGTTTGGAGGAGCGCAAACTTGATCAACAAGATCATACGAGAAGAATTATTTCGTGCTCGTACAGGTGGTATTGTCTATTTTGAGTAAGTTTTAAAGTAAAGAAAATGCTTAATATTTTTCAATCTTAATTGTTCAATCTTACTCCACCTAGAAGTCTAAAGCAGATAGAGTTCCTTATTGCAAGTCAGTGGTTTTGTAAGTTGTAAATTGATAATAAATGATAATCTTTGTCATTAAAATAAATCGTATCTAGTTTTGTGGTCATAACCTTTTGGAAGAATATCACTTCTTGGTTTGAAATGTGAAATTTGTAGTACTTTATGACCCTTCTTTAAGGTTTCCTATTTGATATGAGTTACAAGATTTGTTTAAATTGTAGGGAGGTATACATCATTCTCTAGTACATGCATATTGTCCTTCATATTTATAAGATGCTTTGTAGCTACAATTGAATTAACAAGTATTTTTTTGTTTATAAATGTGATAAAAAAGAGTTTTAACTAACCAATGGTTTTATATTGCAAATATTAGCATGATGTAATCTACATTACTAGCTTTGTGCAACTCACGACTATCATCTCTGAAAAATGTTGGTACATTTATTTAGTGGTAGGATCCATTTCCTGAATTGGTTTGCTACCTGCATTTGCTGACTTTTTTTATAGTGTTGTCAGGCTTTTGAGTTACTGATTAACAAAAGAGGCCAGCTTGTGGTTGCCTGGCATTTATATATATAAGTATGCAAGTTAAGATTTGGGATTCTAATGCAGTGGTTAATGTTAAGGAAATGCCCGAACTTTCATAAGGATCAACTTATATGTTTTTGCAGCTTATTCATTCAAAGAAAAATCACTAAATTAATGGATTGAATCCAAACTATGTTCTTCATCTACTTAATATGGTCGCTCTTAAGGACTTCGATTCCCTAATGAACTACCTCATCTTACCACTAAATGAAATGTAATGCTAGGGATCATTAAAAAAATATCATGAAGATCATGAAAAAATTTTCATCCTTAGATTACACATATGATAAAAAACCACACACTAATCAAAGAATGAAAAATCTTCATGAAGTATTTCATGATAATTTTTTCATGAGCCCTAGTATTATTCCTAAATGAATTTGTTATTATTTGTGCTACTGTTTTTGTTTTTATTGTTACTATTCAATATTATGTATTGTATGGCACTGTGCTTCTTGTGTTTCCATTATTTTTATTTGATACCATTGAAATTTTGAGAGGGTTTTTAATGAGTACATCTAACTGCAAGATGGTGATGAATAACTGCATCTAGAAAACCTTTTGGGACATTGTAAGGTGGATGATGGAGTTGCTTGACCTTTTTAATTAAAATTCACATTCATTCAAGAATTTGGCTTGAAAAGGTTTAGGCTAGCACACAAGGTTTGATTTTGGATGGCTGCCAAGCTTTTTGAATAATTTGTTTTATTCCGTAGCTCTTTGAAGGTCACAATCTCAAGAAGAGATTGGTTAGCATGCGATTACCAATTGAGGTGGTCGTAGGTATAAAAGTGCATGATGAAGTCTACATCAGTATGAAATTAGAGAAAGGTTGCATTACTTTAAATGAAACTGTTGTGTGTGGTAAAAAGAACAAAAAATAATTAGGATTTATTCCATTGCTGGAATGATCATCTGACCAAATAAAGTAATGGGGAACATTATTATTGAATCTATTTCCTTTTAAACAGATGTTGCTTAGACCTGTACAATCTTTAAGTTAATCTTCTTTTGGAGTCTGCACATGATATATTTGCAAGATTTTACATTGACTTGACATTTACATTATAAATTGACCAGGCCGTTGTTTATATAGTGAGGATTATTTAGGTCTGTATTGGTGAAAGAACCAAATATTGTTGAAGCGAATACCTAAACTAGATTGTCTTCTGCTTTTGCTTTCCAAATACTAGCGTTTGCAGCATACAAACTCCTTGGTTTTGTGAAAGGATTTATGTCACTTGGTTCAGAGGATATTCTTTCCACCAGATATATGTTATATATTTGTAAGCAAATACAAAGCATCTATAAGAGTTGGTGTGATAAGTTGTTCTCACTAGTATCAAAATAATGTTCAACTGGGACCTGAAGATGATGAAAAGTCGAGAAAAAAGAGAGAGAAGATGGAGAGGAAAGCTTCAAGACCCAAATTTGCACAGACAAGAAATTGATTGTGCACTTCTGAAATGATAGACTAGCTCTTGGTTAGATCTTAATGTCTCTCTTGAGTATGACAGACTACTCTGTTATCTCCAAGTAATGTGAAATCAAGTTCAACTGTCTGATTTTGGATGGGAAGAACTTTAATGTGCTTGTCATTTTGGATGGGAGGAATTTTATGTGCTTGTCATGGATACGTATTCTCGATCTAATGTGTTTTCATGGTCATGTTTAGGTATTTTTATCGATGTACTTAATTTTCCTGAACTACATGAATCCTTTTTGGTTTATCCTAATGTCATGTTTGATCTTAGAATTATGGAAAGATTTATTGATAGAAATAAAAGGATTTGTTGAAAAAGGAAAACATTTTTAGTCTTTCCATATTTTTTTTTCCCAGAAATTTAAAATCTAAAAACTCAAAATGAAAAGGGTAGAATGAAAACATAACATCATATGAGGAATTCTGATTCCTATTTTGAGGAAGTTATGAAATCAAACTCTCTATGTCATTCAACGGGTAACCAGAAGCACAAAATAAACAGTGGATGATCGCTAATATCACACATTTAAAATTTTATTCTAAAATATCAATGCATGTCATGGTACACTATTTTGAATCTCAACCCTTCACTTTTAAAAGGAGTGGGTGCTCATGAAGTTCCCAATCCCAGTAAATTTAAAGGCTCATCAACAAACCATCAAAAAATAAAATAAAATTTTCCAACAAGCCATGATCAATAAAATTCATGTTGTATTTGTATAATGTTCCATACATGTAACCCATGAGCAAATTGCTAGTCTATATATATATATATATATATATGAAAAAAATAAATAGAAAACAGAGAAATTTCTGGGGTCTTTGGTTTGTCTAATCAAAGTGTAATTCATTCTGGATCAATCAAGACAAAGATTTTTCTTAATTACTGAATTGGAATTGTTTTAAGAAACATTATGATTTATGAAAGCCAAGTAATAATCTGTATTACAATATTTGTATTCTTTTCGGGTTTTGACTCCGAGGGCAACTAGAGTCTAACAAGTAAAAAACATTCATAAAAATTTGGAAAAACTACATGAGACAACAATTCTATGAAGCTCCAAGATATACAAATTCCTTTCCTCAAACCAAAACACCATCATCTGGCTTACTATAAGCATATCCACTATCTTGATGATTCCGGCGACGGAGGCAAGCTAAAGAAAGACATGATCCAGCTAAGACAAGAACCGTCATCACAAGGAAAAACCTCTGCTCTATCATCATCATCTCTTTCACCCAAGAAAGCCTGCCCAACTTTGTATTTCAATCCTTTCCAGTTCTACTCTCATTCTCATTCTTTGTGACCCTACCATCGTACCATGGATATAGCAGGGTCTGGAACGCAGGATCAAAGAAATCCTTTACCCCATGAACGATCACACGTCTATCGTTGTAGATATCCCAATATGTGACCTTGACTCCATTAATGGAAGCGCAATTGCTATGATGGGGTGTTGTAGTAACCACAAGTGGATGATGGGGAAGGAGAGTATCGAACTTGGATTCGTATGGAACAGTTGACTGAAGAGCCTCCCTATCAAGCTTTAGCGATGCAACGTGGTACTGGGAGAAGGGTGAATGGTGGTTGCGGGTACTTGGAAGACAAGAAAGCCTTATCAAGTGGGCAGAATATGGTGATTGTGGTATTGTAGGGAGGGTCTGTTCGAGAATTAAGGACATGGCTATGTAACCCTTGTTGGATAGGGCACTTGAGATCATCCCAGCATTCAACCCATGATCATGATGGTTTGTTTGCACAGCTGTTGATATAGTGGGTTGTGAAAGGATTGAAAGAAAAACAAGAAGAAGAAAGGCAAGTGAAAGCTTGGAGGCCATGAAGGAAAAATAGCAGATTGATGAAAAGAAGTTGAAGAAGAATAGAGAAAGGTGTAAAGCCGCTAAGAGCGATGTTTGTATGATAGAATGTAATCTGTATAGATTAAGAACCCTAACTGGGACTTATATATATAAGTATATTGAAACCTTGTCCCATTGGAATTAGAAAACCTAGTTGATCAGAGTATTCAAAAAACAATCACATGTTTAGGAACCTACCAACCACTGTCCAATAGATTAAAATAAAAAAATAAAGAAAAAAAAAACTTTAATAGATGGAAGTGTTTTAATTAATCTGAACTTGTAAGCTTTCTGAATGTTTTCTGTATATTCAACGTGTGCTAATACAAAGATTACAACCAATATATATAGCAATCATAACCTTAATCTGAAATAGAAAATACAATCAATCTAATATTCACAATCAATCTAAAATACACAGTTCCATAATTAACATAATATTCTTACACCCCCGCTCAAACTCAATGTGTTTTAGCAGAAAACACTGAGAGTTTGCCATGAAGAAACTGAAAGCGAGCAGTGGTGTGAGTCTTCGTAAAAAAATCAGCAAGTTGCAATGCCGAAGAGACGAAAGGAAGCGAGATGGAGCCAGACTGTTGATGCTGACATACAAAATGATAATCAATCTCAATGTGCTTCGTTCACTCATGAAAGATAGTGTTATGTGCAATCTGAATAGCACTGCAATTGTCACAGTAAAGGGAAGTCAGAGAAAACTAAGAGACACCCAACTCAGTCAAGAGACAACGAAGCCAGACAATCTCAGCGGTGGCATGAGCCATAGGATGGTACTTAGCCTCAATAGTGGAACGCGCAACAACAGTCTGTTTCTTTACCTTCCAAGAGATCAAGGAATCACCAAGAAACATACAGAAGCCAGAAGTGGACTTGCGATCAGTGACATCACCAGCCCAATCAGAATCAGCATAAGCCACCAAGTCCAAAGAGGAAGTAGAAGACAACAGTAAACCCTTAAATATAGTACCTTGGACATAGCAAAGAATCCGAACCAAAGCAGCCCAATGGGTAGAGCGAGGAGCAGAGACAAACTGGCTAACCACATGAACAACATAGGCAAGATCAGGACGAGTAACCGTCAGATAGACTAAGCAACCCATGAGCTCGCGATATAAAGTAGGATCATCCAGAAGAATACCATCAGTAGTGGTGAGCTTTATATTAAGCTCAATAGGGGTATCTGAAATCTTAGTGTCAGTAAGACCGGTATGATAAATAACCTCATTGGCATACTTGTCCTAAGATAAAAAGTAGCCCTTGGGAGAAGAAGCTACCTCAATACCAAGAAAATACCACAATGGGCTCAGATCCTTCATTTCAAAGGTGCGGAAAAGATGCTGCTTGACCTCAGATATAGTAGAAGAGTTAAAACCAGTGATGATCATATCATCTACATACAGCAATGATGCAACAAATCCAACAGAGAGTGGACTCGCCTTTTTCTGTGCCTCGGCCTTTCGGAAAGGGTTTGAAAAAAAGGCCTCACAATTCGAACTCCCACAGTTTTGAATCTAGTCTCACAAGTGCAATGTGAAACTGATAAACACCAAAGAGTCCAAATCCGGCAAATCGTTTTGGAAAATCAGATTTTAAATCAAATAATGCCAAAACTAGACTGCTTTGCCAGATACAGAGTCGCCACTTAAATATTTTATTTTTGAAAAATTTAGGAAACCCTGACTTGTGCCGAAGGCCACGTGTCTGTCATCACCAAGGTTGCCTGGGCTCGAGAACTTGGGTACGAGGGCGGAATGTCATGGAATGAGCACCCTCGCTCGCCCGATCAAAAGATCGGCCTCTACTAATCATGATATGTTGTTTTATAAACCTCATGTGTTCTTATTCCGGTTATTAGCTAACTTTACTATGTGACGCACACAAGCAAGTATAAACAAAGTCACAAGAATTGGAACAAATCAACTCATGTTTGTTTTCGGAAAATGGTTTGAATTTGCCACCCTCAAGTGGGCTTAAAACATGATTTGCCACTTCGCAAAGTGGGCTAAAAAAACATACATTCGTTGAATCGTTCCAATTCAAACAACAAAGTCTTCATCCACAGGCATTCATGCAGTCTAGCAAGTAAGCACATAGCCTCATGGCAAACATGCGAAACATGACAATATGGCAATCACACTCATGCAAGTATGCTAAAGCGTGAAAGCTTACCGAGTACTCCAAGCTAAAACAAAAACTAGTTAGAAAAATGCATGATCCTAACTTTGTTAAATGACTAATGCAACACATGCAATAATGCAATTAATAGGCTCGGCTACTAATATGGCATATGATACAGTTTGATAACATGCTTTAAAACACGTATTCAAATAAGTATTGAATTGACAATGCAATTTGAATGATGTGCCGAGTCTCGGTGCATGCAAGACAAATGAATGGATGCAAACATGCGAGCATAAGGTATGCTAATCGAAAATGTTCCTAATCTAACCATCGAAAGTGATTAAATAAAAGGGAGAAAGACGCGGGGTTGGAAGACATGCACACACGCACGCACACTTATACTAGGGGTGAGCAGTAGATATACCGATCTGCCAAAACCGACCGGACCGAACCGAACCGAACCGATCCTCCGTATTTTGGACGGATACGTGATGACGAGCGGACGGTTGCGGATTGATTTTCTCCAATCCGCCAATCTGGCGGACGGATGGCGGATTTGAGATTCCTTTGGTCGCAACCAAACCGCCAAACCGCAAGCACTCCTAGTAATTTATAGGACTTTGTATTTTCAGTTTGTTTAAATATTCTGTTTGTGTTTTCAATTAAAAAAAAATTTAAATATTCTATTGAAAAAAAGTTTTCAACTTGAATATCTTTTTTGAATTGAAAAAAAATAAACATATTATTTATCTATATTTTTTTATTTTTAAATCTATCTCTAAAAATAATAAATAGAAAATATGATATATACTGGTTGATTTTTGTTTTCAAAAACAGATATAAATGTAACAATACAAAGACATACTATCTCTGCTACTACTACTATGTTCATGATTTTGGTGGTTTGAATTGTTTTTATATTTTAAGAACCACAGATTGTAATACTTTATGTGGATGAGACATGCTGTGATTGTAGTATGTGGATGAGGCATGCAGTGATTGTGATATTCTAAAGTTTCAAACTTTCTTGCTTTGGATGAGGCATGCAATGATTGTAATATTTTTTTAAGTCATTGACGGTAATACTTTCTTCTTTTTCTTTTTTTTAAGGAAGTGCACAAGTTGAATTATGTTGAAAATTTATAAAATTTTAAACCGCCAAACCGATTCGCATCCATCTGCCAAACCGCCAATCCGCTCAATCCACATCCGCTGGATTGGCGGACGGATGCGGATTGATTTTCTCCAATCCGTCAATCTGGCGGATGGATGGCAGATTGGAGGTTCCGTGGCCGCAACCGACCCACACCCACACCTACTTATTACAACACTATGCCCTCGCGAAGGAGGGTCCAAATGAATAAGGTAAGCTAAGCTAAGTTAATTAAACTAATTAGACTAATTATTACAAATCAAATGAATAACTAGCGAACTAATTACTAATTATTACAACACTTTAACTAATTAGCAAACTAGTTAATTAAGATAAATGTACACTAACTAAACATGCAAGGCATTAAACTATGCTGCCACTGCTCTGCCTCAGGAAGTGGAATATGCATGCACTCGGTTTTTGCCCCGAAAAACCACCATTTTGCTCTTGAGAGGCTCTGTTTGCAGGGTTGACCATACTCCATAACCTTTCTGCTCCAACTTAGCAAATACTTACTGAGGGTTGCACCAGTGGCCTGCCATCCATGGGAGGTTGCTGCCGGCCATCTGCCGACCAAAAGTGTGCCATGCCGGCCAAGAATGAGGCACTGCCGGCCACTGGTGCTCTAAGTCACCACACTGTAACAAAGCACAAACAGAGGAAAATGAAGGTTTTTCCTGGGGTTTATTTGTACTGTGCCTCTCCTTATCATCTCAAATCCTCAAAGGAGTGGCACTCTTGGATCCAAAACCACCAATCAGGCAAGTTCGTTGCATGATGGCCAAAGATCCAAGGAGCACAATTTCATTATATGCAAAAACAAGACTCAAGACCACCACCTTATCATGTGTGATAAAAGGCAATGAAGACCAAGGAAATTGGCTCATTTCATCACTTTGATTATGCAATGCTCCAATCTTCCTTGTGTTCAATATAACGTCCGATTGAACACATGCAATGCAACACAACATGTTTATCTTGCTCAAGTTTTACTTGTCACTTTTGTTTACTCATTTTAAGTTACCAACTCATTCTTTAATTGATTTAGTCCAATGATGAGAGTCCTCTAAAGAGAAAGAAGCGTCAACCAAGGGATAATGTAAGGCAAGAGAGAGTTCATGCCATTGGTTAGTAGAAACCCTTTAAGCACAAACTCTATCTCAAGCTTAAAAGATCCCAAACTTGAAACAACTCTCAAAAGCAATTTAAAGAGTGAAACAAATGAGAACATGACAAAGCTATATATGCTGAAATTACATGCAAAATGACACTACAACATGCAACCAACTCAAACAACTCATGTTTAAAGGCCTAAAACAATGAGCTAGTGAAGGAATTTACACTACAGCTATGCAATACAAAGCTCAAAAGCAACAACCAGCCCAAAATAGATGTAAAACAGCCCAAAATATAGCTTAAAACATTCTGAAATTAAGCTAACACAAGCTAGAATAATAGGCTAAAACATGAAGCATGCTAGACTAGTAAGCAAGACACAAGGAGTGGAGGCTAACCCCTCCAATTTTGGACTTCAAAACATGTTTTTAGCCACTGAAATAGCTCTGAAAAATAGTGTTTAAAGCTCTGAAAAAGATGATGCAATGGTGGGAAACACAAGGGCAAAAGCCTCCAAAACAAGGTACAAAGAAAGGCTATCAACCGCTCAACCTTTAATGGCCTTTGGACCCAAGCTTCAGCCTAAAAACACAAAGTTTTTATAGCCCAAAATCAGTTGAAAGACATGCTAGAATAAAGACAAAACTAGCTAAGACAATAAGCTAAAACATGGGGTTACACTATAACCATGCAAAAGACTACTCATACAACACAAACAGCTCAAAACAGAGCTAAAGCAGCCCAAATCAGAGGCAAAAATATGCTGGAAATAAGCTAAGTTAAGCTACAAAAACATGCTAACATATGGAGCTAACTAGGCATGAAAGCTAGACACAAGGAGGGGAGGCTAACCCCTCCAATTTTGGACCTCAAAACAAAGTTTTTACCACTAAAAAAACTCTGAATTTCAGTGGTTTAAAGGCCCACAAAGTTTGATTTGAAAGTGATGAAAAAATGGCAAAAAAGCTTAACAAGCAAATAGACAAGAAGGATGGACCACCCCCAAACTCAAAATAGTCTCAAACCATCATTTTTAAGCCTAAAAAACAGAGGTTTTTGTAGTTGAAAACCAGGCCAAAAATAGTACAAAAAGATGGCAAAACATGAAAAACAAACTTAAAGGGTAAATGTTATACCTCTTGAAACCAAGCACACTTTAGGCACAAATGAGGCACCAAATCAAGCTAAAATCACCTTCTAAAGCTCAAAGAAGGTCCCAAAGAATCTCAGCCCAAAGATAACCAACTTTGGTCAAGGATGTATAGGCAAAAGAGAAGTGTATCTCTACTTGTATGCACAAAGGTTCAAGAGAGAGAGAATTGTAGAGAGAGAGAATTGTAGAGAGAGAGACTCCCAAAATATTTCACTCCTAAAATGTTCCAACCTTGAAAACAATAGAGAATGGCCTCTATTTATAGAAAACCATGAGCTTTGGTCAAAAATATCCATTCAAGGACAGCTGGAGCAATCTGGAAACAGCTGGAGGTAAAAATCTGCAAAAAATCTGATTTTTGACACCAATGGCCGACAAGGCATCATTGGTGGCCGGAAAGGTTCATTTATGGCCGGCAAGGACCATCAATGGCCAGCACTACATTATCCATGGCCGGCACACTTCACTAGTGGCCGACAGAAAAATCTACTCTCCAAGTCCAACTTCAAATGGGCATGTCTCCTTCATCTGGACTCCTTTGCAGGTCATTCTTAAGACTAAATTGAAGCCGCAAAAGTCTTATTTCCAATGGTGGTAGCCTCACATAAAAATTCCAAGTGTGTAAGAAGATATGCCTATTTTAGTGAAGACTGCTCAGTTTTGGTCCTAACCGAATTAATGCCTAACTTCTCCTCAACTAGTTTTCTTCCCTCCTCTCATCTTTTCTTCAACCCCAAACCCCTAAATAAGGTGTTTTGAAAGATTCTTCAAAGAGTTCACCTCTCTTCCATTCATTTCCACTTTGTCCTTGCTCGGTTTACTGAAAAGCGCAACATTTAACGAAATGCAAGCCTCGGAACATCGTAGGAACTTTTTTCAAAAATATTTTGAAAGAGAGGGTTATAAGGTCTAAAATCTTTTAGTCAAAAGGCTTTGGTCCAAAAAGGGGTTGTGAGGTTGGGATTTGACACTCTCCTTGCTGAAGAAATCGAACATTTGCACAAGATAGCCTGCACCATCAAGTAAGCAATCAGTGGCGCCCAAGTCTTAAGGGCGGTCAAAAATTAGGTGTCTACACAGAGGTGTGAAGAAGAAATAAAGCAGAGTCCTAGACACAAGGATGAAATCCAAGCTCAATAACAGCAGTCTAAAAGCGATCATACCAAGCATAAGGAGACTACTTCAGACCATACAGAGCATGTCGAAGGCGACAAACCTGTCCAGAGGAATGGTGAAGGCTAAGGGGAGGACGCATGTAAACCTCCTCAATGAGATGGCCATTAAGAAAAGCATTCTTAACATCCATATGATAAAGAGGCCAAGAACGAATAGCAGTAATAGAGATCAAAGTACAGATAGTAGTCATCTTGAAAACAGGAGCAAAGGTCTCCTCATAATCAATACCATACTCCTGTGAGAAACCTTTGAAAACCAGATGAGCTTTGTAGCGCTCAAGAGAACCATCAGAATGAGTCTTGACTTTGTAGACCCGTTTGCAACCAACCAGATTCTTACCAGCAGGTAAAGGAACCAACTCCCAAGTACTAGTTTTCTGTAAGGCAGACAACTCATCCTCCATAGCTTGAACCCAATGAGAATCCTGACAAGCCTCCTTGTAAGACTGAGGTTCTGAAAAAGAGTAAATAGCAAACAAAAAAGTACGATAGGAAACAGAAAAACATGTATTAGACCAACCCAACCTATTTGGAGGATGACACGTTCGAGTAGGATATCGGTGTGCAGGAGGATCAGTAGCAAGGAGATCAACAGCAAGAGTGGAGACAACCGGTGGAATAGGAGCCTTGCAACAAGAATAAACTAACAATGGAGGAGAAAGAGAAGAAATCGAAAGAGAAGTAGCTAGAGGTGAAGCAGGAGGAGAAGATGGAATAAGCTCAGGGGCAACTGTGGAGATGTACTCATCAGGCAGGACCTCAGAAGGAAACGAATCAATATAAACCAAATCCTCTTTGGAAATTGGGGCAACGAGAGGAGAAAGCTGAAAGTAAGGTAGACGTTCGAGAAAAGCAACATGGCGGGAGACATAAAGACAACAGGAAACAGGGTCATAACAGCGATAACCTTTCTGAGTGAGACTATAACCCAAAAGGACACATAAGACAGACTGGGCACTAAGTTTGGTCCTATTTTTACGGGGTAAAAGGACAAAACAAGCAGACCCAAACACACGAAGGAGAGAGTAATTGGAAAGTTGAGAAAACAGAGCCTCATAAGGAGACCAACCAGAAAGAAGGGGGGGTAAGCATATGGTTGAGAAAAAAAGCAGTAGTAAGAACTGTCTCACCCCAAAACGGAGCCAGAACGAAGGTAGAGAGAATGAGAGATCTAGCTGTCTCAAGGAGATAATGGTGTTTACGCTCAGCTCGACCATTTTGGGCAAGTGTATCAGTACAAGAAGTTTGGTGAATGGTACCCAATTTGGCTAAATATTTATAGAATTCAGTTTTAAAGTATTCCCCGTCCAAGTCAGGCTGCAACAATTTAATACTAGACCCAAACTGTGTAGTGACCATAGACTGGAAAGTACAGTATATCTAGTAGAAGTCAGACTTATGAGTCATAAGATAAACCCAAGTGTAACGAGTGTAGTCATCAACAAATGACACATAATAGGTAGAACCCCCTTTGGTGAGAACATGAGACAGGAGAAAGGCCACAAACATTAGTATGAACTAAAGAAAATGGTGTATCAGATATAGAAGTACTTTTATGAAAATGTAAGGCTGTCATTTTGGCAAGTTTACACCCCCAACATTCAGTAAGTTCACTAAAAGAAACTTTACCCAATATACCAGATTGAGCTAAAGACTGTAAGCGATCAGTAGATAAATGCCCTAATCTAGAATGCCACAAGTAGAAAGGATTAGACAGAGAATCTAACTGAAAAGAAGAAAGGGCAGTCAAAGAGGTTGCCATAAGAAGATGCAAGCTCTCTACCACATAGAGGTCTCCAACTTTATGACCGGTCCCAATTTGCTGCTTAGTCATCCGATCCTGCACAGAATAGACAAAAGAAGAAAAGATAGCATCAAAACCAAAGACATCAAGCTGACTGATAGATAATAAACTGACAGATAACTGAGGAACATAAAGGACATATGGAATAGAAACAGCAGACATAACAGATAATAGGACAGACCCAACAGATACAACAGACATACCAGACCCATTAGCAGCATTGACAGTAATAGGAAAGAAGAGAGGGGTACAATTTTGAAGTAAAGAGAGATGGGGAGTTATATGATGAGAGGCACTAGAGTCAAAAATCCAGACAGACGAAGAAATATCTGAAGAGGACCCAAGCAAGCTTGAATGAAGAAATGAAACAATAGAGGCAAACATGGATGGTTGGGAGGTAGACAATATATGTTGAAACTGACTAATTTGAGCAGTCAAGAAAGCCAAGTCAGGATCAGGAGCTAGAGCAGATGCAGTATACATAACAAGAGGAGCCCAGAATTGGTTCTGAGATAGCTAAAAAGATAAGGCAGGTAGACCTCCCTTCTTAGGACAGTGGTACTTCCAATGGCCCCTCTAATAGTAGAAGGCACACTCATAAAAAACCAGAGACATCATAATAACCAGAAAACTAAGGGGTTTCAGTGCAATCAAACAAAGTAGCCAAACCAGGGGGTTCAAGTGTAATAATCAAAATATGAGGGGTCAAACTATAATAATAAGGAACTTGTTTGGTCCAAATAAGAATAAAAGAGAACTGGGTAATTTCAGAACCAGGTAGGTCAACTTTGAACCACAGAGAGAGAAAGAGAGACAAGAGTCGAAGTCGACTCTGGAGCAGCCGGCACAGAGCAAAGCGTCGAAGTCGAAGCCGATTGAGAGAAACAAGGGGACACAGCTCTTCGATCGTGCGAATTGAAGCAGGAGAGAACCAGTGATGACGACGACTCAACTTCACGAGTCCAGTGAAAGATCACGAACCAGAGGCTAGGGTTTTCGCGAATGACCCGTGAGGCAGAGAACCAGAGAGACGAACTTGATGACTAAACAAAGGACAACTCAGGACCTTCGCTCGAACCAGACGAACACAAAAGAAGAAGAGGGAGTCACGACCTGTGACTCAAAGAGATAAAACCAGAGGGTTATTTCCGAGAGACAATAAACAGCTTATAGGGTTTCGGTTCAGAGTGGCTTTGATACCATGTAAGCTTTCTAAATGTTTTCTGTATATTCAACGTGTGCTAATACAAGGATTACAACCAATATATATAGCAATTCTAACCCTAATCTGAAATAGGAAATACAATCAATCTAATATTCACAATCAATCTAAAATACACAATTCCATAATTAACATAATATTCTCACACTTACTATCTTTATATGTCATAAAAACATTCTTTTATTTTATTTCTTGATTTTTAAAAGAATTCTAATTTGTTAGCTCAATTTTTAGGTCCTTTGGGGCATAAGTTTGCACTACAACAATCCATTTTAAATCCATAAACATGTATTCTTTAGCAAAACCCAATCCAAATATAATTAGAGATCTATGTAAGTGTGTATATATAGAAAACTATATAAGTTTAGCCAAGTTGTAGTTTTGTAGTAACAGTGGTAGTTAGCTTGCTGTCTAGTATTCTCTCGTTCCTCTCATTGCTTCCAAGCTCACAATCTTCTTTGTTATTCTTGTTCTGCTTCTTTTTCACTCAATTCTCTTAAGTTTTCCAGTTACAAGTGCAGCCAAAGAAAAAGGCCTTCATGGCTTAGAAGTTTCCAAGATCTCAAGTGCTCTTTCCAACAAGGGTTACATAGCAATGTCGATGATATTAGAGCAAACTCTCCAATCCTTTACACCTTCTGAACTAATCAACAACAACAACACCACTCTCACCATATTCTTCCTTACCGACAACGCTTTCTTCTCTCTCAATCTATCCTTGCAGATCCTTCATTATACATGGTATGACAATGGTAAAGTTGCGAAGAATGAACAGAAGATCAACAATACTATTAAGGATTCAGTAGATGAAAAGGTTGAACTCAACATATCATTGAAGTTGTTCATCCTCGTTATGGGATTTATTAAGATCTACATATTACTACTTCTATAGATTGTTTCTAGATTTGATAGTGGAGAGCTTCATTAGAATCAGGCCTGAGATTTTAGGATTGTTTCATGGAAGGAGGAGACATTTTGGATTGCTTTTTCATGATTGTTTATTTTCAGTTTTCTCAAGTTCTATTTTTCTCCTCCAAAATGGTAGTAGATTGTATATGTAATATTACAAATAATGAGTTTACACATTTTTTACTATAATATTTTTCTGTCTCTTTATTTCAAAATACTTACAGTTAATAAATTATAAGAATCTCCATCTCCATATATCACAATACTCAAATATTAATTTATGTAAAAATTTCAAACTACAAGAATATCTCAAAACATAATGCAATAATCTAGTAATGTAGTCTCTTGGGATTGAGGGATTACATATGGCTTTTGTTACATCCTTTCACATCCTTAAAGTAAATTTAGGCTAAGTTTGATACAATTTTTACTTATATCGTAAAAATAACTTAAATATGAAAAAGATTATTAAGAAGTTAGGTGAATGATGCTTTTAGGTTCACTTTCTAATTATTAGCATTTAGCTTGTGAAAAGTTATACCAAATACGCCTTTAAAATCTTAAAGAACCTAATAAGGAGATGTTTGGCAATTAGTTTAAATAGTCAAAAAGTTTTTTTAAAAAAATAATAATAATATAAAAATTAATCCATTCTTCTTCTTTTTTTTTTTTACATGTCTTTTGATAAAAGTTAAAAAATCACTAAAAAAAGTCAATTTTCAAACCAACTTTAAATTCACAAAAAATTGTTAAATATACTTCCACACAGTACCATGTGACATTTTGTCTATGTGATACTCTTGTGTACTGAAATACCACAATAGACACTGAAATACCACAATAGGAAAAAAAATTACATCTTTTTTTTTTTTCCCCCCTAAATCGCTGTCCAAGCTTATAAACCAAACACAATATATGGGAATCCATGTATATAGATGTATGCTTTTATATTTTATGTTTTCTGGAGCACCCGTTACTTCTATAATTTAGATAACTTCCCTGGATAGTTTTCTCAAAGGCCAGCTCATTGGGCTTCCGCCCACCCTGATCCTAAAATATATCAGTTGGGCTTGGCCGTAGAAGTAAGGCCCATGGCCTAATTTTATGGGCTTTTTCGAGCCCGGCCCAAAAAAGTTAGAATCTCTCCTTTGGTCAGGTTTAGAATCTCTCTTTTTGGCAATTAAGTTCTTAGTCGGGGTTTTCATTACTTTTATTGGCCAAATGTCTCACTACAAAACCTTTGTCATTATAATCATATATGGCGAATTTATGTGTAAATTTTAACCGGTAAACTTATTATTTAATAGGTTTTATGAGAATTAATGATATTTTTAATTAAATATTATTAAAAAATATTATTAATTGTTAATTTTCAGTGACACTTTAAAAATTGTCACAAAAAATGTCACTAATTATAAGTTTTAGCGATAGTTTAAAAAAATAGTCACAAAAAAGTCACTAATTTCAACTTTCAACGACTTTGAAAATTTCATCACAGAAAAACGTCACTAATTGTAAGTTTTAGCGATAATTTATAAAAATCATGATAAAAAAAGTTACTAATTATCAATTTTTAGTGACATGCAAAAAAATCACTATAAAAAATTATTTTTAACAAAGATTTGACTAGGACTTATTTTTAATAGGACTTCATGAGTATTAAATCTAACTATTAAGACTTATTGATAATTTACCCTTACATTTATACGTTCAACGATTAAAATTTTAGTTGTCAAATACCAATTTTTATTAGCAAATGATATTTTGTAGTTGTTCAAGAGGTTTGCTAATCAAGGATCTGCGACCAAAGTGATAACTAAAAAAATTGTTATGAAGTGGCTTTAACGACTAAAAATGAATTTTTTGCAACTAAATTTTTAATCAACGTGTAATGAGCCCATATTAGAGGCCTATATATACTCAACAATATATATATATAGGATAAATTACAAATAAAATCATGAGATTTGGTTAAAATCTAATGTGATTTTGAAAATTACACATACTCTTTTGTTAAAATTTGTCATTTAACAGTCATGATAAAAATAAAAATAAATAAATAAATAATTTTATTTACCCCCCCCCCCCCCCACAAAAACAGACATGATAGAAAAAGAAAAAAAAAATTACTATCCTCTTATAGATAGTGAAAGTACCAAAATTGTTAAACTATATTACTAACATTATTAAAAATTATTAATTAACTTAATAATTAATTAATAAAAAGGTTATTAATTATGAAATTATTGATTTTAAGGGGCATTATATAATTTCTAAAACAATATATATTTTAAGCAAGTCTTAAATAATTTCTAAAACAATATACGTATTTTAAGCAAGTACATTTATAATTTATTCTTTTAGAGCATCTCCAACGCTTACTCAAATTTTTCACCAAATCTGAGTCAAAAAGCATCCATTTCATCAAATTTGATAACAGATGCTCCAACGGTTCACCATTCATCAAATATGTCCCGGGACAACCGGGTGGTCGACCGGCCGGTTGACCGGTTTGCCCAAAAATTTTTTTTTTTTTTTTTTTTTTGAACTTTTTTGAACTTTTTTTTTTGAACTTTTTGAACTTTTTTCGGGTCGACCGGTGGGTCAACCGGCCGGTCGACCGGTTAGGCAAAAAAAAATTTTTTTTTTTTTTTTTTTGAATTTTTTGAAATTTTTGCTGAACTGTTTGAACCTTTTACTGGTTGACCGGTTGGTCAACCGGGTGGGCAACCGGTTGGTCGACCCGGGTCCCCCTCCAACGGTCCGTAACAGTGTTTTGGTGAATTTATTTCTTCCTCGTCGATCTGATGAAAGATTTGGTGAAATCTCATTTTGGTGCCAGCTTTGGTGAACGGTTGGAGCCATGAACAGTATCATTTTCATCAAAATTCAAATTTGATATCAGATTTGGTACAGCGTTGGAGATGGTCAGAGATTGAACACACGAGAAAGAGAGAGAGAGAGAGAGAGAGAGAGAGAGAGATCAGAGATGGCGAATCAAGGGGCCAAGAAGCGAAAGGAAGAGAACTTCGCTTTATCATCTTTTCCAATGTGAGAGATTATGTGTCTATCATGATTGGATTGTTGCTGTAGTCCAAATTTCATCCCAGCGCATTTACAATCAATTTTCAATTTGTTTTTCCCTTTGCACTTTCTCAGTTACAACTTCAAGTCATCAAGACAGTATTTTTAAGTTATG
This sequence comes from Camellia japonica, assembly GCA_030407325.1. Lineage (NCBI taxonomy): Eukaryota > Viridiplantae > Streptophyta > Magnoliopsida > Ericales > Theaceae > Camellia > Camellia japonica. Next base: position 96,813,230 of record JAPPVO010000032.1, read on the forward strand.
ATAGTGCTATGTACATGAATTATGTCTCACTTCTGACTTGTTACGTTTTGGCTTCCTTCAACTTTGATGTTTGTTACTCGGTCTTGTTTTTTGAATCTTGATTTTGTTTTGTGACTGTTTGTAGTTTGTTTTTTTGTTCCATTAAATTGATTTACTGGTTAATTGTGGCTGTTGTCAATATAGTCTATTTTAAAATCAATGCACTTTGTTCTCAATCTAAGTTGTGCTTATCTAGGTTTTTTATCTTGTGGTGAGGGCGGGGATCTTCCATTCTACTTTCAAGTGGAAGCATTGGCTTGGCTTCATGTTGAATCTGTTCGCCTACATTATCCCCTATCAACACCTTGCCATAATGGCAAAACGTACATATTCTGAAAGTGGGGAGCTTGAAGATGGTGGGTTTGATTTGACTACTGACGGATTTTGTGGGTATGTTTCACTAATGTTATTTCTGCTTTTGTTTCTTCCAGGTTTCATATTTAATCTTCTCTGGTTTGTTGATATTTTGGTTTCATTTTTATATTTGAACCAAAACCCTTTTGCTTATTTGTAAAATGAAGTTTTTGAAAAGTGCAATGAGTGCAAATCTAAGAATTTGAATAGTGGAGAAGTTGCAATGCTTAGAATAGAAACGATGGTTGAATTGTGGAAGTGATGTTGATCTATCCTACATGGGCTTCTACAAATGAGGATGGAGGAAGAGAATAGAGAAAAGGGAAACAAGAAAGAGGAATGAGAAGTAATTAAGTAGGAGAACCTACCCAAAAAAAAAAAAAAAAAACGTAGGAGAAGAGTCCTGGGAGGGAGAAGAGTTGGACGAAGAAAGAGTTTTGAGAGATGAGGGTTAAGGGGAAGAGGAAGAGGAAGGTAAGAGAGGATAAGGGAGAAAGAACGAACAAGAGAGATAAGTGAGGGTAGGGTTATGAAGGTTGAGAGAAGCAGAGCATGCACACACGTACGTGTGCAAGAACGCACACACACAAAGAGAGAAGCTCATTCATATTTTTAGTTTTGGTATCTTTGTTCTTTCATATCTTTTTCTTCAAGCTTTAGAAAACCTATATCTTGAAGGATAATGACGCAATCAAATATACACGGGAATTGGATATTGTTCTAGTAGAAGAAAGGGGCATTCAAATCCATGAGAAAGACATAATCTTAAATCCACAAGAAAGAAAATTTTTTGAAATATTATTGATAAATGTTGTCTTTGCCCCAAGGCTTACGTAGATATTTATGTCAACATCAACTAGGGAATGTAATATTTATAATCTATTCCATGCCAAATTGCCAGATTTCTAATAAAATACTAATTCCAAAATACTAAAATGAAAATATAGAATCTCCGAAAATCTGGTCCTACATCATACTCTCCCTCTATTTATTTATTTTTTAAAAATAATAAAAAAAAAACCCTCATCCTTGAGTTCAATTGTTTGAAGTAATTTGATATGCTTACACTTGTCGCATTAGATTTGTATTCAAGATTAATCTTTCCCTAACTTGATATTTATGTGACAATCTTCCAAAACTAGTACAATATTAATTGGGTAAATTACAAATATACCCCCTGAGGTTTGCTTAAAATACGAATTGTCCCCTATGGTTTGTACTACATCTTTTGATGTGTAAATTGATTCTCTTGTGTTTGTCCCATTTGTGGACTTGTAACATAATCTTTTGTTGCATGTGTTGTTGTGGAATTTGGGGTGCTGACTGGCAAGACATTAGTTGTCTAGACTACATTAAAACTTGTTGATTATCGTCATTAGCAAACTTCCTTACTTTCTTCTCAATCAAATAGATTTCAATGACCTCTTTTTTCATTTTGTATTTATAGATCTTTGTATTTTTTTTAAACTTGGGAATGCTCGTAACACTTTTTTCTTCAATATTAGGCTGATCATGACAATTTGTTGACCAGCAAAGCTCGATTAACTCAAACACGACAGACCTACTATTTTTTTCCTCGAATAATATGTATCCATAGTGTATAATTGTTATGAAAGTTTGAAAAATATTGGCAAAGTAGCACAAAACGGATACGCGACACGACACTGACACGTTGACACGAAGATTTTCAAAAAATGGAAGGCACCGTATGTCTTGGACACGTTAACAATTTATGTTTTTATAAATTGATTTTATGTCTAATATATCAATAGTTTATTTTTTTGTAATGAAAAAAATAACATAATACTAATTTAAATTTATAACATGTATATGTATGTTGTATGTTTGAGTGCCTTTGTGTAGTTACCTTTTCCAGTCTCTACTGATCAATAAAGATTTGAGTTGGCATTAGTTATTTAATGATACCTAAATTCTTGATATCTCAGCGTTGAATCCAATTAGAGAGCTGTGTCCAAACTTGTCACTGAGGAAACAATCAGGATATTTTGGTTGTCTGCTGGTAGTATGTGTGTTACTTTTTGGTCATATGATAGTTAGTCACTAACTTTGGCAAATGTATTTTTAGTATCCTGATCTTGAGATCATTGTAAAAGTATTGAGTGAACCCATGTTCTTCCATTCAAAAATTGATTTATATCATGTCTCGACACTCGAGGACTTCAGCAAATTTTATGTTAGTTTCATTCATATTGTAGTTGTATTTTTTGGAATCAGTATAGGCATTTATTTTTGGTGCTATTGCTGATACTAACAAAAATTATAATGTCTTTACTTCCTCAACGATGCTTCCTGAAGAGCATATATGCAAACTTCTTGTTCCTTCTACCTAAAATTAACATTTATGAATATCAATTGTTGGGTGATGTTGGGGATTATGGAAGCTTTTCGCCTTTGATGTTATGTTGAAGTAACATACATACACTTCAGTTTTGGATGATATTTGCAGTTTGGTGGTATTGTCCATTTTGAGTAAGTTTTAGAGTAAAGGAAATGCTTAATATTTTTCAATCTTAATTGTTCAATCTTACTCCACCTGGAAGTCTAGAGCAGATAGAGTTCCTTATTGCAAGTCAGTGGTTTTGTAAGTTGTAAATTGATAATAAATGATAATCTTTGTCATTAAAATAAATGGTATCTAGTTTTGTGGTCATAACCTTTTGGAAGAATATCACTTCTTGGTTTGAAATGTGAAATTTGTAGTACTTTATGACCCTTCTTTAAGGTTTCCTATTTGATATGAGTTACAAGATTTGTTTACATTGTAGGGAGGTATACATCATTCTCTAGTACATGCATATTGTCCTTCATATTTATAAGATGCTTTGTAGCTACAATTGAATTAACAAGTATTTTTTGTTTATAAATATGATAAAAAGAGTTTTAACTAACCAATGGTTTTATATTGCAAATATTAGCATGATGTAATCTACATTACTAGCTTTGTGCAACTCACGACTATCATCTCTGAAAAATGTTGGTACATTTATTTAGTGGTAAGATCCATTTTCTGAATTGGTTTGCTACATGCATTTGCTGACTTATTTTATAGTGTTGTCAGGCTTTTGAGTTACTGATTAACAAAAGAGGCTAGCTTGTGGTTGCCTGGCATTTATATATATACAAGTATGCAAGTTAAGATTTGGGATTCTAATGTAGTGGTTAATGTTAAGGAAATGCCCGCGCTATCGTAAGGAAAGGATCAGCTTATATGTTTTTGCAGCTTATTCATTCAAAGAAAAATTACTAAATTAATGGATTGACTTGAAACTATGTTCTTCATCTACTTGATATGGTGGCTCTTGAGGACTTGGATTCCCTAATGAACCACCTCATCTTACCACTAAATGAAGAGTAATGCTAGGGATCATTAAAAAAATATCATGAAGATCATGAAAATTTTTCTACCCTTAGATTACACATAATAAAACACCACAAACATATAATAAAACATCACACTAATTAAAGGATGAAAAATCTTCATGAAGCATTTCATGATATTTTTTTCATGATCTCTAGTATTATTCCTAAATGAATTTGTTATTATTTGTGCTGTTGTTTTTGTTTTTATTGTTACTATTCAATATTATGTATTGTATGGCACTGCTTGTGTGAGGACCTTGCTATGCTTGCGTCTTGTGTTTCCACCATTTTTATTTGCTGCCATTGAAATTTTGAGAGGGTTTTTAATGAGTACATCTAACTGCAAGATGGTGATGAATAACTGCATCTAGAAAACCTTTTGGGACATTGTAAGGTGGATGATGGCGTTGCTTGGCCTCTTTAATTAAAATTCACATTCATTCAAGAATTTGGCTTGAAAAGGTTTAGGCTAGCACACAAGGTTTGATTTTGGAAGTCTGCCAAGCTTTTTGAATACTTTGTTTTATTCCACAGCTCTTTGAAGGTCACAATCTCAAGAAGAGATTGGTTAGCATGCGATTACTAGTTGAGGTGGTCATAGGTATAAAAGTGCATGATGAAGTCTGTGTTAGTATGAAATTAGACAAACGTTGCATTACTTTCAGTGAAAATGTTGTGTGTGGTAAAAAGAATAAAGAATAATTAGGATTTATTACATTGCTGGAATGATCATCTAACCAAATAAAGTAATGGAGAACATTATTATTGAATGTGTTTCCTCTTAAACAGATGTTGCTTGGACTAATACAATGCTTAAGTTAATCTTCTTTTGGAGTCTGCACATGATATATTTGCAAGATTTTACATTGACTTGACATTTACATTATAAATTGACCAGGTCGTTGCTTATATAGTGAGGATTATTTAGGTCTGAATTGGTGAAAGAACCAAATATTGTTGAAGCGAATACCTAAACCAGATTGTCTTCTGCTTTTGCTTTCCAGATACCAGCATTTGCAGCATACAAACTCATTGGTTTTGTGAAAGGATTTATGTCACAGACTAGCTTTTGGTTAGATCTTAATGTCTCTCTTGAGTATCACTGATTGCTCTGTTATCTCCAAGTAATGTGAAATCAAGTTCAGCTGTCTGGCTTTGGATGGGAAGAACTTTAATGTGCTTGTCATTTTCGATGGGAGGAACTTTATGTTCTTGTCATGGATGCATATTCTCGATCTAATGTGTTTTCATTGTCATTTTTAAGTATTTTTATCGATGTACTTAATTTTCCTGAACTACATGAATCTTTTTTGGTTGATCCTAATGTTGTGTTTGATCTTAGAATTATGGAGAGATTTATTGATAGAAATAAAAACGATTTGTTGAAAAATGAAAACGTTTTTAATCTTTCCATCATTGTTTTTTCCCCAGAAATTTAAAATCTGAAAACCCAAAATGAAAAGGGAAGAATGAAAACATACCAAATTGCACCTCAACATCATATGAGGAATTTTGATTCCTATTTTGAGGAAGTTATGAAATCAAGCAAACAGTGGATGATCGCTAATATCACACATTTAAAATTTTATTGAAAAATATCAATGCATGGTCCAGTTTTAATCTATACATGAGTATCATGATACATTATTTTGAATCTCAACCCTTCACTTTTAAAAGGAATGGGTGCTCATGAAGTTCCCAATCCCAGTAAATTAAAAGGCTTATCCACAAACCATCAAAAAAATAAAATAAAATTTTCCAACAAGCCATAATCAATAAAATTCATGTTGTATTTGTATAATGTTCCATACATGTAACCCATGAGCAAATTGCTAGTCTATATATATATATATGAAAAAATAAACAGAAAACAGAGATATTTCTGGGGTCTTTGGTTTGTCTAATCAAAGTGTAATTCATTCTGGATCAATCAAGACAAATTTTTCTTAATTACTGAATTGGAATTGTCTTAAGAAACATCATGATTTATGAAAGCCTAGTAATAATTTGTATTACAATATTTGTATTCTTTTCGGGTTTTGGCTCTGAGGGCAACTAGAGTCTAACAAGTAAAAAACATTTATAAAAATTTGGAAAAACTACATGAGACTACAATTCTATGAAGCTCCAAGATATACAAATTCTTTTCCTCAAACCAAAATACCATCGTCTGGCTTACTGTAAGCATATCCACCATCTGCTCCATCTAGTAAATAGAGATATGAATCTCTTTAATTTGACCAACAAAATGGCCTTTAATAGAGTCGAGTGGAGAAAAATAATTCATGTAGTTGACCCCATTTGATGGGACTTAAGGTTTGGTTTGATTTGGTTTATTTTCTTCTAACTGGCTATATATACTCAACACAAGAAGGTTTTGAAAGGTCACTGATAAGAATTCAAAAATTGACAGACAATTGCGGTAGAAGATATTAATGCCACAAGGAACCCATTATTGAAATCAACGGAATTGAGAAGTTAATGTTATTGTTAAAAAATAAATAAATAAATAAATAAATAGCAGATTTGAAACTAGAATTTCATTGATGAAGTCCATTGGAAAGAGAGAGTTCTAAGTTTTTTGCTTTTACTGTATATTCTAGAAGGGATGGGTGTTTAGAGAGGCTAGTTGGAATTCGAGGATTGCTTGTTACAACATCCTAATGGAAGAAATGTGGAAGTGCAAGATTAGGCTCTCTTGCTTCCTTTTGTGATAACAATATAGATATAGATACTATGTGTATATTCCTTACTGGGGGTAGCAAGGCCTATCTTGTAGAACAATTACTTCTGAAATGCATCAAACTCATGTTTTATGCCATGGTAATGTATAGTAATATGCTTGCACATATACACGTCCCCATGAATGTCCATCATACAATATTTTAGCCGCTTGAAGAAAATACAAACTGATAGCTATGGCATCAGGCATACCTAGGGATGTTCGAGGAAAAAAAGAAAAAAAGAAAAAAAAAATGTTTTTTCTATTTAAACCAATGGAATCAAATTCTGATGGTAGTTTGGCTACCTTACTCGTGCCACACTTGGTACTTATTGCCCTATCATTCACGATGCTATTTGTCCAGCTAGTGTGTGTTGTGGTCCAGGAGGGTGTGTTGGAATGTGTCCCACATCGCTTGGAGTTGTCCCATCTATGCCAGTTATAAGGCTCTAATTTCCCTCTCCTTAATACCTGAGTTTTAAGGAGAAGTGTGGGCTGCGCTTTTCAACTGTCATGCAGTCAGTTCCCCATTTCTTGCCACTCTTCTTCCTTGCAAGATACAGATTTCACAAAAAACACTGCTATCGTTCTAGTATACTGTTCTGTTTGAGGATACTTCTACAAATAATACTGATAACATATATTTTTTTTTACCATCTCATGTGTCAATACTTCATTGGTTTAATGAGTTCCACCACTCATCTTTGTTATCAATGCAGTGGTGACACATGACATGGTAAATAAAATATGGTAAGAAAAAGTGGTCATTATAATGTTATTGTAGAAGTATCCTCAAACAAAACAATTGTTTGTTTATAGTGCGGTAGTGACGCATGAGATGATAAACAGAATATGGTAAGAAAATATGGTTATCATAGCATTATTGTACTTCTTCACAGCTAACATAGATTTCATTTTACTTGGAGGCAGAGTTGTAGGATGAAGAAATCTAGTCCAGTTGCTTGAGATCATTGATACATAAATGAGCTGAGCTAAGTTCCACTGTGAAGTTGGTTGATTTTTTAGTAAAGCTCGAATATAACTAGATAAGTTTTTGGCAATTGGAGTTTTATGTGAAACCATAGAACCAGTTCTATTGAGAGCCTTACAATTGTACTGAATATTGAATTGGTTTGTTCACAACCCTAGTCAGCCTGTCTGGATTTGACAATCGCCATGTCAAAACGTGGGCATGCAAGAAGGCTCTTGTGAAAGATGGTCATTGTTTCGAAGCAATAGAACTTGTTATGCCACCAGGGGAATCTTTCTATAATAAATTTAAAAGTTGAGGCAAGAGATCTTTAATTTGAAATTCTCATTTTTATATTGATTGCAATGATTTTCTACCTTTTGCCCTTTTTTTTTTTTTTCCTTCTTTTTATTGGATGTAAAGTAGGAATGCCCACCTGGACGTTTTCAAACTCAGTTCAGATCGGTGATGACATTTAAGTATGCTGCTTTACAAGTATACATTTACAGGTCTATGCTTCTTTATTTTATTTATTTGTTTGTTTATTTTTGCTGATAAGTATATCTACAGGTCTATGCTTGGGGAGTCTGATTGGACTGCTGATTTGTTTGTTAATATTTCTTGATAAATAGATGTTTAAATCATGGAATTATTGTTCTTCTTTTGATACTATTTCGTAGATAATGGTTAAATCATGAGTTTTTAATATTTGAGATGTTTGCTTACCTTTGTGATCTTGATATATGTCTGTAGAAAATGTATAGGAAAAGAGAGAGAGAATCAATTATGTATTTATTGATGTATTATTGATTGATATTGTTGAATCTATCTAATTTGTGTACAAGAGCTCTCTTTTATAGAGAGAAATGGGGGATACAATATAAGCCATAATGGAGCACTATAATAGTGGAGCACTAGACTAAGTGGTGTAGGTGGAGTAGGTGTAGGTGGAGTTATAATAGTGGAGCACTAAACTAAGTGGTGTAGGTATAATAGTGGAGCACTAAACTAAGTGGTGTAGGTAGAGTAATTGTTACATTCAACAGCCCCCCTCAAACTCAAGGGGGTTAGGAACTAACCAACTTGAGTTTGGAGAGAGTAACAAAACAGAAAAAAATAATCTGACAAATAAAAGTAGATAGGAGACACTGTATGGTCGTGTCAGACCGTTGTAGAAGACAGTTTATGGGGTCATGTCGGACCGTTGTAGAAGATAGTTTATGGGGTCATATCGGACCAATGTAGAAAACAGTTTACTGGGTCATGTCGGACCGTTGTAGAAAACAGTTTACTGGGTCATGTCGGACCGATGTAGAAAACAGTTTACTGGGTCATGTCGGACCGTTGTAGAAAACAGTTTACTGGGTCATGTCGGACCGTTGTAGAAAACAGTTTACTGGGTCATGTCGGACCGATGTAGAAAACAGTTTACTGGGTCATGTCGGACCGATATAGGAGCTAATCAATGTCGGGACAGTTTACAGAGTCTTGTCGGACCCTTATAGAAGCTAACCGGAATCAAAGTCGGGACAGTTTACAGAGTCTTGTCGGACCCATATAAGTTGCACCCTCAAAAGGCGTGCCCAATCTTATCAAAAAGGTGTGCCCGACAGCCATCAAAAGTCGAGCCATCAAAAGGCGCGCCATCAAAAGGCGTGCCATCAAAAGGTGTGCCCGACATCCATCAAAAGTCGAGCTATCAAAAGGCGCGCCGCTTTGTCGTCTTGCGCTGAGAGGCGCGTGAGGCGCATGTCTGCCTTGCCTATTTATACCAAGGCGAGGCTGCCGCTTATGCAGAACAAAACATCTGCTGAAAAATCCTCTGAAAACCTCTTCATTTTGCTGAGAGAGATACTGTGTCACTCTGTTGCCCAGAAAATGGCTTCTTCTTCCCGTTCTGCTCCCCAGAACATAGCCTCTTCATCCCGTGGTCTTACCCTCTTTCCCGACCTCAACGAGGCCACAACCCAGAATATGGCCCTTGAACCTCAACCAAGAGCCCCTGGACCAAGCCCCCTGGTTTTGCGCCGTTGAACTATCCGATGGTGTCAGTGGAGCAAATAATGGCTGCTCAGTCGGATATTGAGGCGAATTATTACACATTAAGGTCATGCGTTGAGACCATGACGGCGGTCAACAACCTGTCGCACCGGCTTCAGAGTAGAACTAATGAGGTGCAGCAGTTAAACGCCCAACTGGCTCTGCTCCAGGGCATGTATAAGGATGCCCGAGCAGAGATATGTGGGCTGAAGGCAGAAAACAAGGAACTGAAGCGGAAGGCCACCGTGATGCTCAGATTTGGAGGGCCGCCATATGTGACGGTTGAGGAGCAACGGGAAGTGAACGTGCTCGGCGGCGTGGGAAACACGGAGGCAACACCGTCAAGGGATGCCCAAGACAAAGGCAAAAAGAAGAGAACAGCTGAAGAGACGAAGAAGTGAGGCCGATTTTTGTGGTGGTTGGAGAATTTGTTTGTGGTTTTTTTTTTTTTTTTTTTTTTTGGGTGTAAAATGGTGATCGGGTTTGATCCCGACAGAAATAAAAAAAAAAAGAGGTTGTGATATGTGGAATGTTTGTGGTGGTGTTTTGGTGTGTTTAATAATAATAATAAAATAAAATAAAAAAATAGAGAAAGAAAAGAGAGAATATTTTTTGGGTGGAGGATGTTGGTAAAGTAATAAAATATAAAAGGGTGGATGAAAATGATTAAAGTGAGTCGGGTGGAGAGATGATGATAATGTTTGGAATGAGTGGGTTCAAATAAGTTACAACTAGATGGATCTAAGAAATTGAGGAGAGAGACACCTTAGATCTAGAATTGGAATGGATCCTGTACCGAGCAAGGGCGGCCAGGTCAACATCCTTAGGGATTGGAGACTTTGGAAAAAATTCTTTGAAAACTCTGAAGATGAGAAGCCTCATCTGGTAGTGGGATGTAACTCAAGCTTGCTCTAGCTTTAGCCATCTCGTTGGTTTGTTTGCTTGTGGGCCTTTTGTTTCTAGCCTTTGGTTGTCGGAGAAAAACCAGACTGTGGGCAGCGAAACAGAACTCTTACAAGGAAGAACAAAATATTTCCGGGGATGTCTGCAACTTCACATTTTGACCATGGCACTTTGTTGGCTGAAGGGAGATTTGGGCCAGTTTACAGGGGATGTCTACCTGGTGGGATTCACGTAGCTGTGAAAGTTTTGGTCCATGGATCAACCATGACAGACCAAGAAGCTGCCATTGTTGTCCGACCTAGCACAACGAAGAGAGAAGAAGAAATCTTATGAGAAGAGAGTCGATCCTCAGCTATTGTTGTCCGCTGGAGCTCTCTCATGCCATAGATTGAACCAGATCAGAGCTATGCTAGTTTTCGGTAGCCGAAATCCACTTTTCTTCGAATTTTCCTCAATTGGGAAAAAGCAGATTAGGATCAACAGAGTAAAGCCTTCGTTAGGGGTTGAGTTTTCGAAATGCAGGTTTTCTTTCTTGCAGAAGGCTACAGAATTTAGTGTTTTTCACAGAAAAGGTAGCGACCATCTCTCTGATCAATTGCTACCACAGTCAAAGTGAGCAGACTCCATCCGATTCCAAGGCTGTTGATAAGAAAATTACTAGGAAGGCTGGAAAGAAACAGCACCACTTGTGGATTAAAAGAGATTCAGCTGGGTCTGGGCAAAAGGCACTCAATCTTGTTAGAATTGTTTCTGGACTTCCAAATGAGAAAGAAGCTGTTTATGGTGCATTAGATAAATGGACAGCTTGGGAAACAGAATTCCCATTAATTGCAGCAGCTAAGGCTCTACGAATCTTGAGGAAGAGGAGTCAGTGGATTCAAGTGATTCAAGTTTCCAAGTGGATGTTGAGCAAAGGTCAAGAAGCTGCTACTGCTGAAGCTGAGACGGATGGATCATCTGAGAGGAATAGAAAGAACCATTGAAGAAAGGCATGGCCTGAGCATGAGCATGGGTTCCTCTGTAGGTTGGTGGTGCTCCGACGGCAGGAACTGGAAAAGGGTATGCATTGTTTTGCAGTATAGCCAAATACTGTGTTTCACTTGCAGGCATATTTGGGTAATTGAAGCTCACTGTCGCTGCCCCTGGGGGAGCTGAACCATTCACAGAAGCAGAGTTGGATGCAGTAGTTGAAGAAGCTACACTCCCTATGGCGGCTGCGGGAGACTTTGCAGATCCAGGGAAGCCGCTGCAGCAGCTGCCACCTGCTTGCACTGAGGAGCTTGGCAACCAATGGTCTTGAAAGTGGTAGACTTTGCACTGAGGAAACAGATTAAAGTGATGGATATTGAATTGAGGTCCGGCGGGCGGCTAAGGTGAGGTTGCCGCCCGCCAGTGAAGCGAAAAATACTAGGTTTTAAACCCGCTCTGATACCATGTAGAAAATGTATAGGAAAAGAGAGAGAGAATCAATTATGTATTTATTGATGTATTATTGATTGATATTGTTGAATCTATCTAATTTGTGTACAAGAGCTCTCTTTTATAGAGAGAAATGGGGGATACAATATAAGCCATAATGGAGCACTATAATAGTGGAACACTAGACTAAGTGGTGTAGGTGGAGTAGGTGTAGGTGGAGTTATAATAGTGGAGCACTAAACTAAGTGGTGTAGGTATAATAGTGGAGCACTAAACTAAGTGGTGTAGGTAGAGTAATTGTTACATTCAACAATGTCTTTTCAATGGATTGTGGTTAGTGGAAGCAGCTGGTCTATTGTGCATTGTTCTGTGTAGCATTATAAGGTTAAACTTATGAATCTTTCCTTTTCTTGTTTGTGAAGCAGAAAGCGTTGGTTGAAGCAAATGATGCAAAATTGGATGGTAATAGACTATCTGGAGATGGGCAGTATGAAGAGGCATTGGTGCGGTATGAAGTTGCTTTACAAGTTGCACCAGAGATGCCCTCATCTGTTGAAATACGTTCAATATGCCATGCAAACCGTGCAATATGTTTCTTCAAACTAGTATGTTCTCTGGTCATGGATAATCATTATGCTATGGATTATTTTACACAATCAATTTTTCAATTGAGTTTTCTGTTTTAGATATGTAGGATACCACCTCTAGGTGCTGCTAATGAGTATGCTAGACACCTGACATAATGCAATAGTCACATATTTTTATTTTTACTTCAGAATAACCTTTTTCTTCTTTAAGAAGGAAACAATAAATAGTTTTTAGTCAAAGGCAAAGGCAAAGGAAGGATGAAAAGGCAAAGATTAACATTTTTCTTTTCTCTCTCTCTTCTTTCTTTCTTTCTTTTTTTTCTTTTTTTTTTTTTAAATTTTAAATAAGTAAAAAAAGGTAAACAATGACATTGAATTTTTCAATTTGAATCCTGAAGGAAAGGAAAGAGATCAATCTCTACCACCTTGAAAATACCTAATAATCCTCGAAACACCAGCAATTGGAGAAAATGGATCAATAATATTCTAACACAATTATGAGAGGTTGTCGGTGGTGGTTTCATTAATGTCCAACGCCCCTTTTGACCCTGTAGAGTTCAAATTTGATGTTTGTTATTGTGGAAGTTTGGATCAACTCGCTATTGGTGTCTTTTGATGGACAAATGATTATATTCTTCTTAAAATTCAATGAGGTAGCTAATAAAGTTGAAAAGCAATTGGGTTTGCTTGAAGAAGATAAAAACGCTGAGCTGTGCTAAGATGTTTAAAATTAGCCTAGCTCATTGGGGTTGCTAAATGCTAATGGCTGTTTCTAGCCTAAAAAGCCTACCCTGCATGAAAATAGTTGAATTTTGTAATTAAGGCAATGAGGTTGAATATGGAGAGAAATAAGAGACAGGAAAGAGAAAAGAAAGAACACAAAGTTTTAACGTGGTTCGGCCAATATTGGCCTACATCCACACACAAAGCCCTAGGAGGATACATCTTTCATTCACTCGACTTTAATAATCTTGTTTACATGATACACCATATGTATAGAGTGGGAGATACAATCAAATCCCTTTAATTAAGGAATTGAAATAAATCAAAGATACAAAAAATCATAGTAAGCACAAATATGGGATCTCTATGCATTTTGATATCTTTGACAATATAATTTTTTTCTCCAATAAAAATGGCATTATATGTTTACGATAGTTATCCTTTGAATTGTTTGTGTTGTTCCTTTAAATTCTGGGGCTGAAACTTTGTTTCCTATATTTTATTTTTCTTAAATTTTTATTTTTTATTTTTTTTTATAAGAGAGAAAAGAAACAGTTTTTAATTCTTTCAATTCCATATCTGTTGCAATTGCTGTTTCTTCTACTATTGCTTTCTTTTGTTTGTTCAGCCAAGGTTGTTTGTCAGGGCATTTGTTGGTTTCCTGTCTGAGATTGTTTCTAATTTTTTTGGGTGTGTGACTTATCTCGGGGAAAAATGAGGACACAATAAAGGAATGCACAAAAGCATTAGAACTGAATCGTAATTATGTGAAAGCTCTACGTAGAAGAGGAGAGGCTCATGAAAAACTTGAACACTTTGAAGAGGCTATTGCTGGTAGATTAAATTCAATACTTGTGCACTATTATCAATATTTAAATTTTAAATGATAGCTACCTGCAGGTTGCCTTCACTTTAAATCTGACATTTACAGTATCATTCTCTCTCTCTCTCTCTCTCTCTCTCTCTGATAATATACCATCTACAGAGCAACCAACTACAGAGACTACAGAGCCACAACAAGCCACAACAAGAGCTGCTGCCAGCAGAGCTACAACAGGAGCTGCTGCCAGCAGAGCTACAACAGGAGCTGCTGTCATTAACAGCCAATCAGCTAAACCCAACTAAGAGATAAAGTTTGTTAAATTTGTTAGTTAGTTAGTTACATCAGGTAGTTAGTTAGTTACAGATATTATTAGTCTGTTAGATAGTTTTTTGTATAAATGTATCCATGTAATCAGATATTCAGGTTAATGAAATAAGCCTTCAATAATTCTTCATGGTATCAGAGCCTCTCTAAAGCTCTCACGAGCTTGAGGTTGCTCCATCCATGGCTTCCTCATCATCTTCATCCTTACCTGCTAATTTGAATCTTTTAATCTCAAATCTGCACTCTTTCATTACAGTGAAGCTTGATTCTACAAACTTCATCATCTGGCGCAGTCAGTTTCACAATATTCTTCGTGCAACTGAGCTTTTAGATTTTGCAACAGGATCTGTTCCTTGTCCTCCATTGTTGATCAAGAATTCATCTGGAACAGAGGTATTGAATCCAGATCGAGCACAATGGAACCTCATTGATGCACATTTGCTTAGCTGTATTACAGCAACACTTACACCTGCAATTTTCACCTCTGTTCTTCATTTGCAACACAGTGCCGAGGTATGGGATACATTATGCAAGAGGTTTACTCTGCTCTCCCGCTCTCATATTCATCAAATGAAGAATAGGTTGAACAATCTGACTAAGGACTCTAAATCCATTGAAGATTATTTGAGTCAAATTAAAGATCTTGCTGATCAACTAGCTTTAGCTTCATCACCTATTGATGAAGAAGATCTTGTGTTGCTTACTTTAAATGGATTGCCTGATGAATTTGATGCTCTTAAAACTACCATTCGTGCACGAGTTGAGGCTATTTCCATGGCTGAATTGACATCTCTGCTTTGTTCTGAATCTATTCACATTGAAGCAAAACAAAGAAAGAGTCAGAATCTTGACTCATCTGTTGCTTATTCTGCTACAAAAGGTTCTCATTCAAGTTCTTCTTCATATTCTCGTGATAGATCCAGTGCTAATTACCGTGGCTCCTCTCGAGGTATCTTCCGCGGGGGCAGATCTTCTAGAGGCAGGGGCAGACAAGGCAGACAACCATTCCATTCTGGACTCATCTGTCAAATTTGTGGAAAGGCAAATCACATTGCCTCTGATTGTTGGCATCGCTTGGATACTACTTATTCTCAGTCTTCTTCTTCTACTCACTCACAGCATTCCTCTTCCCCAAAGGCATATGTTGCCTCTGCATCACCTGAATCTTCTCCTTGGTATCTTGATTCAGGTGCTACTGATCATATCACACACGATCTCTCCAATCTCAGCATGTACCAACCATATCAAGGTACTGATCATGTTACTGTTGGCAATGGTACTTCTCTGCCTATCCAACATACAGGGAAAGGTATTTTGCCTACTCCTCATTATTCTTTTAAGCTTACCAAGGTTTTACATGCTCCTATTTCCTCAAATCTTGTTTCTGTCCATAAACTTACCAAAGACAATAACTGCACTGTCACTTTTGATGATTCTTCATTTGTGGTTCAGGACAAGGCTTCGAAGGCAGTCTTGCACCAGGGCTTTAGTGCTCATGGTTTATATCATTTTCCTACTACCTCTTCTCCTCCTTCTTCATCTCATGTTCTTCATACTTCCACTACTGGAGCTGTTTCTGCTGAAGTCTGGCATAAGAGATTGGGCCATCCATCTCAGTTGAAATTTGTACATATGCAAAGTCACTTGCCTGATATTGCTAATAAAACCTTGGTTCCTTTGTCTTCTTGTGTTCATTGTTGTGTGGCCAAGAGCCATAGACTTCCTTTTATGCTTTCTGATTCTACTGTAAACAAACCATTATCTCTCGATCCAGCACTGAGGCTGAATATCGCGCGTTGGCTCATGCTACCGCCGAGTTAAGTTGGTTACAGATGCTACTGCATGATCTGGCCCTTCCCACTACTTCTGCTCCTATTCTTTGGTGTGATAACCTCTCTGCTATTGCCCTTGCTTCAAATCCAGTGTTTCATACTCGCTCCAAACACATTGAAGTCGATTGTCACTTCATTCGCGAGAAGGTTGCAGCCAAGAAAATTGTTCTGAAGTATGTTCCTTCAGTGGATCAAATAGCTGACATTTTTACCAAACCTTTATCCAGTTCCAGATTTCAGTTTCTCAAGACCAAGCTGTTGGTCACTTCCTCTCCCATCAGCTTGCAGGGGACTGATAATATACCATCTACAGAGCAACCAACTACAGAGACTACAGAGCCACAACAAGCCACAACAAGAGCTGCTGCCAGCAGAGCTACAACAGGAGCTGCTGCCAGCAGAGCTACAACAGGAGCTGCTGTCATTAACAGCTAATCAGCTAAACCCAACTAAGAGATAAAGTTTGTTAAATTTGTTAGTTAGTTAGTTACATCAGGTAGTTAGTTAGTTACAGATATTATTAGTCTGTTAGATAGTTTTTTGTATAAATGTATCCATGTAATCAGATATTCAGGTTAATGAAATAAGCCTTCAATAATTCTTCACTCTCACACACACACACACACACACACTGAATAACTAACTACACATGCCTGCTATGGTGACAGAATATTGGAGTCATTTTCTTATATGATGTTCTGATCCTATTCCTTGGTATTTCTTTTTTATCATCTTATTTTATGTTTTTCCCCCCTTATTGTCGTACAGATATGAAGAAAATCTTGGAACTGGAACAATCAGATGTCCAAGCTAG
The DNA here is from genome assembly GCA_030407325.1 of Camellia japonica. Lineage (NCBI taxonomy): Eukaryota > Viridiplantae > Streptophyta > Magnoliopsida > Ericales > Theaceae > Camellia > Camellia japonica. The sequence continues at coordinate 96,830,161 of JAPPVO010000032.1, forward strand.
GAGAACCATTCAACGTTTGGAGCCATTAGCTGCAGAAAAACGAGAAAAGATGAAACAAGAGATGATTGGTGAGTTCAAAAAATAATCTGTGTAGTAGGTTTTTCATTTTTGCTTCTCATGTTCATGTGCTTTGATTGATAGAATCTGTTGGTTCTTTTGTTTTTTTCCTCCCTATTTCCTCTTCTTGATTTTAGAAAAACAACTGCTGGAACTAATAGAAGTAAGATGAATTCCTTCATGGAACAGAAAGGCAGGTCAAAATGGATTAGAATCATACCATCCAAACTAACATGAGCTCCTTTTCGCTTTTTAAGTTGGCTATCTATCCTCCGTGGGTTTAGCTCTATTCATAAGCAAATGAAACAAAGTTTTCTTCTAAAAGCCTAACAAGCATGAACACTACCAAGAAGGTGGTGTATCCGTGTCGGACATTGTTGACACTCATTGGACACTTCCCGACACATGTCAAACACACATCAAAGCATGTACCATACCATTATTTTTTTGTTTTTTTATATTTGACCTGAACACACTTCAGCCAATTTGGGGACACACTTGTCCACTTGAGCACACATGAAACACATTACAAGTATGAACAAAAATAACTTACAATTCAATGATAAAAGAAAAACTCCGTAGATTTATGATAAATAGTGTTATGTTGTATTTTTTTCTTAATTATCTTTGAATGAAATATTTATATATATATATGACATAATAAATATATGAAACTATATATTTTGTGTGCGTCCCTCACATGTCATGTCCTACATTGTTTAAACGTTGTTATGTCCATGCCATGTGCCTGTGTTCGTATCCATGTCTCTATGTTCGTGCTTCTTGGCTTGGTTCCAATATTAATGAAATAGGAGCTTTCAAATCCCGTCGTTCTTTTAAAAGAAGGAAAAATGTTATGTATTATTGCATAGGCAAGATGAATATGTGCAGATAGGAGTATATCGTTTGCAAAGTCCTCTTGGCAGTATAGTAGACACTCAAATGTTGTGAGACCTCTAGAGGTGGATGGTAAGAACTAAGGCACTCATAAAGGGGATCAAGAGATCAAGTGGCAAGGGATCTGTGCTCAGTATCACATGCTGGCAAGGGATCAAATGGCTCACCCTCCCTAGGTTTACAATTCAGAGGTAGAAGACTACTATTGGTAGTGGCACCGAAATTCTCAGAGGTTGCAGAGGTAGTTGAGCATGCTTGCAAGTATAGGCAAGTATGTAGTGCATAACATGTCCTTGTCTACACTTGGAGAATGTCTTCCAGTGAAGATCTTTGTCTTTGTAATGCTGGTATGGATGCTCAACTCTAGCTGCCAAGCCACATATCCTTGGAGGTCTTGTGTATGGGGTCAATCGAGCACCCCATGGTTGTGTCACCAACGTCGAGGGGTTTCCTTGACCCTACTCCCAACTTAGACTTCCGTGAGATCATTTGTGTGTCTTTTGGAGCGAACATTGGAGATAAGGGACTGAGGCATAGAAGAGACATGCTCGGGGAGAATGACCGAGTTAGGGGTGTTGAGTGTGTCTTAATGTGCAGGGGAAGTGACGCACTAGAGAGGAAGTTAGCTCAGCCAAGCCGAGGGGGTGCCTTTAGCTTGTCTAGGCAAGTGGACAAATGCTTCTGGATAATTGTCACTGAGTGTTTAGGCTTGAGGTATGTTAACCTCAGCAAGCGTGGCTTGACTCCGGAGGGGGAGAGCATGTGGACATATGTTATTGGTCTAGGTATCACTTCACGAGGCTGACATGAGGGTTTCTAGTTTGTTGAGATGATGATATGACAGTGGCGTACTGTTGACTTAACGTGCAACCTTGGAGACACATGTAACACAATAGCGAGGCTAGCTCTTCTATAACACTACTATTTTAGAAGGCTGCTAAAGTGAGTGAGTAAATATAGATGATCACTTTTGCTTCATAATCTGCATAGGCCATGAAGCGGGGAGTTGGGATCGAACCAAGTGAAGTAGGTTGCCAGGCCAGTGTTGCAGAGGTGATGATTTTCCACACACAAATGATTTACATTACCAAACTAATAAAATATTAAAAAAACAACTGCCTTCCTGTTCTCCAAAATAATTCTCAAACTGATGCTCTTGTTTACTTTTAACACGTATTCTCTTGCTGACGTTAAAACTTATGGGCCATTATTTGCATCACTTTTTCATCTTCACATGATTGCAAGAACGAAAGGGAACACGAACAGATAATTCTGATATTTCAAACAAAAACTGGTATTCATAAGTCTATTTTCTGAAAACAGTTTTGAGAATGACAAACCAAACAAAAATGCTTTGATCCTCACTTACCTATTTTATTGTCTGGGAAAATGATGAAATGACTTTGTCAATAATGCGCTCCAAATCATTTCACCCTTTTGTTTTTCCAGGATTCTTGTATCTTGCACGAAGAAGCCCTCATACTTTTTTCGGTTAAGTACTTCTAAGTTTTGGTCTCCAAGGTTGCATGCACTTCCCACAATTGCATTTTCAAATTTTGTACTTTTCTCTAATTAACTACTCTGGTGTTTTGATGTCTGTTAAAAAACACACAATGTTTGCCTTCTCCTTGGGAAAAATATATCTTAATTATTTGCTCATGAGCCATTTGGAATCATTGATAGGTTCAAGAATATTTTCTTTTGGTGTTTTCTTTTTCTTTTCCGTGTAGCTGGAGATGAATTTTTCACTATAATTTGATGATGCTACCTTTTCAAACTTGTGTATGATAGAATGGTACTGTCATATTCCATTCTACACACATTTATAGTCAATGTTAAAGTTAAGCTTGGGCAAGTCTTTACAGCTTCTGGTTTTCTGTTTCATTGTTTATTATTTTCGCTCGGGTTGGCAACTGCAAGTCTTTGATGAAGACAACATTTTGCTCCTCCACATGACATTTTGCAATTCTACATTTTCTCTTTATGTAAAAAAAGCTAACTTGCGAATTTTTATGTGGTGCAGATAAGTTGAAAGAAATGGGATACTCTGTTTTGGGCCGGTTTGGGATGAGCATCGACAACTTCAAAGCCGTTCAAGATCCAAATACTGGTTCCTATTCGATTTCGTTCCAACGCTAGTTATGGTCTGTTTGTGTTCATCTCAATACATGCTTGTCATTGGAAGAAACACTACAAGGAATGTGGAGGTGTTTGACATGATGATACAAATATGCAGTGCTTGTATTTACAGGAATTTAGTTAAAACTGCAGATGCATTTTAGGGTTCCACACTTCAATGTTTACAGGGCTTGGTGTTTTAAGGTGGATTAACAAAAACTCCTCATATTATTTTTTGATTGGTTGCAAGTATTTATATGATGGAATGGCAAGTATACTCTTCACTTATAATTGTTTTTGATTGGTCAAGTATTTTGAATTGGCTTGATAACAATACCATTCAAATTATTTTTGATAATATTGATGATAGTGAATCTTATACACTTGACAACAAAAAAAAAAAACAATACAATTCAAATTATTTTTGATAATATTGATGATAGTGAATCTTATACACTTGAAAAAAAAAAAAAAAAAAAAAAAAAAAAGAAAAAAAAAGGAGAAGGTAAATTACTAATAGATCTTAATAGTTGGACTTAATTTTTATCAAAGACTTTCATTTGCAAACAGATTATTTTAGTAATTTTTTGACTTGTAGTGATTTTTTAGCTTTTTGGTTAAAATATTTAGTCTCCAGATGTGTAAATCCTAGTAAAATCATTGTTAAAAATAATTTTTTGTGACAATGGTTTGCATGACTCTAAAAATTAACAATTAATGATTTTTTTTTTTATCGCGATTTTTATAAATTGTCGTTAAAATTTTCAATTAATGACGTTTTTTTTTTGACAAATTTTTTAAACTATTACTGAAAATTAAAAATTAATAATTTTTTGTGATGAATTTTTGAAACTATTGTCAAAACTTATAGTTAGTGACATTTTTTAAGACAATTTTTAAACTGTCGTTAAAAATTAACAATTAGTGACTTTTAATAGTGTTTAATGAAGAGCGCCATTAATTATCATAGGACTTATTGAACAATAATTCCACCCATTAAGACTTATTCGTCAGTCTCCCAAAAATTAACACCAATGTTACAAATCCAGAAAAAAAAAAAAAAAAAAAAAAAAAAAAGGATAAATCACCAGTAGGTTCTAATAGTTAGATTTAATTCACATTAAGTCTTATCAATTCATCTTTGAAAATTGGTCCTAACAAAATCTTTGCTAAAAATTGACAATTAGTTATAATTTTTGTGATATTTTTCTAAATCTGTCACTAAAAAATGACAATTATCGACATTTTTCTAAATCTGTCACTAAAAATTAACAATTAGCAATGTTATCCCTGTGATGAATTTTTTAAACTATTACTAAAAACTAACAATTAATGACATTTTTTTATTTATTTATAAAAATACTGTTAATTATCACAAGACCTATTGAACAATAAATTCACCGATTAAAATCTGCATGTAAGTCCCAAAAAAAAAAAATGGAAAATCTTCTCTCAAGTTTTAGGTGGCTCTCCTACATAAACTTTTGGTGTTTTAATTTTCATCTGATTGAATACTCATGGTTGCTTTTTCGGACCAAAGTGTTTGCCACTTTTTTTGTTTTTTGTATGACCATGAATTTCCTTTTCAAATTCACTCTCAAAACTTTTATTAACCCTTCACAGCCTCCTTTTGCCCAACCTTCCTCTCCTCCATTACCTCTCTTTGTTTCATTCAACGCTCCACAACTATCATTCGCATACACTCAAACATCACACTCTATTTGGTTGAGTTTTTATTAAAAAAATAATAATAAATATAATAATTTAAATTTTAAGAACTGGTTTGGGAAAGATATGAAAAAATTCAAAGACACTTCCATACGGTTCTAATTCTTGAGGCAGAAATATTTTTGAAGATTCAAAATTACATTTTTTAGTATTTATATCAAACTTGTTTTTAATTATGTAATACAACAACCAACTAGCATTTTTTTCATTCAAAATTAAATGGTACTTCATTTTGAAAATAAATTGAGAAAAAATACAAACATTAAGAGTCAAAGTGACAAAAACAAAAAATACTTTAAAAGTCAAAAGGAGAAAATTGTGAAACTCAAAGGAGCAAAGTATAATTTATCTTTTTTATTACCACAAGCCATTTTTTGTTCAAAATTAGATATAAATTTGTTTTGGGAGTATATTTGGGAAAAATTACTAACATTAAGGACTAAAGTAAAAAATAAAATAAAATCATGAGCTTCAAAGGACAAAGTGTAATATACCCTTTCTAACAGTTAACAACCCACTGCTCACAGCTAGTCCACGGTTATCATCCATTGATTTTTGCTTGGACAGTGAGTGTCATTGATGAAATCGAAACAACTTGAACATCTCTTCTTTCTTTCTTCTTCTTTTTTTTTTTATTTATTTTATTTTATTTTTTTTTTTTTTTTTTTTTGAGGAATTAACTTGTATTACATTAAACTATTGTTACAAGGGCTCAATTACAATTTTATTCAACAAACAAAATTATCAGAGCTTCAACCATATGAATATCCGGTTTGCCACCAAAACCACTGAACCTCAAGCCATGTAACATACAATCTTACCGACAACAATGGTCTTACCAGCATTGGACCAATATTTAAGTTCCCTCTATATATGCTTGCTTGTAAGGCGTTCTCATCGATCACAACATCGATATCTTCATGTGAGAGCTGCTTCTCAACTTAGCATGGCAGAATGCTGCTCTAAGTACTCTTTGCTATTCATCTCTGTCAATCTGCAATATATAATGTCACCATCATTAGTCAGAATGACAATATATGTGCATCCACTATCCAGAATTGACTACTCTTACAAACCCCAAAACTTTTTTTTTTCTTTCTTTTTTGGGATCAGGAACTGAAAACTGTTTTCAAAAACAATACTAAATGGGCTCAAAGTAACCTATGTTGATTTTGTCTTTGCTATTTTCGACATAGGAATTAAACTGAGGCTTGAGCAGTTAATGAATCTTTGTCGGTCGTTCTAAGTGAGGAAGGTAAAAATAAAGAAGGATACAACAACAGAAAATTGAAATAAACCGGATTTTCCAAATGCAAGCCAATGTTCAAGGGCTCTCTGAATACATGGGGCAAACTCATTTTCTTCCAACTGAAAACTAGGAATCTATTTCAGATATGAGAAACCAGAAAGTTTTCCAACTTTCTCCCAAATCTAAAGCTAGTTCTTTTTTTTTAGAACTTTCTTGCGTCTATCTCTTGAATAGTGTGCTCGATAACTACAGAGCTACTGGCTTAGGGTTCAGAAGTTTAGAAAGTAAGTTTCAAAATAATTATATTTCTTTTGAGCACATGTTTCGTTGCAAGAACATTTAAAAAGAACATAGTCATATTGTTAAAAACCTTTTTTTTTTTTTTTTTTTTCAACTGTCGTTAAAAAGCTAGTTAGATAAACAATTTCATCTACGTTAAAAATCTTGTTAGATAAACAATTTCATCCAAGTTTGTGGAGGGTCATCAACCATTTTTAACTGTTGTACCAAGCATTTCACCAATCAAGCATCTTTTATGTCCTCCAACCCCAAATGAAGTAAATTGTTTTAAGAAATACAACTGCATTAAGTCTATCAAAATTTATGTTGGGCAACAAAATGGATGGCTCAAAGTAAAGGCTATAGGAGAACGGCCACAAGAAGGAATTCTATCTATATAAAAGTTTATACGCTATATCCAAAAAGAAAAAAAATATTGCAGAACATAATACCTACTAATCTATGAAGCACGGGTACTCCAAAAATAGTGCTGTACAAATACCGGGTACTTACCGAGTGTAGGTACGCGTAGCGATACGGCTGCACGCGTACCGGGTACGGCAAAAAGGGATCTGGTATGTTTGGTTCAATTGGGTACGGCATGGGTACGCCATTGGTACGTTTCGGATACGTCGGGGCAAAAAATCAAATATATAAGAGAATTAGGGGTGCGGAGCAATTTATTTATGTTCTTTATTAAAAAAAACAAAAAATATAGGGTCATTTTGTAATATTAAGAATATAATAGATACACCTGGGTCTTGTTTTGTCCCTTCTTTCATCTATTCACTTCAGCAGCAGCAGCAAAGAGACGAAGCCCTAGCTTCGTCTTCTTCGTCTTCTTCTTCAGCAACAGCAGCATCTCTTCACTTCGAAGCCGACGGCGACGCAACGAGACGAAGCCCTCCGGTGAGTGATCTTCTTCTTCATCTTCTTCTTCGTCTTCTTCTTCTTCTTCGGCTCTTCGTCTCTTCGTCTTCATCTTCGTTTCTTCATTTTTTCTGCAGATCAGCAACTAGCGAGTGTTGTTCATCATCTTCGTCTCCCCTCCGGTGAGTGTTCTTCATCTCTCTCTCTCTCTCTTTTTTTTTTGGCCCCTGTAGATCAGTAAGCATTTACAACCCAGATTGAATTAATGTCTAGAACCTCTTCCTGTAGAAAAATTTGAATTAATGTCTAACCCAGATTAAAAAGCAGTAAGCATTTACAACTAATAAATAAAAATTGTAAACTCTGTTAGATTTCACTTATTGTGGAGTTCATAAAGTTGGGATCTACTTTACCTTCTATTAAGGAGTTGTTTGGGATGATCTAAATAAGTGTATTTTTTGTCTTTTTACGAAAAGATGTGCAGAAAAGTAGAGAGGTGATGTGATGAAAAAAAGATAAAAAGATGAATTATTTTAAGGATGTCAAACTTGGCCTAAGTAAAATACTGAATTCATGTAGATATGTCTAAATATAATCGATGAGAATGAAAAAAGATTTGAAAAATAAATTATGATCACAGACACAGATTTTAAAGATAAATTATGATCACAGGCAGACACAGATTTTAAAAATAAATTAAGATTTTAAAAAATATTTTTACAAATATTATTTTTAATGCTTAAAGGTTTTAATGTTGGCATTGTTGAATTGAAATATAATTGTCTTTTAGTTTTATAGTTTTTTTTTTAGTTTTCATATTTAATTTTAATTTGTAGGTTGGATCCTTTAACCATAATTATAATTTTAAAATATATATATATATATCTGCGTACCGCAGTCGTACCCGTATCATATTTTTTTTGAGTTTTTCCGTAGCAGCGTATCCGCACTCGTCGAGTATTATATGCTTGTAAAAAATCACATTGATCGGATATCGATAGCTATATGATCGGATTAGTTTTTTTTTTAACAGTTAACTATCATACCATCCGTTTTGTTTATATAAAATTGATTTGATCATATAGTTAACGATATCCGATCAACGTGATTTTTTACAGCCGTGTAGTACTCGACGAGTTCTACCTATTGAACGGTTTGGATTATCAAAACAGAACCCTTAGTGGGCCCCCAAGGGCCCAACATTACCATCAAACTTTGTGGATTTACATATGTAATTTTTTTTTTTGCCCAAAAAGTGTATCACCTACCTTCCTGCTGGGACAGTACGGTTGACAGTGTAATTCAAACTTTTGTATTACAAAAATGTATAAAATATTTTTCTAATATTTTTTATTTGTAAATAGTAATGACTTTTTTGCTTTTTGTGTAACTTTTTGGTTTTTTGAATTTTTTGGGACTTGCCAAACCTGACCTTAGTATACTTTTCCTAAATGTGACAACGTGGCGGGTATGATGTGATACTTATAAAAAAAATAAAAATTCTTTAGTGTACTTTTTTCTAATGTGACAATGTGACGAGTATGATGTGACACTTCAAAAAAAATAAAAACTCCTTAGTGTACTTTTCTCAAACATGACAATGTGTCGGGTATGATGTGACACTCTAAAAAAAATGTACTTCAATGTGACTGAGACATACCAAAAAAAGGCTCCCAAATTTCCAATCCCATATAGTCTCTCTACTCTTCCCTCTTTTCTACTCACCAAAAACGAGCTCCCAAATTTCCAATCTCACATTGCACTACTACAAAAACAGATAAAGATCACACTTTTTTTGTGTGATGTATGTTATTTAATCACACCTTTTAAGTTTTATTAAAGTGTGATCTTTGGGAGTGTGATTAAAAATGGTCATTTTTAATCACACATTTTAAGTGTGATTAAAAACATTTAGATCACACATTTTAAGTGTGATCTTTGAAAGTGTGATTAAAAAGGGTCATTTTTAATCACACTTTTTAAGTGTGATTAATAACATTTAGATCACACCTTTTAAGTGTGATATTTGAAAGTGTGATTAAAAAGAGTCATTTTTAATCACACTTTTTAAGTGTGATTAATAACATTTAGATCACACCTTTTAAGTGTGATTAATAACATTTAAATCACATCTTTTAAGTGTGATTAATAACTAATAAAATCTGTAATAAAAAAATGGTTCGACATATTTAAAAAATAATCAATATTATTTTTGTATGCACATTTGAAGAATGTAATACACACTATATACTATATTTTGAATCATAACCACATGTTGAATAGAATAACGTCATATATTTCATAAATGAAAATTAAATATTCAAAGGTATATACAAAGGAATTAAATAAAAAAAAAAAATTAACTGTGCTTACATATATTTAAAAATGAAAAAACTTAAGAAACCAAGTTCTTTAATTCTTGGACTATATTTTGCATCTCTCCAAAAAATTTCTGACCTGAAAAATAAAAACACAAATTAATCCAGAAACTGCTGATGCATATAAATAAACTAAAAAGTTAATTCAGCAAACAAAAATAGGAACATTAATCATTTCTGCTTGATCTTAATCCTTTTGGAAGTAACTTCCCTGTTAACAATTAGATGCCATAGCAGCTCAGTGTCAATGACATTGTAATTAGGAGGTCACTAATGAGCACAGTATTTAAAAATGATAAATCTCAATACAGCTTGTGTGTGATCGTTTTGTGAATGTATATTATTATTACTGTTGAACCATAATTCTAGGTACCCATAAATAAATAAATAAAAACTCAAGAATTTACTCCATTTTTTTGGGGGGGGAGGGGGGAGAGTACATACATTGCAGTTACTATCACCAGCAGCAGCAGGTTTTGGAGAAGCAGATGCTGCATTTATGAAAAGAATTCATCGGAGCTTCTAAATACACTCGCTTATTTTCTCTCTACACTCACTATATGCATTGTATATCTTGTATGTTACGAAGAAAAATTTGTGGATATAGGTGTAGAGATGAAAATGGAAGGTGTGTGGTTGGTTTAGAAACTCCCAATTGCATCATTTAAAACGAGGATTATGTGTATATATATGTTGTTTTATAGCATTATCTAAATGAAATTGTTTCTTTTGAAGTTACGACATTTTTTCCATTTTGTTTTCCATAGCAGTTAAAACAAGTACTCTGTTTTATGTAAAAAATCATTTACAGCATTGTATGAGAATATCACCAATTATATTTATTTTCAAAAATGGATCCATTCTGTTTTGCAATCATCCAAGTCTGATTGGAGCTTTCTTTGCAATGACACCATACTAATGATGCATTTGGTTCTCTAGACGCCATGGAAATAGAAAAATCCATGGTATTTAATAATGCAATAAGAAGCTAAAATATAAAGCTGACCTGTGTGACCCACTGTTCTCTCTGAGTCATATATCTCAAAGTCATTTCCTCCCTGCTCAAACAAACACCCCAAGCCCTTCATTTAGTCCTAAAAGAGTACTAAAAAAAAAGTTAATGAAAAAAGGGCAAGATTTACTTTACCCCATATGGTTTACTCCATGTGTTGTTTACGCTCAGATGTTTAAAATAAGCATATAATTTACTTCATGTGTTCTCTCATTGTCTAGGTGATTTGCTGATGATTTGTACAACCTGTGGCCCTAGATATGGCATAGTGGGTAAGGAAAACTCTTGAGAAGTTGGGATGAAGATAGGTTTGATTTATTGTTATAATTTTTATTTTGGTTGTCATATATAATCATGAATTTGCTAATAATAATGTGAAATTGAAGCTTTGGACTTGAAATGCAATATACCTCAACTATGTCTTGTAAGATTTGAATGATCCTCAAAGCAGTTGTAGAATCCAGGCCAGAGGTTGGTTCATCAAGAAACAAAAGAGAAGGGTTGATTATAATCTCATTGCCAATACAGACACGCTTCCTCTCTCCTCCTGAAACTCCCCGAACAAAAGAGCTACCGATCATAGTGTCTTGGCACCTGAGCACATTGATATTCCTCATTGATCAGCTCATGAGAACAGGTATGATTCATTTGTGTGTGGTCTGTTTTTTGCTATATCTGACTTTAGCTAACACATAATTCAAGATAATACTATAGCAGAGAAATGAGAATTTACCTCTCCAAGCCCAACTCGTCGATTACGTCTATGGCTCGTTTTTCCTTTTCTTGTTTTGTCAATGTCTTTGGAAGTCATAGGACTGCTGCATATGTTAATGTTTCCCTCACTGTAAGGTGAGGAAAGAGCACGTCGTCTTGAGTCACGAATCCTACCCTGAAATATATTTCATGTTATTCTAATGTGTGACTACCCTTTATTTTCACATCACTTATCTTTTTTTCTTTTTTTTTTAATGGTAATGTTCAGGCTATACTTTTATGTGAACATTGAACATTCATACAGGTGAAAAATTATAAAACCAATTTCAATTAGGTAGGTTTTAGAGGAAATCTGTCTTAATCAGGCTAATATGATGAAAGTGGTGGAAAGTGAAGGAAATGGTGGAAAAAAGTTAGAACTGTCCTGAGTTTGTTTAGCATAAAAGTGGTGGAAGTTATAAGAAGGTAATTTTTCTATCCATCCCATGGTAGCATGGTAACTAAGCTTTTAGTTTCTTACAAAAAACACAGAAAAATACAAGAAAGTTTAAATTTGTTTATAAAATTTTTAAATTTCAATATCAGCGTGTCTGAGTCGTGTCACGTATCCGTGTCCATATCCATGCTTCTTAGGTTTTAATTTTCTTTGCATTAGTTGTAGTGATGATGAATTTCTGTGAATATATATAACAAAGGCCTATGAGAAAACTGTTATTGTGTATACTACAAATTGAAAGTGTTTTATTTTTCTTTATATGCATAAGCACATTACTTACCTTACTCGGACTGCCTACTGCTGTGTATATGCATACCAGTTTTCAAGTCTCATATATGTATATGCATACCAGTTTTCAAGTCTCATATATAGATTTTTTAGTAGTGAAATATTCCTTGTAACCAAAGATAGGAGTTTTTCAGTAAATTTCCTGAGAACCAAACACACATAAATACAGTGCTACTAGCTCTTTCATGTATATCTAGATTGTTACCTGCTCTTTAGGAACTTCGAATATGGCTGGTCATTATAAGTAATTGAACCTCCTGGTGTCGACCCTCTCACCCTGCCAACGAGCAGACTTAGAAGTGTAGTCTTTCCACTCCCCGAAGGCCCCATCAAGTTTTTCTTTTTCTTTTCGAAAATTCAACTTCCTCTGTACCTTTGTGAGCATATCTTCAGTTTACCATCAGTTTATATTGGATTAGCTTAAAAACACAAACAAACATTAGAAGCATAGATGATTTCACAAAAAACATGAGCAATGAACTGATAAATGGCAAAAAATCATCAACACTTATCCTAAAACCCGGTTTCAAGCAGTGGCAACTCTAGAAATATTGGTTAGGATAGTCATTGAAAAACTAGATTAGAATTTATGCGAAAGAAATCACACTTGTCATCCACTTTCAATAAATCTCCTAATTTAAACTTTTTAAATCTAAAAAAATTAAAATATTGACAATATTATTTCAACAAAAAGATATTAGATACATGGAGTATTACAATTGCTCTCAACAAGTTATAAGACTCGTATCTAATTTTGAAGGAGCTTTAAGCCTTTTTTTAAAAAAAATTATTTGTGCCGTAATTCAACATAAGTTACATTTAATGAGAAATTTCGGATATTATTATTTTTTTATGTAAGCATATTTTTTTTAGTCAACTGTTCATATTCAGAAACAAAGTGTATAAAACCTGCAATTTGGGAATGGCCTACATCACATCAACTTTAAATATATACGATACACTTCATTTATAGACTTTTTTCTGGTTATCTACTTCTGACGAAGGTATTACTTTTAGAATTGAAAGACATTATGAGTAAGTGTGCATAGTTTGGAGTAGATGAGTTAGGAGTTCAAGATTTATGAGATTGCGAATTTGGGTATTCAAATTATGAGAAGTGTATTGATTAATACATAAATTAACTATATATATCCAAAGAAAAAATACCCTGTTTTTCTTGTGCAGATGCCACTGGTTTCAAATGCATATGAAATTCCATTATTTGAGTATGTTTGTCATAATTTGTTTAATATAATTCTTCTTTTCAATTATTTGCCAACATTTTTGTTTTTCTTTTCTATCAATGGTGAGTTCATTCTAGGAAGGAGGCTAGTTTGAGAAACAAAATTTTCACAAAAATGCCAAAAACAAAATTTCAGCACAGTAACATTCTAAAATTACTTAAAAACTTTTTGACATAATATACATGTTGAAAACAGCCCAACAACAAGAACTTCAAGACAATAGCTTTCTAAAAGAAAACACAGCACATGTAACAAAATATTCAGTAGATAATATAGGAAGAGTTATGAATCTTACTATCAAGATAGCTTGCAAGAGAGGTTGATAGATAGATATCTTCTGGTCCTGCCCAAGACATTGAGCACAAAATTTTTCGGTATCTAAAAAATCACCGAAAAATCTTCCGAAATCGAAGCAAATTGCATTGGCAGCTCAGATTCTCTCTGGTACTTCTCTCCAGAAACAAAAAAAGAAGAGGAAAAAAGAAAAAAAAAAAACCCTAAAACACAGTAGATTGAAAATCCTCGAACTCAACCCCAGACCTTTCAATTTCAACGATAGCAATAACTAAGCCCTAATTGATAACTAAACTTCGGTACCACAGTTCTTGAGATCTTGAAAAAAAGAAGAAGCTAGCTTTGATGCAAAAGATTCTGACTTTGGTTTGTCTTCCGGATTAATGGTTTTGAAAAACCAAACCCAGATCCAATCGCACCGGAAGAATTTGAAGAGACAATCGGAGAAAAAACAAATAGGATGGAAAGCGCGAGAAAGGAAGAGAAATGCGGGAAAAATTTTGAGGGAATTGGATTGGATTGGAATGGAGAGACTAAAAACTAGGGTTTGGACTTCCCCATGAACTCGCGCCTCCGGAGGTATATATTTGTCACTACTACCTCCGTCCGCACTATTACTCTTTGATTGATGATAGATACAAAATATTATATTTGTATTATAAAATACTAGCATATCACGTGTTATACACGGATTGTGTTTATAATTATCTATATATGTAAATTGTGATTTTTAAATATTTTTTTTAATGTCTTCTTTTTTTCTTTTTTTATATTATATTAAAGTTTAATATTTTGATAATAATCATATGTGTTGGACTTTTCAAAGAATTAAATGTCTTTTTTTTTAATTATATTATATTGAAGTTTAATATTTTGATAGTAATCATATATGTTAGACTTTTCAATAAATTTTTTTTTATGCTTGTTCTTAATGCATTAAAGTGTTATTATCTTGTCAAGGAATTAAATGTCTTTTTTTTTATTATATTATATTAAAGTTTAATATTTTGATAGTAATCATATGTGTTGGACTTTTCAAGAAATTTTTTTTTATGTTTGTTCTTAATGCATTAAAGTGTTATTATGAGAGATAAAATCATATGTGTTAGGACTTTTCAAGGAATTCATATGTGTTGGATTTTAAAAAAGAGTAATGCTAGAGACCCCAAATATTCTACCAAAAGTTTTACCAAATGTCTCACATGGGTGTGGGACCCACACAATGTGGGTCCCACACCCATGTGAGACATTTGGTAGAACTTTTGGGACCTCTAGCATTTTTGTTTAAAGAATTTTTTTTATACTTGTTCGTAATGCATTAAAGTGTTATTATGAGGGTAAGACTTGGAAGTTGTGAGAAGTTAATAAATGCTAAGATTTTTTTTTTTTTTTAAATCAAAAAATCAGGAAATTTAGATTGGGAGATTGGAGCTCCCACAAGGCTTGGGGTTAAAAACCCCCTTTTGCTTAATATATAGTGGGTGGGTGACGGTGGTGGTGGTGGTGGTGGGTGGGTGCATGACGGTGGCGGGTGGTAGCGAGTGGGTGGTGGTGGTAGTGGTGGCGGGTGGTGGGTGGTGGTGACAGGTGTGTGGCGGGTGGTGGCGGGTGGGTGGTGGTGGCAGGTAGGTGGCAGGTGGTGATGGTGGGTAGGTAGGTGACGGTGGCAGGTGGTGGGTGGTAGCGAGTGCGTGATGGTGGTGGTGGTAACGGGTGGTGGATGGTTGTGACAGGTAAGTGGCGGATAGGGAGTGGTGGTGGGTGGTGGCGGGTGGTGGTGGTTGTGGGTGGGTGAAAGTGGCAGGTGGTAGCGAATGAGTGGTGGTGGTGGTGGGTGGTTGGTGGTGGTGGCAGGTGGGTGGCGGGTGGGTGGTAGGTGGTGGTGATGGGTGGTGGATGGCAGGTGGCTGGTAGGGTGGTGGTGGTGGGTGGCTGGTGGTGGCAGGTGGTGGATGGTGATGGTAGATGGGTGCTGAGTGGTGGTAGCGGGCAGGTGGCGGGCAGTGGATGGTAGTGGCGGGTGGCGGGTCGATGGCAGGTGGGTAATGGTGGTGAGTGGGTGGCGGTGGCTGGCAAGTGGGTGTTGGTGGCGAGTGGTGGGTGGTGGTGGCAGGTGGGTGGTGAGTGGTGGTGGCAAGTGGTGGTGGGGGATGGGTGGTGGTGGCGGAAGACGGTGGTGGAAAATGGTAGCAGGTGGTGGCTAGTGTTGGGTGGTAAAAAAAAAACTCAAAACTCAAAAAGAAAACACATTTTTTGAGTTTACATTTTTTGGCCAAATTTATAAACTGAGACCACTGATTTATAAATCAAAAATTTACCAAACAAGTTTTTATTTGAGTTTTTAAAATTTTTGTAAATATAAACAGAAAACTGAAAACGTAAGTATTATCAAATGGCACCTTAGCAAACAGGCTTTAGATGGTAAAAATGTTGGAAAATTAACAAATAATTAAGTAAGTTACCAACGTAAGAAATGACTTATCAAAAGATTCTTAGGCCATATATGGTTTGATTTTTAGAAAAAAAATTTAAAAATTAAAAATTAATTTGGTTAAGAAATAAAAACTAAAAAATAATTATCATTTAAGGGTAAAAAATAATTATCATTTTAACTGTTGGACAGGTTATATACATACGTATAGCTGTTTCAATTTAATTTATAAAAAATTATTTCTAACCACTCGAAAGATAGAAATTATATAAAAATGATAATTATTTTTTATTTTTTATTTCTTAATCAAATTAATTTTTAATTTTTAATTTTTTTTTCTAAAAATCAAACCATACATAGCCTAAGAATTTTTTGATAAGTCGTTTCTTATGTTGGTAACTTATTTAATTATTTGTTAATTTTACGACATTTTTACCATCTGAAGCCTGTTTGGTAACCATTTCGTTTTCAGTTTTCAATTTATATTTACAAAAATTTTAAAAATTGTCATAAAAAATTGATAATTTTTTTGATTTATAAATGGTTGTCTCAGTTTGTAAATTTCAGGAAAAAATGTAAATTCAAAAAATAAGTTTATGTTGATTTTTAAACAGAAATTTAAAAATTTTACTAACAATTTTTTTTTCAATTAATTTTTTTCAAATAATTTTTTTTCCAATTAATTTTTTTTCAATGAATTTTTTTTCCAACTAATACTAACCGAGGGGGCAATTGGTAATGCTACTTTAAACCTTAGGGAGGGGATTGTAATTTCTAAAATGTAAGGGGTGTCAATGTAATTTACCCAGTAAGGGAAAAATTAGTATTTAAAAAAATTAAATTGCTAAGGGGGATCTGTAATGAAACTTTAAATCTCAGGGAGGGAGATGTAATTTCCAAAACGTGAAGGGAGAACTGTAATAAACATAAACCTTAGGGAGTGTTAGTGTAATTTACCATATATATATATATATATATATAATCACACTTAATTAGAAAGTGACATAAAAAATAAATATTATCTCACTCAATCAGATTAAGGGTGATTAAAAATTTGGGAATTGTATATTTTATATAAAAATCAATTTGAAATATTTTATACAATCACACCTATTTAGGAAGTGTGATTAATATATATATATATATATATATATAATCACACTTATGTAAAAAGTGAGATTAAAAAGTAATAATTTATATATAATCACATTTTAATTACATTGTGTGATTAAAAAATATATATAAATAATCACGCTTTAATTAGAATGTGTGATTAAAAAATATATAAATAATCACATTTATTTAAAAAGTGTGATTAAAAAATAATAATGTATATATAATCACACTTTAATTAGAATGTGTGAGTAAAAAATATATATAAATAATCACACTTTAATTAGAATGTCTGATTAAAAAATATATATATAATCACACTTATTTAAAAAGTGTGATTAAAAAGTAGTAGTGTATATATAATCACACTTTAATTAGAAAGTGTGATTAAAAAATATATAAATAATCACACTTTAATTAGAATGTGTGATTAAAAAATATATATATAATCACACTTATTTAAAAAGTGTGATTAAAAAGTAGTAGTGTATATATAATCACACTTTAATTAGAAAGTGTGATTAAAAAATATATAAATAATCACACTTTAATTAGAATGTGTGATTAAAAAATATATATATAATCACACTTATTTAAAAAGTGTGATTAAAAAGTAGTAGTGTATATATAATCACACTTTAATTAGAAGGTGTGATTAAAAAATATATAAATAATCACACTTTAATTAGAATGTGTGATTAAAAAATATATATATAATCACACTTGTTTAAAAAGTATGATTAAAAAGTAGAAGTGTATATATAATCACACTTTAATTAGAATGTGTGATTAAAAAATATATAAATAATCACACTTTAATTAGAATGTGTGATTAAAAAATATATATATATATATAATCACACTTGTTTAAAAAGTGTGATTAAAAAGTAGAAGTGTATATATAATCACACTTTAATTAGAATGTGTGATTAAAAATATATATATATATATAATCACACTTAATTGAAAAGTGACATAAAAAATAAATATTATCACACTCAATCAAATTAAGTGTGATTAAAATATCAATCTAATGTTTTTTATCACACTTCCAATAAAAGTGAGATCTTTTTTTTGGTCAAAATGTGATCTTTAACTATTTTTGTAGTAGTGTTGTCTCTCTACTTTTCCCTCTCTTCTTTTCTCATTTCGCCATGGGCAGCGATATTGAAGCTTCAAACTGTATTACGCCTGGGTACTTCTCTTTGCAAAGTTTGATGAACTGTAGGAAAGCTTGTGCGCACATAGTAAAGATAGAATGCATGAAGATGAAACAGTGGTTTGGAAATTGTTGCAACACCATGGCAATGTTTCTAAGAAACAAATGGAATAATGTCAAGAGCTGGGCCAAGGCACTGTTGAGTATCTTTGTGTGGTTTTCAAAGAATACTTGGACCAAAGTAGGTGACATTTTACTTCTTCAGTATTATTCATAGTTTTTTTTTTTTTTTTAAATGATTAATATAAAGAGCTAGTCTAATTCATGTACTTAACAGATGAAGGAAATCTTTATAATTGATCGAATGGTTGCCATTTCAGCACTTGGAATGGAGGTTGCTTTGGCAATGATGGAGCAAATCTCTAGTGCAAAAGAATAACATCCAAAGGCGACAAATGATCGAAGACTTTATGTCATGGCTCTTTATTGCAACACCATGGCAATGTTTTGGAGAAACAAATGGAATAACGTCGAGGGCTGGGCCAAGGCACTATTGAGTATCTTTGTCTGGTTCTCAAAGAATACTTGGACCAAAGTAGATGACATTTTACTTCTTTAGTATTATTGATAGGTTTTTTTTTTTATATGATTAATATAAAGAGTTAGTCTTATTCATATACTTAACAGATGAAGGAAATCTTTACAATTGATCGAATGGTTGTCATTTCAGCACTTGGAATCTCTAGTGCAAAAGAATAACATCCAAATGCGACAAATGATTGAAGACTCTATGTCATGGCTCTTCGTTGCAACACCATGGCAATGTTTCTGAGAAACAAATGGAATAACGTCAAGGGTTGGGCCAAGGCACTGTTGAGTATCTTTGTGTGGTTCTCAAAAATACTTGGACCAAGGTAGGTGACATTTTACTTCTTCAGTATTATTGATAGTATTTTTTTTCTTTTTTTTTTTCTTTTTTTTTACATGATTAATATAAAAGAGCTTGTCTTATTCATGTACTTAACAGATAAAGGAAATCTTTACAATTGATCGAATGGTTGCCATTTCAGCACTTGGAATGGAGGTTGCTTCAGTAATGATGGAGCAAATCTCTAGTGCAAAAGAATAACATCCAAAGGCGACAAATGATCGAAGACTCTATGTCATGGCTCTTCTTGCCACAGTATTTTCACTCCTAGGACTAGTCCTGGCACTGCTTGAGATGATAATAAAAGCACTAAGTTCCACAAGATGGATGAATTGCAGATTTCTGTAGGTTAATATTGCTTTTGCCCTAGTTCAGACAATAACCTCTTTAGTCTATTTTATTTTTCTATAGTTTTATGCAAAAAATAACCCCATCAAATTTTCATTCATTCCCATAGTATTTGCACTCATCGTTGTGGTTTCAATGTTTATTCCTCGTCATATCGACACCATGGAAGCCCATTTTTCCCATGGCAATCAAACTCATAATGTTGTTGAAGAGAAAGTTGATGGAGAGAACCGTGATCAACTGCACATCAATGCATGAACTTTGTTAAAGAAGTTCTCAGTTCATTTGCCTGACATCTTTACGTTGGGATCCATTTGCCTGACAAGATTTAACGCAAGATTTAAATCCCAGCAATTTATCTTGTATTTATGGAATTTAATGTAAATAAATTTAATGATTAAATTCACAAAAATTCTATAATTATTATTTCATAACAGGTATTATAAATGATAGGTACAGAAAGATTTTGCAATGAATGTAAAATCACTTTAGGTATTATTTCAGGAGGTGAAATGTATGGCTTTGATTTTACATAATTATAGAATTTTTGTAATCACCTCCTGAAATAATACCTAAACTTAAGTGATTTTACATTCATTACAAAATCTTTCTGTACCTATCATTTATAATACCCGTTATGAAATAATAATTATAGAATTTTTGTGAATTTAATCATTAAATTTATTTGCATTAAATCCCATAAATACAAGATGAATTGCTGGGATTTAAATCTTGCGTTAAATCTTGTCAGGCAAATGGATCCCAGCGTAAAGCTGTCAGGCAAATGAACTGAGAACTTCTTTAGCAAAGTTCATGCATTGATGTGCAGTTGATCACAGTTCTCTCCATCAACTTTCTCTTCAACAACATTATGAGTTTAATTGCCATGGGTAAAATGGGCTTCAATGGTGTCGGTGTGATAAGGAATAAACCTTGAAACCACAACAATAAGTGCAAATACTATGGAAAGGAATGAAAATTTGATGGGAGTCATTTTTTGCATAAAACTGTAGAAAAATAAAATGGACTAAAGAGGTTATTGTCTGAACTAGGACAAAAACAATATTAACCCACAGAAATCTGCAATTCATCCATCTTGTGGAACTTAGTGCTTTTTGTATCATCTCAAGCAGTGCCAGGACTAGTCCTAGGAGTGAAAATACTGTGGCAAGAAGAGCCATGACATAGAGTCTTCGATCATTTGTCGCCTTTGGATGTTATTCTTTTGCACTAGAGATTTGCTCCATCATTGCCGAAGCAACCTCCATTCCAAGTGCTGAAATGGCAACCATTCAATCAATTGTAAAGATTTCCTTCATCTGTTAAGTACATGAATAAGACTAGCTCTTTATATTAATCATGTAAAAAAAAAAAACACTATCAATAATACTGAAGAAGTAAAATGTCACCTACTTTGGTCCAAGTATTTTTTGAGAACCACACAAAGATACTCAACAGTGCCTTGGCCTAGCCTTTGACGTTATTCCATTTGTTTCTTAGAAACATTGCCATGGTGTTGCAACAAAGAGCCATGACATAGAGTCTTCGATCATTTGTCGCATTTGGATGTTATTCTTTTGCACTAGAGATTCCAAGTGCTGAAATGGCAACCATTCAATCAATTGTAAAGATTTCCTTCATCTGTTACGTACATGAATAAGACTAGCTCTTTATATTAATCATGTAAAAAAAAAAAAAACACTATCAATAATACTGAAGAAGTAAAATGTCACCTACTTTGGTCTAAGTATTCTTTGAGAACCACACAAAGATATTCAACAGTGCCTTCGCCCAACCCTTGACGTTATTCCATTTGTTTCTCAGAAACATTGCCATGGTGTTGCAACAAAGAGCCATGACATACAGTCTTTGATCATTTGTCGCCTTTGGATGTTATTCTTTTGCACTAGAGATTTGCTCCATCATTGCCGAAGCAACCTCCATTCCAAGTGCTGAAATGGCAACCATTCGATCAATTATAAAGATTTCCTTCATCTGTTAAGTACATGAATTAGACTAGCTCTTTATATTAATCATTTAAAAAAAAAAAAAACTATCAATAATACTGAAGAAGTAAAATGTCACCTACTTTGGTCCAAGTATTTTTTGAGAACCACACAAAGATACTCAACAGTGCCTTGGCCCAGCCCTTGACGTTATTCCATTTGTTTCTTAGAAACATTGCCATGGTGTTGCAACAATTTCCAAACCACTGTTTCATCTTCATGCATTCTATCTTTACTTTGTACGCACAAGCTTTCCTACAGTTCATCAAAGTCTGCAAACAGGAGTACCCAGGCGTAATACAGTTTGAAGTTTCAATATCATTGCCCATGGCGAAATGAGAGAAGAAGAGAGGGAAGAGTAGAGAGACAATGTGAGATTGGAAATTTGGGAGCTCGTTTTTGGTGAGTAGAAAAGATGGAAGAGTAGAGACTATATGGGATTGGAAATTTGGGAGCTTGTTTTTGGTGTGTCTCAGTCACATTGGAGTATATTTTTTTTAGAGTGTCACATTATATCCGACACATTGTCACGTTTGAGAAAAGTACACTAAGGAGTTTTTATTTTTTTTGAAGTGTCACATCATACTTGTCACGTTGTCACATTAGAAAAAAGTACACTAAAGAGTTTTTATTTTTTTATACGTATCACATCATACCTGCCACGTTGTCATATTTAGGAAAAGTATACTAAATTGTCTAAATTATTAATTAAAATATATTTATAATATCATTAAAAATTATTAATTGATTTGATGGTTTATTAATAAAATAGACGATTTGTTGTGAAATTATAAATCTTAGGAGATGAAATGTATGTTCTAAAATTACAAGGGCGATTTGTTTTTTAAGCAAATTTCAATAAGTGTATTTATAATTTACCTAATTTGAAATGATGTTTAGGCTTTGTGGACTCAATTTAGATGTTTTTGAAGGATTACTAAATATATTAATATGTAATTTTAAATTGAGTATTAAGAAAATTCTAAATCACATCAGCGTGACATATCAAATAAAATATATTTAATATAATACCCGTTATGAAATAATAGTTATAGAATTTTTGTGAATTTAATCATTAAATTTATTTACATTAAATCCCATAAATACAAGATAAATTGCTGCGTGTCACGTGACAATGTTGATCTTGTATTCCATTTGGTCCCAATTTTTTTTCTTGTGATCCATTTGGTCCTCTCTATTGTGGAAAAGACATAAGTGCCATTGGGTTAATCAATGGCTAATTATGTAAGGTTTTTATTCGGTGTATGCTTAAAACTTACCATGTTATACGCGTGGTTGGGTGACACACAACACAAAAGTACACTAAGGCTTTTTATAGTTTTTGCTTTGTGGGTTGATGCATTACACGTGACACACAGACCACTCTCCCCATTCATTACCCGATCTGTCACGTTATAGCACATTAGAGTATATTTTTTTTTAGAGTGTTACATCATACCCTTTGTCAAGTTTGAGAAAAGTACACTAAAGAGTTTTTATTTTTTTTGAAGTGTCACATCATACCCGTCACGTTGTCACATTAGAGAAAAGTACACTAAAGAGTGTTTATTTTTTTTGAAGTGCCACAACGTACCTGCCATGTTGTCAAATGTAGGAAAAGTATACTAAATTATCTAAATTATTAATTAAAATATATTTATAATATCATTAAAAATTATTAATTGATTTGATGATTTATTAATAAAATTGACGATGTGACGTCTTTTTTGATGATTTATTATTATATCATTAAAAATTATTAAGTAAAATGTCACTTAAATTGACAATTTAAGTGATTTAGAACATACATTTCACCCTTGAAGCCCATTTTTCCTATGGCAATCAAATTCATAATGTTATTGAAGAGAAAATTGATGGAGAGAACCGTGATCACCTGCACATCAATGCATGAACTTTGCTAAAGAAGTTCTCAGTTCATTTGCATGACATCTTTACGCTAGGATCCATTTGCCTGACAAGATTTAATGCAAGATTTAAATCCCAGCAATTTATCTTGTATTTATGGGATTTAATGTAAATAAATTTAAAGATTAAATTCACAAAAATTCTATAACTATTATTTCATAACGGGTATTATTTCAGCAGCTCATTCGTTTCCTTCATCTTATTGTATTTTTTATTTTTTTATAATCAAGAACCCATCCTAGGCAAGGTCCTTTAGACCCACGTCGAGAAGGTAAAGTTGAGGTTCAAAGGCCACCTTCTAAGCCAATGAACCGGGCAAACTGGAGGGGATTTGAACCCTCATCACTAACATGGGAAGCATACCCATTTTCAAAGTTCTGTTGGACTTTATTCTTGATACTCAAACACTGAAGTAAACAAAATAGAGCTTCATCCCAACAATTTGGTTTGGGTATTGAATTTTAAGGAGAAGACGAATTTGAGGTTTGAATCCACTCAAGCTAGAAGTGACTTACTGAACAATCCAAAATAGTCCGCAGCACCAAGTGGTTTGTCACACAGTTCTTCAAACGGAAAATATGCGCATCCGTTAGCACCCAATGGAACCTGACAGTGGAAGAAAAATAAAATAAAACAACAACTGCTCTCCCTGTAATATTTATGTTTATTTATTTTTTCTTCTTTAGGCTAATTAGAAATTTTATTAATATTTAGTATTCTAAATGTTGAAACTTTTGCTTAAGAAGGCCAGTTAACTCTTTCCCAACAAAGTAGAAACCTTGCTCAGCTTAAAGTTCAAGTGAAATATAACAAGAAGAATTTATATGAGAAGAAATTACAAGGTGAAAATTCAAACATGATGTTTTAACGAGTAAAAGAAAAAAAAAAAAGAGAGAGAGAGAGAGAGAGAGAGAGAGTTAATAACGTTACCGAAGTCATTTTCCGGTAATCTGTTGATGATCCAATCTCAAGAACTACACATCTTTCCTACATCAAAATAAATTTCCAAGCTTAACT
Source organism: Camellia japonica (assembly GCA_030407325.1). NCBI lineage: Eukaryota > Viridiplantae > Streptophyta > Magnoliopsida > Ericales > Theaceae > Camellia > Camellia japonica. The sequence continues at coordinate 96,854,713 of JAPPVO010000032.1, forward strand.
AAATAAAAAGTAAAATAAAAAAAATTCAACAAAGACATGGTCAATGAGGCCTTAAGTTTCTCATCTACAGGCATACCTTCAACGTGGAAATGAATGGTAGAAAAAGATCTCTCTGCAATCCACCTTCATAAAGGTTGTCCGGAGCACAATTTGAAGTAGCAACAAGAATCTATACTTGCAGACATATACAAGTTTTATTTCTTAGTCAAAAATCCACATGTCGAATGCATAGAGCCTAGAGGCTGAGAACATATAAAAATTAGTAGATTAAACTACTTACAACGCCATTGCTGAATAAATGTCCAAATAAACAATTTAATATCAATGCATCAGCAACATCAGCCACCTATGAAAAAAACATAGAAAAATGGAACTTAACAACAGGAACAGAGTACAAGGCTAGTAGATACCATCCATGATGATAAAAAACAGAAATGATGCCGCTATTTTCAAGTTCCGACATACCATAAATTCGTCTGAGGCATAACAAAATTGATTCATCAGATATCTCCCTGCTACAAATTCAAGGGGATCCGGCACACCCTTATGCTTCTGCAATTATACAATACCATAGCATTAAATTTATACTTCAGTACACACCACCTATTTCCAAGTAAAGTCGCCAAGGAAAAGATGAAAATTGGTCCAAAAGAAGATATTTTTGACTAAATTTGAAAGTATTTTTCAAGATAGAGCCATAGTCCATGAACTCTAAGATTTAGCTATCTTGACCACCGATTCAATGAAATGAACGGCTAGAGAAGAAGATCAAATACCCAAGATTTTTGTTGTATGACATTTAGATAGCAACTCATCTTGGAGACGCTCACTGGTCATGTAATTGATGTTTTCCCCATGGAATATAATTACAAAAGAGGTTCACTTTTATGTTTAAACCATATATTAGATTAAGTTTAACAATAGCCCAAAACAAGTTCTCCTTATATGTACTCCTCACATGCTTATGAGTAAAAGGCATACCAGGTGTATGTGAAGTGCACGCCTCAAACTGTGATGCACAAGCCTTTGGGGAGTGTAGCCTATACATGACTCGATGCAACCTTCATAACACTTTTAAACCAAACAAATTAAATAATACATATGGATTAATAAATCACTCTCACAATTTAGACATCCTCTGTGTAACCATTTAAAAGTACTTTTTCACATCCAAGAACCAAAGTTGCATTAATTCTAGGTCTTAAAAGCAAATCAAATGATACCTAGCAAATGCACATTAATTCTAACTACTACCCCACCAACAACCAAACTAATTAATGCTAACAAATACAAGCCATCTAAGGGAGTGAGAGCATAATTTTCAAACATTTACAAACTAAAGAAAATTCTAATTAAAGATGAGAAACTTAACCTTCTGGGCTGGAGAAAATTCGAAAGAGACATACAAACTACTAGCTTTTCCTTTGAAACTTATAATCAAACACGAAGAGTGAATTGATTGCAATACCTGACAATTATCCCCATACACAAGATCACCCGCTTCAATTCTCCGCTCATACTCAACCAGAGGTCCTGCTTTGCTTACTTCTACAATCAAATCAAATTAAAACCCAAATCGAAATGTGAACATCATGCTAAAGATTATTTAACAAAATTGAAAAGGATAAAAAGGCAACCTCCATTAGCTACTTTAGCAGAATCAGCAAACAGAGCTCTTGAGATCATATATGGATATGAATATCTACAAATTTCAGCATTGTAGAAGAATCTGTAGACAGAGCAAGTACTAGCCAAATAATTTTGTTTTCTTGATAACCCACTTAATATAGTATATCCTCGACGCCGAAAAGCTGATTGAAATTGTTGAACAGATCGAACAATTGTTCTCATCTTCAATCAGAACGAACCAATCCAATGTTGAAGTGCTTCAAGAGTAATTCACAAGAACCGAAATGCAAAAAGGTTCTGAAACAAATAGGACTCAAATATTATATTTTGTTATCATATTAATAGAATAGAATATATTCCTACAACTATACACAATTATTAACCCTTTGGATAGTTATGCAACTCAGAGAAGAGCTACTAAAAAGTAATATCACACTAAAAAAGTGACAATTGTTAAAAAAATAAATAAATGTAAAACAGGGTATGAATAAGAATAAAAAATTACATAAGAAAAACAAGTTAAATTTGAACATTCACGTCACCAAAGAAGATAAAATAAAATAAAACCTAGATTATAGTAATCTAAATTCAAGATTACAAAAACCCAATTGGAATTTCGAAAAATAACACACACACATACACAAAATATCAAAGAATGATTATTGATTTTCTTTACTGTTTCCAATCAAAAGTAAAACCAATATTTTCACCAGAAAATAAATTACGTTTTAAAGAACTAATGAAATTTACAGTAATACAGGAATTGAGAGAAATGAACGTACAGATCTTTGCTTTAGCTGAATTAGGAGAAGAATCCTAAAAAATTGAAACACCCAGAACTGTGCTGAACTTGAAAAAAGAAAAAAAATTGATCTTTCACAGATTGAACAATCCTATACCTATGAATGAATGAATTTATTGTAGAGACATGGCTATATATTTATGTGTGGGGATATATTTTCTGAGCACCAACACGTAGTCAAGGTGACGCCGACATGTCAGCCGAGGTGCCACGTGTCTTGGCCATGACGCCGAGGTAATCTCGGATAGGCCGAGGTTATCTCCGAAGATATCGAATTCTGGGATAAACAGATAAGGGACAAGAGTCCTAGAATGAGGAATGACTTCAGCCTGGAGAAGGATAAAGCTCTTAGGGAGTTTATCTTTATCTATTGGAGAGTCCAGGATAAGCGTTGAACAGAAGTCCACTGAAGCTAGGCTTCTATTGGGACTAGAATTGAGTTGGCTATAAAAGAGAGGCACCCCCATGCGTCTAAGATACGCAATTTATATTCTGAACAGTGATTTTAGCACTTTATCTATCTTTGAGAGATAACTGACTTGATCATCAGAGTGCCCCCGGGTGGACGAACCACAGTCAGAATCTCTTCTTTCTGTTGCAGGTTAATCAGGTGCCATCTATTCTGCCAGTACTCTCCAGCTGAATACTGAGTTGGCAGTGTGGTCAGAAAATCACTCACACAATTTGGCGCCGTCTGTAGGAAAGAAAGGAGAATAGATGGCCAACGACGGACAGAAAGAGAAGATTGGGGATAACACTCCTACTGGGAGTGGGAGACCTGTCGACCTTGACGTCGAAGAAGACAATTGCAACGAAGAAACTCGTGACCAGAATCACGGAGGAAAGGACGTCGGCCAGGAAGGCGACGTACCAAAGAAAACGGACCACAGCGGGTACTATAACGAGGACGACCTCCAGGTATAGAAAGAAAAATGCCTGCGGAGGGACGATGAGGTAAAGACCATGGCGAACAAATTGGCGGACCTGCAAACAATGGTCAATTTCATGATGCAAAATAACGTCATGCAGCCACCATTCCCACTGCAGGACACGCCGATTCCAGCAGCCAATGCCCAGAAGGGAGGGCAAAAAACAATCCCTGTAGCCCTCCAGCACGCCAGAAGCGAAAAACACTCTCACCGGCCGTCAAGGGAGGTCGGGCGAGGAGAGTCGAGAAGAGAAGAATCTCGAAGGACACATCGCACCAAGGAGGCAGACCCCAGAGAGCATCGGCATGTTCAAAGGCAGGAGTTGTGCTTCGATGCGACCAATGGAGAAATGTCGAAAAAGGCTCACAACGAAGCTGAGAGCAGTGCACCTAAAAGATTGAAATCCGGAGATAGTCGAGCTCCTGGGCGGACCAAGGAGGACTTGAGAGATTACCTCAAGAGGAAGCAACAAAATGCCGAGGTAACTTACCCTGTTAAGCCGAGCACACCATTCTCGGCGGAGTTGGACAAATTTGAGGCACCAAAAAGATTCAGTATGCCGAGGTTCCAAATATACGATGGGAAGTCGGACTCCCAACTTTCACGTCGGATTATACCCGAACTCGATGGCACTGTACACTATGAACAAGCCGTTGCTCTGCAAGGTGTTCCCCTCATCCTTCAGGGAGATTGCATCGGACTAGTTTCACAAATTGCCGAAGGGAAGTGTGAAGACCTGAGAAGGCCTGGCCGAGATGTTCGTGGCCAGATTCGTGACAAACAAACTACAGCCATTAAGGGTGGACGCCCTGATGGCTCTAAGAATCAGTGAGGATGAAGGCCTTAGGGCCTACGCAAAAAGGTATTATGAGGTGTTCAACCGAATATCTAAATGCAACCAAGAGGTGGCGGTCGTGTCTTTCAAGAACGGCCTGAAAGATGATTGCGCACTACGAAAGTCATTGGCAAAGACATTGCCAAAAAGCATGGAGGAGCTCATGGCCAGAATTGAGAAATACACCAGAGCCGAGGAACACACGCCAGAGATTAAGGCGACAAAGCAGTAGAAAGCAAACGGCTCGCCAAAGCGAGGCCGAGGTAACAATGGATCCAACAAACAAGAGATAGGACTCAGAACCGCATAGGCAGTCACGACTGTGTTCCGAATCCCAATTCACAAAGTCCTGGATAAAATCCAAACCCAAACCTATTTCAGAGCACCGGCAAGGGTTCCAGGAGAATTTATGGGAAAAAGCCTTGGGAAGCATTGTACTTACCATAACGAAGATAGGCATCTGACTCAGGGTTGCAGAGCCCTAAAGTCACACCTGGAAGACCTGGTAAGGCAGGGCCATCTGAGGACCTTGTAGATGAGGCCAAGACAAGAGAAGAGCAGGCAAGATTGCCTCAGGCACCAGCAACTCCACCTCTCCCAGCACAGTAGTCGCAGGTAGGCGGACCTCGGGTAGTTAATGTAATTCACTCGAAGGTCAACGAAAACGAAATACGGGGGGAGACACAGAAGGTAAAGCACCTACAGCATGTGTACCAGGTCCGGCAGAAAAGACCTCGGGCTGAGAAGTGCCAGGGACCAGTAGTGTCTTTTACCAAAGCCAACCTGGAGATGGTACAACATCCGCACAACGTTGCCTTGGTAGTATCCCTCCAGGTTGGGGAGTGCCAAGTAAAGCGCATCCTAATTGACCAAGGCAGCTCTTGTGACATCATGTATGTCAGATGTTACAAAGAGCTTGGCCTTCACTCAGACGATATGGAACAATCCAATGCCCAATGGTCGGGTTCAATGGAACACCGACGTGGCCACTGGGAGCAACAAACCTAGAGGTGCAGGCTAGCACCAAGAGGGTGAAGACAGAATTCACCATAATCGACAGACCATCCCCTTACAATGCTATACTGGGGAGGCCATGGCTGCATGCAATGGGGGCTGTACCCTCAACACTGCATCAGCTATTGCGGTTCCCAACAGAGCATGGGATAGAAGAGGTCAGAAGGGGATCAGCTGCAGGCAAAAAACTGCTCCATGGCAGCAATGAAATCCACCTGCAACATACGAGAACCAGAGACAGTAGAAATTGAAGACGAGGACGTGGAGGTCCTAGAGGATGTCGGCAAAGAGCCAACCGAGAAGAGTGAAGAAGCCCTGAAGAAAATCCTTGTCCAGCAAGAGGATAAGGAACGCTTCTTCCTTTTCGGCTCGGGCTTAGCTGAAGAAGAGAAAAAAGAACTGGAGGCGTTCTTGAGAGCACACATTGAAGTGTTTGTCTGGACGCCTTATGAAATGCCAGGCATTGACCCCGAAGTCACTTTCCATAAACTGAACGTGGACAGGTCGGCCAAACCCGTAATCCAACGGGCAAGAAGACCGACGTTGCTGCATGTTGAGGCAGTGGAAGAGGAAGTAGACAGTCTTCTAGAGGCCAGAGCCATTCGAGAGGTAAATTACCCGACATGGCTATCGAATACACTGGTGGTGAAGAAAAAGAATAGTAAATGGAGAGTCTGCGTGGACTTTACCAGCCTGAACAAGGCTTGTCCCAAAGACAGTTTCCCATTTCCCAAGATAGACCAACTGGTGAATGCCACTTCAGGGCATGGAAAGATGAGCTTTTTGGATGCCTACAGGGGGTACCATCAGATAGCCATGTACCCCTCTGATGAGGAGAAGACTACGTTTATCACCCCAAAAGAGTTGTATTGCTACAGAGTGATGCCTTTTGGGTTAAAAAACGCAGGAGCAACTTACCAGAGATTGGTAATCAAAATGTTCAAACACCTGATTGGCCGAACAGTGGAAGTTTACATCGATGACATGGTCGTGAAGACCAAGGAACCTGAAGGTCATCTGGCCGACCTAAAAGCAGTCTTTGATATCCTTAAAACATATCGGCTCCGACTCAATGCATCCAAGTGTGCATTTGGAGTTGGATCTGGTAAGTTCTTGGGATAACTGGTGACTAGAAAGGGCATTGAGGCCAACCCAGATCAGATCAAGGCCATCCTAGAGTTGAGGAGCCCGACGTCGGCAAAACAGGTGCAGATGCTGACTGGAAGGGCTGCAGCCCTAAATAGGTTCATAAGTAGAAGTTCTGACAAATGCAAACCCTTCTTCAGCTTAGTAAAAAAGGCCACAGACTTCTTGTGGACAGAAGAATGCGAAGTCGCCCTTGCCAACTTGAAGAAGTATTTGACCACGGCTTCAGTTCTCTCAAATCCACAACCTGGAGAGGAGCTGCTCCTGTACTTAGCAGTTTCAAAGCACGCAGTAAGCGTAGTGGTAATCCGAGAAGAAAAATGGGAGCAAAGGGCTGTTTACTATGTAAGCAAAACCCTGGCTGATGCAGAAACCAACTATTTACCCTTAGAGAAGTTGGCGCTGGCATTAGTAATGGCTTCAAAGAAGCTGAACCATTACTTTCAAGCCCACAAAATTGTGGTGCTAACTGAACACCCTTTGAAGTCCCTGTTACAGCAGGGAGATCTGACATGAAAAATAGCCAGATGGGCAGTGGCCTTGGGCCAGTATGACCTAGAGTACAGACCTAGAACGGCAATCAAAGGCCAAGTCTTGGCCGACTTTGTGGCCGAATTCACTCCAGGAGCCATCATACATTGGGCTCCGTTGAGCCGAGCTGTACAATGTACAAACGAGCAAAGAGGAGCCCAGCCAAAGGAACCAGAACAGAGGAAGGAAGAAAAACTCAGGCCCTGCAGCATTTACATCGGTGACTTCTTTCGACTGTTTGTTGACGGAAGTTCAAACCGATAAGGAGTAGGGGCAGGAATAGTACTAGTATCCCCAGATGGACAGATACTAGAGCAATCCATTCGTTTGGGGTTCAAGGCCTCAAACAATGAAGCAGAGTATGAAGCACTGATTGCAGGACTGAAACTGGCAGTAGCAGTAGAGGCAGATGAGGTGATAGTCTTCTGTGACTCTCAACTTATAGTCAACCAGACAACAGGCAGGTTCGCAGCCCGAGACGAAAGGATGTCGGCCTATGCGAAAGAGGTCGGCAGATTGATGGCCCTGTTTTAGAATTTCAAGCTACAGCAGATTAGCCGAGATGATAACAGTCATGCCGATGCCCTGGCCAACCTGGCTAGTGCAATACAACTTGGAAAAGTAAGGACGATAATGGTTGACTACTCGTTGGGCCCAAGCATCGAACCACTGACCACAGAGCGTGAAGCAATGTGTGTGGACATAGGACCAAGCTGGATGGACGCAATAATAGCATTCTTAAAAAAAGAAAAACTGCCAGATGATCACAAAGAAGCACACAAGATCAGATTGAAGTCGGCAAGATTCAATCTAACAGCAGAGGGACATCTCTACAGAAGATCCTTCACTGGACCCCTTTTAAGATATGTACATCCTTCACAAGTGGAAGATTTTTTGTACGAAATACATGAAGGAGTATGTGGAAGCCACGTAGGGGGCATATCACTTGCTCATAGGGCAATTACCCAAGGGTATTGGTGGCCCTATATACAAAAAGATGCAGAAGCCTATGTCAAGAAGTGTGAAAAGTGCCAAAGGTTTGCACCATTGATACACTAACCAGCAGCAGACCTGAACCCAGTATCCAGTCCTTGGTCGTTTGCCCAATGGGGCATGGATCTCGTTGGGCAACTGCCCCAAGCAACTGGGCAAAGGAAGTACTTGCTGGTAGCAACAAATTACTTCACCAAATGGATAGAAGTTGAACCCTTGCCAAGATTCGAGACGTAGATATGAAGAACTTCATATGGAAGAACATCATCACCAGGTTTGGGATCGCAAGAGCACTAGTTGCAAACAATGGAACACAGTTTGACAGTAAGCTAATCAAGAGCTTCTGTGCAAAGTTCAAAATCAATAATTATTTTTCCACCCCAAGTTTTCCTCAAAGCAATGGACAAGCAGAAGCATCCAACAAAGTCATCTTGGATGGAATTAAGAAGAGGCTGCAAGCAGCAAAGGGAAAGTGGGTAGATGAACTACCAAGTGTACTTTGGGCATATCGGACTACGCCAAGAAGATCTACTGGGGAATCCCCATTTGCCATGGCTTATGGCACAGAAGCAGTCATTCCTCTAGAAGTCGGCATCCCAGGAATCAGAACCCAGGGAGTAGAAAATGGGACTAATGATGTATTATTAGCCCGAGATTTGGATCCGCTAGAAGAAAGAAGGGAGAGAGCTGCAATTCAGCTGGCAGCATACCAACAGCAGCTTGCCCCGGCTTATAATAAGAAGGTCAACCCAAGAGAGTTTCAAGTCGGTGACCTCGTCTTGAGAAAAGTCGTCGGCAACAAGAAGGATCCTAGAGAGGGCAAGCTTGGCCCAAATTGGGAGAGACCTATAGAATCATCTCGGTACTAGGCAATGGGGCATATCGACTTGAAGATAATGAGGGCAAAGAGTTGCCAAGACCCTGGAATACTTGCAATCTTAAGTTTTTTTATCATTAAATTTTCTTGTTCTTTGTTATTAGCCGAAGTAATAAATAAACCTTGATTTTTCACACTTGTGACTGATAAAATAGTTGATGATATTTCTAGAATACATGCATAATGAGAACCCAAGTGGAACTTAAGTTCACATTAGGGGGCAGAGAATTGGAAAATGGTTCCTGGCAAGGTAGAATATACAAACTAAAATCAGTCTAACACTTGTTGAAATTTGTGAAAAATTTACAAGTTGAAAGTTAGACCGAAATCATGTTTAACACTTGTTGAAATTTGAGAAAAAATTACAAGTCGAAGTTAAACCGAGATCATGTTTAACACTTGTTGAAATTTGAGAAAAATTTACAAGTCGAAGTTAAACCGAGATCATGTTTAACACTTGTTGAAATTTGTGAAAAATTTACAAGTTGAAGTTAAACCGAGATCATCTTTAACACTTGTTGAAATTTGAGAAAAATTTACAAGTTGAAGTTAAACCGAGGTCATGTTTAACACTTGTTGAAATTTGAGAAAAATTTACAAGTTGAAGTTAAACCGAGGTCATGTTTAACACTTGTTGAAATTTGAGAAAAATTTACAAGTTGAAGTTAAACCGAGGTCATGTTTAACACTTGTTGAAATTTGAGAAAAATTTACAAGTTGAAGTTAAACCGAGATCATATTTAACACTTGTTGAAATTTGAGAAAAATTTACAAGTTGAAGTTGAACTGAACACTTGTTGAAATTTGTGAAAAATTTACAAGACAAAGCCAAAAGGTTGTATTAAAATGAGTACTTATGTACTTGCCGATGTAAACCGTTGGTGGGTATAACCGAGGTATTTCACCCCGAGAAGAGTACACAGTTAAACTGTACATTAAAGATATGCAGAAATATTCTAAGTTTGAGAGCCATACAAGAGCAGTAAAGGGAAGACAAACATACAAGCATTCGAAAGAGAAAGTTGTATTTATATTCAAAAGAAGGCACATCGGCCACATGAAGTGCTTACATTGCTCTAGAGAAAGAAAAAGTACAAGGTACAGAAAAAAGAAAAAGAACATCAAACTAAGATTCTTCAGCACCACTAGCAGGTTGAGTCTGGAGCTCGGAAGATTGCTGAGAAGACATGTCGCCCGCCTTTTCAGCCGCAAGCTCGGCATCTATTTCTTGGAGAGTTTGGTCGAGGCTCTTATCGGTAGTAGGCGCGTCCGATATGGCCTTCTCGGGAGTAGCATCTTCGGGAACCTCCTCACCCTCTTCATCTTGAGTCAAGTCCAGGACTTGCTCATTTTGAGTAGGGGACTTGGCCCCAGCATCTTCCTTTGACTTCCTCACCAAAGCTTCCTCCTCAGACTCAAAATCGTCGTTGGATTGGCTTGGAGTTGGGGGGAATGGCAGGGCGAGGGCGTCGGTGTTCCTGAGGGGGGAGTCCTCGGGGATTTCAAGCTTTTTCAGTAAAACCATCAAACCAAGGGTGAAACCCTTGTTGCATGCCTGCTTCACCTGACGCTCGTAGTCCGCCGTGACATCGGCCACCCCCTCAGCATATGCCTTTTCGTCTGCGGCCTTGACCTCGGCAGTTTTGGTGGCCAAGGCGTCTTGAAGTTCCTTTTGGGCCTCGGCTGTCTTTTCTTCGGCCTCTTTTTTCTGGGCCTCAAGAACCTTATTTATGGCATCAGCAGCATCTGCCTTTTCCTCGGCTACGTCTTTGGCTTTGACAGCAGCCTCGGCCTAGTCTGCTAAAGTCTTCATTTTTTATTGCAAGTTTTTATTGGTCTTCTACAGACTAGTAACCTCCCTAGTCTTGTCGGCCAACGCCTTCCTTGTCTCAAAAGATTGCATTGAGAAGGAATGGGCGTGCTGGATTGCCTGAAGAAAAATGGACAGAGCAGAAGTTATTAGCAAAATTTTCTGAGTGTAAAAAAAGAAAGAAAGATACCAAGTGTGAAGACTTACTTGAACAGAACGCTGGAGCATCAGAGCAAAGTTTTCATACTCGCTCATCTCGGCGTTTCGGTCGAGATCTCCAGGAAGAAGCAAAGCTGTGCTAAGGGCAACGCCGACGTTAACGTCCTCAGCACTATCACCAGCTCTGACCGGCCTATCCTCCAGTGTGATTTGGGGGCCCAAGGGGAATTATGCTTTAGAGATCCCGAGGTGGTTGTAGAGGATGACCTCGGCCTCTTTGATCTTGTGGACTCGGATGGTTGGGCCTCGGCAGGCCTCTTCTCGGCGGAAGATAGGGCCTTATCACTCTCAGCCAATTTGGAAATTGGCAAGGTGTCCTCAGTATCAATCTGAGTCACCGTTGCCTTTGGCTGAGCCTTTTTTATCCTTTTTTGTTTCGGCTTTGGCTGAGATGGTGCTAGTTCAGCGTCAACAGTGGCCGGGATGTTGGCCAAGAGGTCCTTAGCAACTGCTTTCTGGCGGCCCATCTCAGCGACAAAAACTGTTCGGCGTCGTCGACGGCGTTGAGATGGCGGGATCAACTGTGGAGCCGAGGTAGATGGTTGTTCTGCTGGATCTGAGGTTGAACCCTAATCCGGCCGAGATAAAGAAGCTGTTGGTGGAGTTGTGGCGGAAGGAGGAGAATTGTTTTTCTGCTTCTTTGGGATGTCGGGGAGTACAGACTTGTAGGTTGGGATAAAGTTGAGTACCAAAGGGGCTCTGCGCTTGTGAACTGGAAAATCCAATAGCTTCTTCAAACCCTTGCTGGGGAAAAAGGACTTGCGGAAGCCTTTTTCTGGTTGGGGAAGAACTGCAAGAAAAACAGACATTAGAAACAGACGAAGTATTGAAGACTTTAAAAACAAGTAAGTATAAACACTGGGCTCTTACCATTACCCTCTACAAAAACTGTTCGAGGAAGAGGGTAGAGATGGAGGTCCTCATCTGAAGCGAACTCCCAGTTCCCTGAGATAATGAAGCAATCATCTTCAGCTCCCTTGTTGGAGTCTGGCAGGTCGGCAACAATTTTTTACTCTGTAGACCACGGTTTGAGGTAGTAAATATAGCCTTGCTCTTTTTTGAGGCCACACATGGTGTAGCAGTATTGGATGTCGGCTAAGGTAACCCTAGCATTCTCTTGTTTGGCTAAGGCTATTATACCATTTATGACTCGGTAGGAATTGATGTCAAGCTGCATTGGGTTCAACTTATAGTAGTGGATTATCTCACGGAAGAGGATGTCGAGTGGGAGCCTAAGTCTGCCCTCAATAAAAGCTACAACGGGGAAGGGCATAGAATCAGTCGTGGGCATGATGGAGTCATCCTCCCCAACCAACCTCAGATGGATGTCGGCGGGGATGGAAAACTCCCGCCTAAAGTATTCTAACTTGGTCGGGGTGTTTACCCTATGCCTCCACATACCCATGATATCGGCTTAAGGGGAAGGTATGAGACTTCGGAAGGGAGTGTTTTGTGACGGTTTTGAGTGACCTCGGCTAAAACCTAAGGGGAATTCGTTTCAGTTTTCCCTAAAAATTTGTGGATTCTATAAGCAAATCTCAAACCTAGATCTATGGAAATAAAGATTTAAGGCACGAATCTGGAAAAGACACAGAAAACAAGAACGTGTTTCAGAATCAAGAACAGTGATGAACTATCAAGAACACCATAACAAAGTATGCACAAGGGTGCGAGGCCAAGAACAGTGGCAAAAGTGAGCAAATTTGTGAACAGTGTGTATGTATTCAAGACACGAATTGGGCAACAACAAAATTGTAGAATAAACGTGCCCAGATGCGTGATTCATAGATCAAGAACTTGAGTAAAACAGCAATGGCAGCAAATAAATAAAGTAGAGCTTTTGAAAAGAAACAAGAAAGGAACAGTGACTCACCCAAGAAAAATGAAGCCAAAGTGAAGTTTGCCGGGATCAGAAGGTAGCCAGAAGCAAGGAATTGCAGCAGAAGCTTCGACGGAGGAGAGCGTAAGACTGGTTGCAAAAAGCTTCGCGAAAGCAACAATGGAGGATTTAGCAGAGTTAAAGAGAGAGAGTTTTTTTGCACAAAGACAGCAGTGTAAAGTGAAAAGACGAAGAGAGAGGATGCTAGTTTTGTCAAAAATGCGAAAAGGCGGCAAAAAGAAATTAATGAGTCTAGAACGACGTATATGTCAGACGGCGCACGCAGGCGCAAAACGACTTGAATAGCGCGTATCAGACACGATCCAGTAGGGGACAGACGCGTGGTAGAAACAGTTGAACTATTGTGCGTAATAGCTCATACACGTGACAAAACTCTTGGAGTTCTTGGTTTAATGAAGCAGTGACCTTGGCCGTAAGGAATATGTCGACTAAATGAACTCGAATAAAACTAAGTTATTGGTTCTAAAAACCATGATGAAATAGACTACAAGACCTGATCATGCAAAGCCGACGTATTATGACCTCGGTAAATGGATAATACAGCAAAATAGCCGACATGCTATACGATATAACGATATAGGTTCCATCAGCTCAGGATGCCGAGGTAATAGAACCTAGGGGGCAGTTGTAGAGATATATTTTCTGAGCACCAACACGTGGCCAAGGTGACGCCGACGTGTCAGCCGAGGTGCCACGTGTCTTGGCCATGACGCCGAGGTAATCTCGGATAGGCCGAGGTTATCTCCGAAGATATCAGATTCCGGGATAAACGGATAAGGGACAAGAGTCATAGAATGAGGAATGACTTCAGCCTGGATAAAAATAAAGCTCTTAGGGAGTTTATCTTTATATATTGGAGAGTCCAGGATAAGCGTTGAGCAGAACTCCATTGAAGCTAGGCTTCTATTGGGACTAGGATTGAGTTGGCTATAAAAAAGAGGCACCCCCATGGGTCTAAGGTACGCAATTTATATTCTGAACAGTGATTTTAGCACTTTATCTATCTTTGAGAGATAACTGACTTGATCATCGGAGTGCCCCCGGGTGGACGAACCACCGTCGGAATCTCTTCTTTCTGTTGCAGGTTAATTAGGCACCATCTATTCTGCCAGTACTCTCTAGCTGAATACTGAGTTGGCAGTATGGTCAGAAAATCACTCACACATTATGTATATGTATGCAATGGATTTGAAAGCAACAAAAACAGAGAAACCTAAATCTCGGGAAGTGACTCGATCAAAGAGGAGAGAGAGTGTGAGTGAGAGAGAAAAATACAGAGAGAGGGTGGTGCGGTAAGTCCTCTATCCATATTTCCATATTTTCATCTTTTCTTTTTTGTCTTCTGTATTTAGGAAGAGCTTATATAATAATAATAATAATAATAATAATAATAATAATAATAATAATAATAATAATTAAAAAATTATGTATTGTATGATGCAAGAGTTTGGCTAACAAACAGACTAGTTGGTTATGGAAATAGTTATTGAAGCTGTTTTTTCTCTTTAATGTTGTGTTTGGTTGAGAAATTTGAAGAGAGATTTAGGAAAAAAAAATAAAAATAGTAGATGAAATATGAATAAAATATACCTACACTTTACCTAATTTCACATATATATATATTTTTTCTTTTTCTAAATTCCTTCCTAAATCTCCTAACCAAGCACAGTATAAAAAAAAATTAATTTGTGAAAAAACCCAAAACAGTTTTATACTATGAAAAGGGACACTAGAATATATTTTAATTGTTAAGGTTACCTAGTTCAATTTTTACAACAAATTCATGTGAGTGAATTTTGAGCGAAGATCCTCCGTAGTGATAGTTTTGTGGTGTAATTTGTGCTTTTAGTGAGAGCGCCACACGTCAAAATGAATCGATTTAGATTTTTTAATTTTAATTTTTTTAAATAAAAAAATTAAAATTAAAATTTTTCAGTTTATTTATTTATTTATTTATTTGTGGGTGGAGAAGTATTGTGGCTCATTTTTCTCCTTTTGCTTATTCTTTTATTCACTTATTTTTAAGTGATTTGTGAGGTGTGACATAAAAATTGATAGGGCACTCAGTTAAAAAGTCTAATTTTAAATTTTTTTTATTAAAGATTCACAATTTAAATTATTTTTTTTATAAGGATAAATTCATACAAAATGACCAAACTACCCTAGCTATATATATTCAATTATACACCGTTAAATATCATCAAAACACTCTTCTCCACACATACACACACACACACACACACACACACTTTCTCTCTCTTTCCACCTCCGCGGTCACTCGTTACTTGTTGTCGTCACCATCGTGGCAGTCTTGCCCTCCTCGCTGTGCACGGCGTCTGCAAAACCTGACTCATTGACGGTTCAACCTCACTCAGATTTGGTTCTTTGGCATATCTCGTTCTTCAATTTCGTCTCACTTAGATCTGGTTGTACAGAAATTAGCGGAGTTAGCTCTGCTGTGAGAACCATGCTGCTACGGCGGACATCGATCGTTCCTATCGTCGTAGTGATGCTGATGAGTGGAGATCAAATGCTTATAGGTATAGATCTGAAACGGAGGAACATGGAAGAGAGAACTTGCGGATCATTTATATATATAGGTATAGATATGCACGTATATACTTATGTTGTTCCATGGGTGTGACACTGTGGATCTACTGATCTAAGTCTAATTATGGTACAAAATTACTGACTTTGGTAACTGTTTTTAAAATATAGAACCAGATCAGATTCTCACTGCACTGGTATGTTGTTCCATTGGTGTGACGTTGTGGATCTACTAAAATATATATATATTGATTCTCTGTTCCAGCAAAGAAATGTGTATGTGTATGTGTATGTGTATGTTGTGGTTGTGGTTGTGGTTGACAAATGTTGCATTTAAACAAATAAAAAGAAATCTATTATTTGTTGAACAAATAATAAAAAAAATGATGGAATTTCAACAGATAATTTGAATATACATAATTTTTGAAGAGATAAATTTCAGCAAATAACTTTTATTTGTACAAAAATTAAACATATAAAAATTTTGACATATAAGAATTTCAACAGATAACGACAATTTTCAATAGATAAAAATAATTTGAACTTTACACTGAAAAAAATTTGAACAGATATACAAAAAATTTGAACAAATAGGGAAAAAATTTCAACAGATAGGAAAATTTTTGAACAAATAGGGAAAAATTCAACGAATAGATATAAATTTGAACAGATAGTCAACAAAATGATAAAAAAAGTCAAAAGGTAAAATTGTAAATAAAATGTTCTTCAAGACTTCTCACCAAGTTATTTTACAAAACGTGGACCTCTCAGTAATAAAAAATATTCATTAAAACTAATACCTTAAATAATTGTTAAAGTGCATTTTTCATCAATTTTCCCAAATTGAAATTGCCAAAGAAAAGCAAAGTTTCCAAAATCTCCGGACCATGTTTGGACCCACTTGGCCATTAAAGCTGTTGAGTGAAAGGTTCAAGAATTTGAGACCAAACCAAACCAAACCAGAAGGAGGCAAAACATCGAATGAATGAAAAAACAAAAAAAACAGTGGTGTGTTTGATTTTAATTTTTTGGATTCAATTTTTTGAAAGTTGAGTTTGTTATTTTTGGTATTTTTCTATTTTTAGTGAATATTTTTAAAATTTCAAGTAATTTTTTTTACTTTTTTAGATACACTATACTTAGATATATCTAAAAAATAAAATATTTGTAAAAAAATATTTTTAAAATCAACAAATACATAAGAATACGAAAAATGTATTAAACTTTCATATTTTTTTTTTAATTTTTGATATTTAGTGAATTTTCTAAAGATTTACTTTTAAGAGTATTTATGTTAGATGTATCTAAAAATTAAAAAAATTGCTTAGAATACTAAAAAAAATCAGTAAAAACAGAAAACCATGAAAAACAAAAAAAAAAAAATTAATTTTTTAAAAAGTGAATCCTAAAAATTCAAACCAAACAAATTATCATTTTGTTATTTGACAAATTTATGTGATTCAATGAGTGAAGAACCAAATTGAATTTTTTACAATTTTGCAGCTTGGGATGAGAAGATATTGAAGATCGGTTAATTATCAAACCTAGAAAGTAAAATTTTAGATCATTGTATGAGAGGCCAAGAGTATAGAGGTTTGAGAAAGTCGAGAGAGCCAAAAAAAAAAAACCGAACGAAACCAAAACAAAACAAAACAGCATCGTCTTGGAAGCATTACAAAGTGCACTAACTACTAAGGATATGAACTTGTGAAATTGTATAGGCAAACTAACAGTTTACGGTGTAATTCATTGGTAAAACAAATATTGTTAGGGGAAGTTTTATTTTGTCCCTTTTAAATTTCACCGTTTTTCTTTTCTTTTCTTTTTTTAAAATTTGACTCTTAATATATATCTATACTGTTATATATGTGAGCACCTAAATTGGTGTGTTGAAATTTTTTTCTCTTTATGCTAAGTGTCAAGTTATTTATAAAAATTATAAAATATAAAAAAATAAAAAAACTAGGTAACATGATGGGATAAGACTTGAACTTAAGACTACAAAATTAATACGAAAAACTCTTACCAAGTGAAGTTACAACCAATATGTTAAATATTTTATTTTATTTTTATTTATTTAATTTAGGACACGCATTATGTGTACCCACCGTTAATATATATATATATATATATATATATATTTACTTTGATCCTTAATGTTTGAAATCTTGTTGAATTTATTCCTGAAACAAACTTTGTTTCAATTTTGGATTAAAAATACCACGTTGGCAGTCAAGTCGCTCCACGTTGTGACATAAAAATAGATAAATTATATTTTATTCCCTTAAGTTTTATAAATTTTTACTTTGACCATTAATATTTATAATTTTCACTATTTACTCCCAAAACAAAATATCATCCAATTTTGAATAGAAAAATGCCACTGTGGTGGCCATGTTGCATAAATTAAATCATATTAAAATTTGGTTAAGTTTTCATAACTTATTTTTTATTAAAATGGGTTTTGACTTTTCTTCAATTTTACAATTTGCACAGTCAACAAGATATTGAAAATCGGTTAATTATTTAACCTAGAAGGTAAAATTTTATATCATTGTGTAAGAGGTCAAGAGTAGAGAGGTTTGAGAAAGCCGAGAGAGCCAAATCTCTTCTTAGCCTCTTCACCAAAAAAACAAAAAACAAAACAAAGCGGCATCATCTTGGAAGCACTATAAAGTGCACTAACTACAAAGGATTTCAACTCGTAAAATTAAATAGGCAAACTAACAATTAACTGTGTAATTCATTGGTAAAACAAATATTGTTTGGGTAAGCTGTACTTTGACCCTTTTAAGTTTTACCCTTTTTGTTTTCTTTTTTTTTTTCTTTTTTTATAAATTTTGACTCTCAATATATATATATATATATATATTTTGATCCTTAATGTTTGAAATCTTACTGAATTTATTCCTACAACAAACCTTCTTTCAATTTTGGACTAAAAATACCACACTGGCAGTCAAGTGGTGCCACATTGTGACATAAAAATAGATAAATTACCCTCTGTCCCCTTAAGTTTTATAATTTTTTATTTTGACCCTTAATACTTATATTTTTCACAATTTACTCCCAAAAAAATATGTCTTCCAATTTTGAATAGAAAAATGCCACTTTGGTGGCCATGTTGCATAAATTATATTATATTAAAATTTGGTTGAATTTTCATAACTTATTTTTTACTCTCTCTCCCCCTCTCTCTTCTGAATAATTAGAAATAAATTTGTAAAAAGTAAAGAACTATTGTCATAATTTGATCTTATACCACTACCAAAATTTGGCAAGAGCTCATCTCCTTATTTTTCTCATAATGGCCCTCACAAATGACATTTTATATTTGACTCTTTTTTTTTGTGAAGAAAATAGAAGAACAATATGTTTAGGAACACATATCAACAAATCTTGTAAAAAAATTACATCTATTGGGTTTGATTATATATTTGGTTTATTCATTCCTAATTTCACTGATAAAATAAACGGCATTGGCAGTAGAGTAAAATTATAAATTTTTTAACATTATAACATATCAAAAATTAACTTTGATATTATCATTTTGATGACACCAACCATCTGAATTGCTCTAAATAATTATACTAGGCATCATAAATATATATATATATATATATATTAAATTAATATATCATATTACAATAAATTAAATGAATTGCATCACTGTAAAAATATAATACAATATATTATTAGTTTGAAAGAAAAATCTCAAAATAGAAGATAAAAATTTTAAATAAATACTTAAAAAAAGGATTGGACGCTCTCCAATTGATTTTTCCAACAAGACGGCCTATTTTGGGTACGTCTCGATAATTCAAACTGTTCAATATGTAGAACTCATTGAGTACTTAATTCTTGTAAAAACTAATGTTGATTGGATATCAATAGCCACTTGATCATATCACATTTATGCAAACAATTTATTTTTAAAATTATACTTAACATTGACAGAAATTTATTTTGCTCAAGTGACTATCGATATATATCAACGTAATTTTTTTTAAGGATGGAATACTCGATGAACCCTATATATTGAATAGTTCGAGTTATCGATATAGATTCCGTAATAAATCCACAAAATCCTGACAAACACGCTCTAGTTCAATTTCAAACAACAAAAACAATTGAGCCCTTATACAAATAAAACTGACATACATATCACAAAATTCATACTCTTAACAACTTGTTGAGGTGATAGGTTCTAACAATAGGTGTTAAAATGTATATCCATTGAGCCCCCTTAAATTCCATTAGTTAGTCCATCTCCAATGGTTCATCAATTTTGTCATCAAATTTAAATTTGATAAAAAAATAATATTTTTTCCTACTCCAAGGGTGTAACTCCCTAAAAATAAATGACAATAAACTATACATCATGTTAATTAAATAACAACATATGATAAAATAATTATCCTCCCTTAATTCCAATTAGTTGTACAAAAGAGTAACATATGCAGATATACATTCACAAGTATAATCCTGAATTTATAACATATGTTACATGATAAGAAAATAAGGGGAACATAAACAAATAAGAGAACGCCCTAATGGTTACAATTTTCCAAGACAATACTTGGTTACAACAAAAGTGAGTTTTAAACTCAATACAGATAAAGTCCTAGGTTTGTACAAAAATAATTACAATAAGTAAACAAAATAAAGCTCTTGCTCCAAGTCCCCTCAAGTTATTGCCTTGGTGGAGGCATATCATCAGCACCTGAAAATAGTTGTCCACATAGGGTGAGCCAAAACCCAATAAAGATACTCTAACACAGTATATGGATCTTAACAAAGCCATAAGGTGAATGCATATGCAAAGCTCATACCAAAAACATTTTATATCTTTTTCCAAAACCATGCAATGCCAAGCTTATATCTCAGTTCATGAATTCATTTCCTTTACAATAGAAAACAAGGCAGTGGATACAACACTGGGAATCTCTAGAACGTGTTTGCAAGTAGGCTACAAGCACTACCAATTTGTCATTTTTATCGGTATTAATCGAAAGGCTCGACACCTAACCGCGCGAGTTTCTAGACTTTCACCAAGGACACATAAGCCAATATAATACCCCAATTACACTCCTATCCAGATTTACCAAGGTATTCACCACTTTTTCTCAAAATAGTATGCATTTTCAATGTGTAGATATGTTACAATGCTCAATGCAAATGAATGACCAAATAGTTTCAATTCACCTAGTTCTCACGCATTTTCTACAACAATCATAATTATCCTCCACCGATAGCTCAAAACAGATATCTCTAAACAATAGATAATTTCCAATATAGATATACTTTCCAAAATCACAAGACAAGAATAATAATACATATCCAACTCTACCATCATCATCATCATCCTTCTAATTCCATAAAACCAACATCAATTTCATTTTCTCTTTACAAAATCCAATATTCATCGTTTAGGGCAAAAACCCACTTTTTTTAAAATCATCTCCCTAGGATAAAATCCATTATTCATCACAACCCAATCATTTTTACAAAGCCACAATCATATACAATAATCCATTTTGAAAACCGCTATTTTGAATCTTTAAACCAAACCCTTGATTTTGTTTAAAAACTCCCAAACCACCACATAGCTTAGAAAATCAAATAAATAAGGTAAAAACCAGACAAAGTGTCAAAGTAATCTCTACCTCAAAGAAAAAGACCCAAAGGAGAGATGGGTAGAACTCAACGGAGCTGAAAACACGAACTTCACCGGTTAAAATGAAACCTTCGACGTGCTCTCTCTTTTTAACAAAGGGACTAGGTGTAGAAATGAGTGGATCAGGGTATATTTGGAGCTTAGAGATGATTTCTAGAGAGAGAGAGAGAGAGAGAGTATATCTGAGATTTAGAGAGAGAGAGAGAGAGAGAGAGAGAGAGATGTGTGAAAAAGTGACTCAAAAAGTGAACTTTACGACCTAATATACGCGTAGACGGCTCAAGCGCAGGAATGGTCGCTCGAGTGACTAGATATAATAAGTTAGACCGCTCGAGCGAAGAATACAACTCCCAAAAGTTTTACAGATAGAAGACCACCGCTCGAGCTCAAGAAGTACCGCTTGAGCGAAGAATGGCAACTCCTAGTATCTCTGTAGGCCTGTAAAAGTACTGAGAGTTCTCAAAGACCGCTTGAGCGCAAAAAGTGTCGCTCGAGTGAAGAATTCCCCTGTGTTGTCACCGCTAGAGTCGGGGAAGCCCTTGATTTTGTATCTGTTAGTAACGGACACAACGATGGGATGCATGCTTGCTCAGGAATCTGAGGATAGGGTGGAGAAAGCCATCTACTATTTGAGCAAAAAAATGTTGGATTATGAGACCCGTTACACCCCGTTGGAGAAAACTTGCTTAGCCTTGGTATGGGCTACCAGGAAGTTGAGGCACTACTTGTTAGCCCACTCTGTAATTCTGGTTTCAAGATTAGATCCCATCAAATATCTCTTTGAGAAACTAGCGCTTACAGGTAGGCTAGCCTGTTGGTTGCTTCTTCTCTCCGAATTTGATCTGAAGTATGTTACTCGCAAGTCTGTCAAGGGGAGAGCGGTAGCGGAGTTCCTGGCAGATCACCCAGTAGAAGGGGATGAAGCGGTAGAATACCTGTTCCCAGATGAAGCTATTCTGCAAGTCGATGAAGAGGTTTGGATAATGTACTTTGACAGAGCATCTAATCAATACAGTTATGGGATAGGTGTGTTGCTGATAGCACCCGACAATTCCCATATACCTTTAGCCTTCAAACTCTGGTTCAAGGTATCCAATAACGAAACAGAATACAAGGCGTGTATCACTGGTTTGGAGGCTGCCCTGGAACTAGGGCAAAAAGGTTAGACGTCATTGGGGACTCAAACCTAGTTGTGTCTCAAGCAAAAGGAGACTAGAAGGTTAAAGAAGAAAAGATGAAGATCTATCACCAAATCGTAGATGTTCTGATTCCTAGGTTTGCAAAACTGACTTTCACTTATCTGTTGAGAGAGAACAACAGGTTCGCTGACACCTTATTAACTCTATCTTCTATGATAGACATCCCGCTTGGAGTCCAGATGCGTCCAATGATCATTGAGCAGAGATATACGCCAGTCTACGAAACTATCGCCGCAATAGATGAAGCGCAAGATCAAAACCCTTGGTACTATGATATCTGGAACTTCTTGGAAAAGGAAGTTTATCCACCAGGGGCAAATGCCAAAGATAAAAGGGCAATACGGCGGATGGCCGTTCAATTTATCATCTGCGAAGGTAAACTGTACAAGAGAGGTCATTTGGGAATGCACAAGTTATGTGTTGAAGCAGAGGAATTGAAGCGCCTAATGGAGGCCATCCATAGGGAAGAGTACAGAGCACACATGAGTGGAGTAATGTTAGCTTGGAAGATTCTTAGGCAAGGTTACTACTGGTCTACCATGGAGGAGGATTGTATCAGTTTTGTTTGACGATGCCATAAATGCCAATTTCATGCTAATCGTATGAATTTCCTGCCGTCGAAGCTGTTTAACATGACTTCACCATGGCTTTTCTCAGTCTGGGGAATCGATGTCATCGGCGCAGTTACACCGAAAGGGTCGAATGTGCATGAATACATTCTGGTGACAATTGATTATTTCACAAAGTGAGTGGAAGCTCAGTCCTACGCAGTGTTGAAAGCAGCGCATATGGCTAAGTTCATCTGAAACAACATCATTTGCCGATATAGAGTCCCAAATGAGATCATTTCAGATAATGGCTCCCATTTCAAGAAAGAAGTGATCGACTTGTTGGAGAAATACAATGTGACTTTCCATAAGTCACCCACATACTGACCGCAAACCAACGGAGCTGTTGAGGCCACCAACAAGAACATCAAGCATATTTTGCAGAAAATGGTTGAGACCTACAGGGCCAGACAAATTGTCATCTGCGCTTTGGGGCTACAGAACTTCAATCCGAACGTCTACTGGGGTGACTCTTTGTTTCCTTGTCTATGAAATGGAAGCTATTCTGCCAATCGAAATAGAAGTCCCGTCACTGCGAGTTATGGCTAAGTGTCAAATAGCAGAGGCGGACTGGCAACAGAGCAGGTTTGAAGAACTGATGTTGTTTGATGAGAGAAGGTTGAAAGCATTGTACCATGTTCAGGGTTATCAACACAGGATTGTCAGAGCTTTTAACAAGAAGGTTAAGTCTAGGAATCTCAGAGAAGGGGATCTGGTGCTAAAAGACAACCAAGCTCTCATCCATGACCCTAGGGGCAAGTTCAGACCCAATTGGACTGGTCCTTACATTATCAAAACTATCTGATCGGGTGGAGCTATTATTCTCATGGACCTAGATGGCCTAGAGTTTTCCCAATCGATTAACATGGACAAGTTGAAGAAATACTATCCCTCAGAGGCTCGCTAGGCTAAAAACCCGGAGGGGCGACCAAGGCAAAAGTTAAAGCACAAAAAATTGGAAATAAAGAAAAACTGAGCTTGCAAGATTGAAAATCCTAAACGGCAACCTTGGCAAAAGTTAGAGCACAAAAGGAGAGTGTTAATACTCGAGTGAACCCGAACCAAACTACGTAAGGCCTGATTCCCATCTTGGGATACGTAGGCAACTTCATCTTGAAGTTCGTCCGTAAACACCTCAAACTCAACTATCCTGTCCATGTGTTTGATCAGATCATCTTTGTCCGTTCTTTATCTGAGAGTTTGGTTGTGATCTTTATTCTGAGAACTGGTTACAATGCTGAGCAGTGTTATTCAAATAAGGGGCAATTTGTGATCTTTGGATTCGGGGTTGTACATCTCAAGGATAGATTTCGTGTGTGTCAAGTGGTGATCCTTGTCGAAAATGGTTTTGAAAAATTTTGATAAAAGTTGATTTTGCTCAAATTTTACCTTTTACAACTTAGACCATTTTTTTGGACCAAAAGAAAAATTTTCAGTGCTCACAACTTTAATTTCATTGATTTCAATACAAAGTTCTCCAACTCTCGATACAAATCAAAGTTGTTTTTATTACATTCATAAAACTTGAAAAAATAAAGATCAAAGCAATAAACTAGGGGCATAGACGAATCAGGTGTTCCTGCGTCCCCCGCTCGTGTTTGTGGAAGCTTCTAACGTCAAAGTGGGCCCGATTTGTGCCTCATCCTCGAGCTAAGCCAGGCACTCGCCAGAAAGGGCGCAACTGAAACTAGGAGCAGGAGCCAGAAGCTCTCTCGTCCTCCAAGCAGTGAGGTACCTAGCCAAACATGAACCTCGGACGGGGAATGAAACCGTGTACTCTACCCCCTCCTCTGGGCAAGTCTGATTATGTCCAAACTGACGCTTGAACCTGAACAAGAAGTAGAGTACACAGTGTGTCAGGCCGATCAGCTGTATGCCAGGTTGTCGAGTCATGCTGCTGCTCATTTTGGTCAAATTAAGCCAGGGACAACGCCAAGCAATGTCAGCAGCAGACCTATTGCACATCCAGTGGCACCACCATCATTTATTCGGGAAATCCACAAGTTGTTGGCGGAAGAAATAGCCTCGAACTAAGTACGCAGGGCAAGAGTCCACTACATTCAGCTTATCCATAAGCCATATCTGGGGAGGGATAAAAGAAAAGAGAGATTAAATAATAGAGAGATGTATGTTGAGAGAAAAAAGAGAAAAGGGCTTTGAGAGAAAAACAGAGCATGAATGTAAAGAGATGTGAGAAACACATATGAGAAAGGGTGGGAAACATTACCTGAAGAAGTAGTGGACTCCTTGCGAATTTGGTGGTCTCTCACCGATGGAAGGCGTCTAAGCCTATCAAAGTCTCGGCCAGCACCAAGCCAATGCAACTCTTGCCCTCTTTCAGGCCTTGGGCCACTTCAATTAGCCGAATGCTAAACCTGCCGAAGCTAGAGAGGCAAGGAGGAAATGTGCTAGCATACATAAGCAAAGGGCATGTTGTCGAAAACCTCGCCAAAGAAGGTTACCGCGGTCACTGACTTCAGAAAATTGATGAATCGGGCTGGGAATATCTAGCTCTCCATTGTGGACCAAGGATTGAGCCTCATGTAGAGTAAGCCTGCACATCCGTCCTAAAGCTTGGATGTAGCCGAAACGGGGCTGAGGTATGATTTCTTCATCTTGCCGGGATTCCATTAGCACCTAAAATTCTTCGATTATCGGGCATATCTCTTGTCCTCCAAAGCTAAAGATATGTGTAATCGGGTTCCAGCATCTAGCCGCGGCATGAAGGAACGGAAAACGAAGCGGAGAACGGCACAGCGGGAAAAGTGCATTTATGCCGAAACCCCAGAAATTCATCTTTTCCGAGCCATCTAAAGTTGCAATCCAACCTGAGAGTTTTTTGGCTAAAAATGGCTCCATTTGTGAGGAATTTGCAGCTGAAATGAAGAAATCACGAAACTCAACCTTTTGTAGAAGATAAGGCAGTGAATGGAAGCCAAGTGTCAACAATCTGGAGGATCTTCACTTTGGTGGCCGGCAGGCCACTACTGATGGCTGGCAGGCCATATTGATGGCCGGCAGGCCCCTGTTGGTAGCCAGCAAATTCTTTTTTTGATCGGCACCCTTCCTCTCAGGCCTGCTGTCCTCATTTGTGCTGAACAATGCTGAAAGCATGTGTTTTGTTCTGCTCTCTGTGTCTGAAGGTTTTGTTTTGAGTCCTTTTGGTTTTAGCAAGTTTGTTAAGTTGTATTTGTGTTGTTTTGTTTTGTTTATCAAGTTGTAGTTGTGTTGTTTATCGAGTTATGTTGTTGTTTATTGAGTTGTATATTGCGTTTTATATTTTGGTTGTTGTTTGGTTCACTACCTGATTGAACGTCTTATTTTAATCAAACGTTCTTGGCCATTTCAATTTTCTGTCCATTTCATACATATATGGTGCGCATGATGCAAAAGGTACAACACATTTTTCATAAAACTGCTGATTTTATTTCAATCATGGCTTTTTACAAAAAAGGAGTACAAGTGTTAAAAAGCAAAACAGAGCTTCCTAAAGCTATACATGTGCTAACACTGATAATAAAAGAAACTAAGCAAAATACAAAAAAAAATCAGCGCTGGTCGCCTCAAGCTCGAGAAGCCCTCTTCATCCTCTTCCTCGAAGGAGAAGACTCTGGGGCACTGTTTTCGTCGACACCACTGTCTAACTCTGGACCGAAATCTGAGCTGGCGTCATCTCCGCTCTCCGCCTCAGAGCTCGTCTTGGCATCGCCTCCACTCTCGGAACCTGAGCCGGCATCATCATTACCACTCTCCAATGAATTTGAATGCTAACTCGCTGCCTCCTCAGAGTTGCTCATCTTAGTATCATTATCACTCAGAATAGGCTCTGAAGGGCCGCTCTCGGCTCGAGTGCCCCTAACTCTGCCTCAACCGCGTGCTGGAGCCTGTCTCTCTCTCCTCTCTGCTGCTAGAGGAGGTATTACTGGTGCGGGTGCTACAGCTGCCGCTGGTGCCATCGGTATGGGTGGAATCTGAAAAGACAGTTGTTACATATTAGTTACAGTATGCATATCAGATTCAAGCACAGTATTCAGAATGAGTATATGCAATGAGCCAGATACAGTGCAAGTACAGTACAGTGTGCCAGTGCAGCATAGCAGTGTGATGTGACAAGGGCAAATGCATACTGTGATATGAGTATCAGTGCTTCAGTGAGAATGATGTGCACAACAGTGTGAAAAATGCTTAACTACAGGCAGAAGATAGACGAAGAATACTTGGATGCCATGGAGACTGAGCAGTGCCTCCCTTCTCAGTATCATGCTCTCGAATGAAGCTACTAGCTCAAGCAGTCCCTCAGTATATCCCAGGGGTGCCTGTAAATGTGTTGAGTATGATTAGTATCCGGAATGAGCTAATATCATAAAGAAAATGAAAAGCTGAAGAAAATGTGGTACATACCGGAGGTGCGTCGTGAGCTCGGACGTATCTATGCCCAACCTCCGCTGGCTCAATCGGAATCTGATACGACATCCTAGCCGGCCTCCAACACGTCAGCATGGTTGGGATCTCTGGCCATCCGATAGTATGTCCAGCGGGAGGTGCCCCTTCAGTCCTGGCCCTCGTAGCCCGAGTTCTACCTGCCGTAGGGGCACCTGTTGCTCTGCCTGCACAAGTATGAACACCCGTCAAGGGAGGCATGAGGTATGTCTGAATGAACATCGCATAATCCCCCTCCCTGTGAAAGTATTCTACATCTAAGCCCTCTGTGAACTGGATCATCTCCTAAAAGGAGAGACTCTCCATGGCCTTTATAGATACTGGAGGAGGCATGGGCACTACTGGCTCAGGCAAGCCCATGGTCTGGCGCAAGAATAGCTCACCTAGAAACCAGGCTCAGCACACCGAGCCCTCTAGCAGAAGTCGAAAACAAGATGCCCTCCATGCGCCGGCATACTGATCTCTAACTCCAGCTGGCATCAACGCCCAAGGCTGCCAAACAATCTGCAAACAAGATATATACAGATGGTTAGTCGTCTTCAGTTGTTGATAAAGCAAAATAATTGTGGGTTTTGGGTTACCTCCCCCGCAGCTATTGTGTCAAAGTACCGGTGAAAGAATGCGAAGGTCTCCCAAGTCCTCCGTAAGCACTTGCCATCATACCGGTGAGAGTATGGCACAACAGGAGGCATCTCCACCTCTGGCTCTAGAGCAAGGGTCGGGAAATATGCGTATACCCATAGCTACGAAGAAAAGGCAACAGTGAGTATACAGTGTACAGAAAGTACAGATATAGATGCAGAAAGCAGAATATGTGATGCCGAAGGCAACAATGAGTATATAGTGTACAGAAAGTACAGATATAGATACAGAAAGCAGAATATGTGATGCCGAAGGCAACAGTGAGTATACAGTGTACAGAAAGTACAAGTGCAGATACAGAAAGTAGAATGTATAGTGCAGCATACAAGTACAGATACAGAGTGTACAGAATGTGCAATGTAGAAAGCACAGTGTATAGATGCAAACAATGCAGTATGCAGTGTATAGAAAGTGCAAAGCAGAAAGCGCAAAAACAGAAGACAGAAAATGTAAACCAGAGATGTAAAGCATACCTCCCAGGTTCGCCAGTAGCCTCCAACTCTATCTCCTCTCCTGCGGGATGTAGAGCTCATATATCCGTACAATGTGGCCAGGCCAGCGCCACCCCAATCATAAAGTCGGACCTGAGATAAGTCTACCAGGGCGCTCAAGAGATACAACGCTACGGTATTCCACCTGTTCGCAAACAAGGTGGTACTGAACAGGAACATCAAAAAGCCTCGGGCATAGTGCTCGGTCTTCTCTGGGGTCTGCAGCTCCCTCCTGTGGAAACGCTTGGCGAACCAGCTATATCGTACCATCCTCGACCAAAAGAAAGGTGGGCGTGCTCCTAGTAGATGTAGCCAAGCGGCTTCCCACCCGCCCATGTCCACATTGTAAGGGATCAGATTACCCTTTACTTCCACGCCCGTGAGCATGGCAAAGTCGTAGGGAGTCATCATCATCTCTCCGGTGGTGGAGAAGTGGAAGGAGTTGGTGGTATCCCACCCACCGCTCCACCAATGCATCGAGAAGCAATCGACTTATGATATGGCGCGATAATCCCATGCAGAATAAGCCGAAGTCGGCCTCATTGATGCTATGGCGCACGCCGGTAAGGAGCTTCATATACCAGTCTCTCGCGGATGTGGCTCCATAGCCCCTAATAAAGAGAGAGTCCTCATGTTATTAGAACAGTGATATACAGTGATATGAGAACAGGTAGATAAAAAAGGCAGTGTAAGAAATATAGTGCAAGAGTTAGTGCAAAAGTACAGTTAGGGCAAGAAATGCAGTGTAAGCGTTACAGTTGAAGCAACAAATACGGTTAAAGCAAGAAATGCAATGTACAGAGTGAGAATACAATGTATACCTCGGTGGCGCCGTAAGACAAATGGGAGTCCAGCTCTCGTAGCAAGAGGTCCTTTGGTGTGCGTCGCGCAAACGCTCTAAAGTACCTGATACCCTCGGGAGGTAGCACATATATCTGAGGATGGTATGTCGCCGGATCAAAAGGGCGTACTCCCAGTGGTAGTATCTCGGGCTCAAGCTCGGCCTCCATCTCTGCCGGAGGTGGAATCTCGAACGGAGCTCCGTCATGGGGTAGATCATCTTCCATCTAGAAAGAAGATGCAAAAGTGGTGAGAAATGAAGAAAAACGGGTGAAAAAGGGCAAACTTGGAAAAAGTCAAACACTAGGAGAGAGAAAGTGGAAAGAAAAGTCAAAGCCAAGAAAAGTGTACCAAACCCGAGAGAAACTCAAGGAAAACAAGCTTAGAATGGTGAAAGTGAAGGAAAAGGCGCCAAAATTGAATTTCAATCGGTTCAAAGTGAAGAAAACAAAGAGGATTTAGTGAATAAACTTCGCGTGCGGTGTTGAGAAACGAGTAGAAAACACGAATCTAGAGAGAAGGAGCACCTAGAGAGGGAGAAATGAAAGAATTTCGGATGTTGGGTTGTGCGGAAATGAAGTGCCATGCCCTATATTTAAAGACCTAAGCCAAAAAGACAAAAAAAAACCCTTAATCTGCCACTGGTGGCCGGCAGGCCACATTGGTGGCCGACAAAGGGTATTGAAGGCCGGCAGGTGGCTGGCGGCCTCCTTTTGTGGCCGGCAAGTGTCCTCTTGCTTCCCCTGGAGTCCTGATGCTGTTTTGTGTCCTTGGTTTCCAAGAAGTGTGGGGATTGTTCACTGTTGAGTTTAGAATGTCTCTTCGGAAGCTCAAAACTGTGTTTTCGGTGCGCGATGTTCGTCACTTGTCAACATGAACGAGGTGTATCCTTTAAACATATTGTAACTCTTCCAGGAGGTAAATTGAAAGTTTGCTATTGGATTTGTTTTGTTATGCTTTGTACCTTGTGTAGAATATGCATTCGTTTTGAATCATGCATGGAATATGCATTCGCTCTTGAATCTTGTATGGAATATGCATTCGTTTTGAATCACGCATAGAATATGCTCCCGTTACCAATCATGCATAGAATATGCTTATGCTTTTGTTTCTCGCATAGAACATGCCATTAACATTGTATCTCGGTTGATTATCTTGCATAGAACATGCATTCCTACTGAATTACACTTGTTAGGTTTCTTTTTTGGAAATGCATGATATTGTATGTACGGTTCATTCAGAGGAGTTCCAGTTAAAATCTTTCGTGCCCTTCGAATCGCATCCTTTTACTCCCTCCTCCTCTCACGTGTGACGCGTTAGGATTACCCTTCGGTTAAAAACATTCGGGTGCATCCCGGTGTTCACACCACCCTTCGGTTAAAAACATTCGGGTGCCTCGGGGTGTTCACACCACCCTTTGGTTAAAAACATTCGGGTGCGTCCCGGTGTTCACACCAACCCTTCGGTTAAAAACTTTCAGGTGCATCCCGGTGTTCACACCATCCTTTGATTAAAAACATTCGGGTGCGTCCCAGTGTTCACACCATCCTTTTTCTCCCTCTGTGTGCAACGCTTTAGGATCTCGGTTGAAACCTCGGGTGTTTCCTGCATGACGCGTAGTTAAGATTGCAAAATTTTCTTACATCCTTTCTACATTGAATGTGGTTCGACTTGTGTTTCCCATGCGTAGCGTGTTTGTTTACTTACTTCTTTTCATGACTAAGGTTGTTGTACCTTGTTTCGGTTTGTTTAAATGTGGCATTTTCTTTGCATAGTATTTGCATTTAAATGTTTCATTGCACAGCCTCATTGCATAATCATAAGTTATGTTCTTGCATTTTGCATTGTTTGCATTCGCCACAGAACTACGCTGGTTTGATTCATTTCAAAGGGATACGTAGGCAGCCTGCGGGCGCAACCATTTGTTTTCTGTCTTGTTTGTTTGTCCAAGTCTTTTGGCTTTGTCAAAATGGGCCGTCTCTAGGCTTTGACATTCACTCACGTCATTTCATGACTTCCGAGTTCTGTCAAAGAGAAGCAACTGTAGACACCTCATTTTTGACCGTCCTCAAGACTTGGACGTCATCGCTTGTGCACTCGATGATTATGATTGCATGTGCTCGTTTTAGTGCCTGAAGTCCTCGGTGAAATGCCCTGTCTTTGAGCCTTCAAACCCCCATCCATTCTATGCCCTGTTTTGGACCAAAAATTGTAAGCTTGCAACCCTTGGCGGCTGCCGACCACCAATTGAGGCTGCTGGCCACACAAGTGGCTTGTCGGCCATCACTGGTGGCCTGCCGGCTACTAGTGTCTCTTTTCAGATATTTTGTTGACAACTGTTCCAGCTGTTGGCACAATTGCTCTCATCTCCATACACATGTATGGATGGATTTTTTCAGCCAATTGCTTATTTATCTATATATATGGGGTCTCCTCTCCCATTTTTGAGGGTTAGCAATTTTGGAACAAAATTCTCTCTCTCTCTCTCTCTCTTGAAATTTTGTGCTTAGTTGCTTAGATACACTATATTTTTACATATCAACCCTTAACCAAAGTGGTTTGTCTTGGAGCTGAGGTTGCTTGAAGCTATCTTGGAGCTTCTTAAGTGGGTTTTGGCTTGGTTAGTTGCCTAGAATTACTCTTCTCTTCAAGAGGTATAACACTTGTCTTGTACACTTTGTTTTCCATACTCATTTTGCTATCTTTTCCCATTGTTTTGGGCTGCTTTTGAACTGTAAAAAAACCTGTTTTGGTGGACTAAAAGTAATGGTTTGAGACCATTTTAAGTTAGGGGGTGCTTCACCCTTCTTTATTTCTTATTTAAAAAGCTGTTGCACCTTTGTTTCCTATTTTCAAACCAACCTTTTTTGGGCCTTTAACCACTGAATTTCAGAGTCTTTTCAGTGGCAAAAAACATGTTTTGAAGTCCAAAATTGAAGGGGTTAACCTCCCCTCCTTGTGTCTTTTTTGCTAGCCTAGTTAGTTCTATATATTAGCATGATTTTCTAGCTTTTTGTAGCTATATTCGAGCATGTTTTTGCCTTTGTTTTAGACTGCTTTAGCTATGTTTTGGGCTGTTTGGGTCAGTTAAGTCTTGTTTTGCATGGTTATAGTGTAAAGGTCCTCACAAGCTTGGTGTTTTAGGCCATTAGACACACCTTGTTTGAGTTGATTGCATGTTTTGGTGTTGTTTTGCACTTTATATCAGTACCTAAAGCTCTGCAACCTCCCTCATTTCTTCATTCTTTATTTGCTTTGAAGGTTGTTTCAAACTTGGGATTCTTTAAGCTTGAGATTGAGGTCCATGCTTAATGGTTTAATCATCTTTTGAGGGTTCATTACCAACGGCATGAAACTTCTCTCATGCCTTAAACCACCCCTTGGTTGACACGTCTTTCACTTTAGAAAACTCTCACCAATGGACTTAATTGACTAAGCAATGGTTGGTAATTAAAATGAGTAAATAAAAGTGACAAGTAAAATTGTGCAAGGTAGGCATTTGTTTGTGTTGCATGTGTTCAATCGGACGTTAATTGAACACAAGGAAAATTGGGGCATTTCATACTTAAAGTGATGAAATGTGCCAAGTTTTCAAGGTCTCTATCGCCCTTGATCATGCATGATAGGGTGATGATCTTGAGTCTTGTTTATGTATTTATTAATTTGTACACCTTGGTTCTTTGGCCGTCATGCAATGAAATTGTTTGGTTTATGGTTTTGAAACCAAGTGTATCACTCATTTGAGATGTTTTGATGATAAGGAGGGATACACAATACATACAACCTGTGAGAATGCTCTCTTTTTGCCATGTTTGCTCTCTGTTGCAGCAAGGAAATGTGGATCATCAGTGGCCGGCCGACCACTGTTACTGGCCGACAGGCCATCAGTGTTGGATGGCAACCCCTCAGTGGTGGCCGACTGGCCACCACTTATGGCCTGCCGGCCACCAGTGAATTTTGAGCAGTGTGTTTGTATAGTATGACAGAGTTGATCTGGAGAAGGAAACAGTGCAAGGGTTATGCAAACAGAGGCTTTCGAGGGCAGACAACGAATATTCTTCGGGTGGAAACTGAGCATGCATGGGCCTCTCTCGCTAGGGATGGCAATTTGAACCCGGCTTGACAGGGACCCAATCCCCCGACCCCGAATTGAGCGGTTTTTCCCTGAAAAATACCCTCGACGGGCCGGGGATGGTATTTAAAAATAAATTCCCAATAATGTTCGGGCCGGGGATGGGGATATATTTTCCAACCCCGGCCTCGGCCGGGCCCCGCCCCCGCCCCGTTCGGCCCCCCGATTCTGTTCATATATATATAAATATATGTGTGTTGTGTGTTTATATATATGTGTGTGTGTGTGTGTGTGTGGTGTGTGTGTTTGGTACAACAAACATAACACATAATATATTATATATATGAGTGTGGTGTGTGAGTTGGCACGCATCATCTGGGGAAAGCCCCCATCATCTGGCCCCCCTCTATCTCTTTTCTCTCTCTTTCTCTCACTCTCACTCTCTAACACACAACGCAGCTTCTCTGGTTCCCTCACCGTCGGCTCTTTCTCTGGTTCTCACCGGCAGCTTCTCACTGCCGATTCATCTCCCTCTCACGGTATCTCCATCTCTCTCTCACGGATCTCCTTCTCTCTTTCTCTCTCTCTCTCTTGTTTTTTGCTTTTGTTCTTCAGGTCTGGAAAATGGTGGAGATGAAGATGTTAATGAAGATCTGTTGGTTATGAAAATGATGAAAATATTTTTTGATCTGTTAGATCTGTTAGGGCTCAAATGTTTGATTTGTTAGATGTTTTTTGATTTCAGATCTATTGATGTTGTAGTTGTTGTTGATGAATTCGTTTTCTAGAGCTTTTTTTTTTTTTTTTTTTTTGCCCGGGGATTTTCGGGGTCGGCTAAACCTGATCCCCGTTAGGAGGCGGGGGTGGGGGCGGTAGTGGGTTCCTCGTCGAGGATCGGGGCCGAAGACGAGGGAGTTTCCACGATCGGGGATCAGGGACAGGGAGGGTGATCCCCGGCCCTGCCCCGCCCCGCCCCGTTGCCATTCCTATCCCTCGCTTCCCGGGACTACTTGGCTAGTTAATTAGTTTAATTAGCATTTACTTAGGCTTTTGTTGTAAATTAATTAGTTGTAACTAATTAGTTTGTGTTGTAATATTTAAATTAGCTTAATTAGTTATAGGTAATTAGTTTGTGCTGTAATATTTAATTAGCTTAGCTTAATTAAATTCCTAATTAATTAGCTTAGATAGTTAGTTAACTATTCATTCAAGTTTTGTAATAATTAGCTTAATTAGCTTAGTTTAGTTAGCTAGTTAGCTTATTTATTCGGACTCTCCTTCGTGAGAGCGTAATGTAATAATGTGTATGTCTTCCAACCCCAAGTCTTTCTCCCTTTTATTTAACCGCTTTTGATGGTTAGATTAGAGGCATGTTTCAATTAACATACTCCATGTTTGCATCTATTCATTTTGTATTGCATGCACCGAGGCTCGGCGCATCATTCAAACTGCATTGTTATTTCAATACTTCTTCGAATACGTGCTTAGACCGCATGTCTAAAATCTATTCATATGCCATATTAGTAGCCGAGCCTATTAATTACATATTGCATGTGTTGCATTAGCATTTAACATAGTTAGGAGTCATGCATATTTTTCTAACTCATATCTTCTTAGCTTGGAGTACTAGATGAGTTTTTAGTGCTTTACTATACTTGCATGAGTGTAAGTGATTGCCATGATTAGCATGCTTGCCATGAGGCTAAATGTTTAAGTGATGAACTGTTTGAATACCTGTGAATGAAGGCTTGTTGCTTGAATTGGAACTATTCAACGAATGTATGTTTAAGCCCACTATGTCTAGTGGCAAATTCACGGCTTTTAAGCCCATTTTGTTGAGTGGCAAATTCGCAAACTTTAAGCCCACCTAAGGTGGCAAATTCAAACCCTTTTCGCAAACAAACATGAAATTGAGTTGTTCCAATTTGAGCAAACTAATCTATACTTGCTTGTTCGTATCACATAGTAATGCTAGCCTAATAATCAGAACAAGAGCACATAATGTTGATAAAAAATCATATCATGATTAGTAGAGGCCGATCTTTGATCGGGCGAGCGGGGGTGCTCAATTCATGACTTTCCCCTCTCATACCCAAGTTCCCGATCCGATGCAACTTTGGTGATGACGGACACGTGGCCTTTAGCACAAGTCATGGGTTTCCTAAATTTCTCGAAAATAAAATATTTAGGTGGCGACTCTGTATCTGGCAAAGCAGTTCAATTTTGGCATTTTGATTCAAAATCAATTTTCCAAAATGATTTACCAGATTTGGACTCTTTGGTGTTTATCAATTTCACATTGCACTTGTGAGAGTAGATTCAGAATCGCAGGAGTCCGAACTATAGGGCTTCTTTCAAGTTTTCGAAAAGGGACGCGAGAAAGCCGAGCTACAGCCCCATTTGTGGACTTGTAAGATAATCTTTTGTTGCATGTGTTGTAGTGGCATTTGGGGTGCTGACTGGCAAGACATTAGTTGTCTGGACTACATTAAAACTTGTTGATTATCGTCATTAGCAAACTTCCTTACTTTCTTCTCAATCAAATAGATTTCAATGACCTCTTTTTTCATTGTGTATTTATCTAGATCTTCGTATTCTCTTAAACTTGGGAATGCTCGTAACACTTTTTTCTTCAATATTAGGCTGATCATGACAATTTTGTTGACCTTCAAAGCTTGATTAACTCAAACACGACAGACCTACTATTTTTTTCCTCGAATAATATGTATCCACAGTGTATAATTGTTATAAAATTTTGAAAAATATTGGCAAAGTAGCACAAAACGGATACGTGACACAACACAAACATGCTGACACAAAGATTTTCAAAGAATGGAAGGCACCGTATGCCTTGGACACGTTAACAATTTATATTTTTATAAATTTATTTTATGTCAAATATATCAATAGTTTATTTTTTTGTAATGAAAAAAATAACATAATACTACTTTAAATTTATAACATGTATATGTATGTCGTATGTATGAGTGCCTTTGTGTAGTTACCTTTTCCAGTCTCTACTGATCAATAAAGATTTGAGTTGGCATTAGTTATTTAATAATATCTAAATTCTTGATATCTTAGTGTTGAATCCGATTAGAGAGCTATGTCCAGACTTGTCACTGAGGAAACAATCAGGATATTTTGGTTGTCTGCTGATAGTATGTGTGTTACTTTTTGGTCATATGATAGTTAGTCACTAACGTTGGCAAATATATTTTTAGTATCCTGATCTTGAGATCACTGCAAAAGGATTGAGTGAACCCATGTTCTTCCATTCAAAAACTGATATATATCATGTCTCGACACTTGAGGACTTCAACAAATTTTATGTTAGTTTCATTCATATTGTAGATGTATTTTTTGGAATCAGTGTAGGCATTTATTTTTGGTGCTATTGTTGATACTAACAAAAATTATAATGTCTTCACTTCCTCAATGATGCTTCCTCAAGAGCATATATGCAGACTTCTTGTTCCTTCTACCTAAAATTAACATTCATGAATATCAATTGTTGGGTGAGGTTGGGGATTATGGAAGCTTTTTGCCTTTGATGTTATGTTGAAGTAACATACATACGCTTCAGTTTTGGATGATATTTGCAGTTTGGTGGTATTGTCCATTTTGAGTAAGTTTTAGAGTAAAGAAAATGCTTAATATTTTTCAATCTTACTTGTTCAATCTTACTCCACCTGGAAGTCTAGAGTAGAAAAGAGTTCCTTATTGCAAGTCAGTGGTTTTGTAAGTTGTGAATTGATAATAAATGATAATCTTTGCCATTAAAATAAATGGTTTCTAGTTTTGTGGTCATAACCTTTTGGAAGAATATCACTTCTTGGTTTGAAATGTGAAATTTGTAGTACTTTATGACCCTTCTTTAGGGTTTCCTATTTGATATGAGTTACAAGATTTGTTTACATTGCAGGGAGGTATACATCATTCTCTAGTACATGCATATCATCTTTTATATTTATAAGATGCTTTGTAGCTACAATTGAATTAACATGTATTTTTTGTTTATAAATGTGATAAAAAGAGTTTTACCTAACCAATGGTTTTATATTGCAGATATTTGCATGATGTAATCTACATTACTGGCTTTGTGCAGCTCATGACTATCATCTCTGAAAAATTTTGGTACATTTATTTAGTGGTAAGATCCATTTCCTGAATTGGTTTGCTACTTGCATTAGCTAACTTATTTTATAGTGTTGTCAGGTTTTTGAGTTACTGATTAACAAAAGAGGCCAGCTTGTGGTTGTCTGGCGTTTATATATATAAGTATGCAAGTTAAGATTTGGGATTCTAATGCAGTGGTTAATGTTAAGGAAATGCCCGCACTATCATAAGGAAAGGATCAACTTATATGTTTTCGCAGCTTATTCATTCAAAGAAAAATCACTAAATTAATGGATTGACTTGAAACTATGTTCTTCATCTACTTAATATGGTGGCTCTTGAGGACTTGGATTCCCTAATGAACTACCTCATCTTACCACTAAATGAAGAGTAATGCTAGAGATCATTAAAAAAATATCATAAAGATCATGAAAATTTTTTGACCCTTAGATTACACATATAATAAAACACCACAAACATATAATAAAACACCACATACTAATCAAAGGATGAAAAATCTTCATGAAGCATTTCATGATATTTTTTTATGATCCCTAGTATTATTCCTAAATGAATTTGTTATTATTTGTGCTGCTGTTTTTGTTTTTATTGTTACAATTCAATATTATGTATTGTATGGCACTGCTTGTGTGAGGACCTTGTTATGCTTGCTTCTTGTGTTCCATCATTTTTATTTGCTGCCATTGAAATTTTGAGAGGGTTTTTAATGAGTACATCTAACTGCACAATGGTGATGAATAACTGCATCTAGAAACCTTTTGGGACATTGTAAGGTGGATGATGGAGTTGCTTGACCTTTTTAATTAAAATTCACATTCATTCAAGAATTTGGCTTGAAAAGGTTTAGGCTAGCACACAAGGTTTGATTTTGGAAGTCTTCCAAGCTTTTTGAATAATTTGTTTTATTCCCTAGCTCTTTGAAGGCCACAATCTCAAGAAGAGATTGGCTAGCATGTGATTACCAGTTAAGGTGGTCATAGGTATAAAAGTGCATGATGAAGTCTGCGTCAGTATGAAATTAGAGAAAGGTTGCACTACTTTCAGTGAAACTGTCATGTGTGGTAAAAAGAATAAAAAATAATTAGGATTTATTACATTGCTGGAATGATCATCTGACCAAATAAGGTAATGGAGAACATTATTATTGAATGTGTTTCCTTTTAAACAGATGTTGCTTGGACCTGTACAATGCTTAAGTTAATCTTCTTTTGGAGTCTGTACATGATATATTTGCAAGATTTTACATTGACTTGACATTTACATTATAAATTGACCAGGCCGTTGCTTATATAGTAAGGATTATTTAGGTCTATATTGGTGAAAGAACCAAATATTGTTGTAGCGAATACCTAAACCAGATTGTCTTCTGCTTTTGCTTTCCAAATACCAACGTTTGCAGCATACAAACTCCTTGGTTTTGTGAAAGGATTTATGTCACTTGGTTCAGAGATATTCTTTCCACTAGATATATGTTATATCTTTGTAAGCAATACAAAACGTCTATAAGAGTTGGTGTGATAAGTTGTTCTCACTAGTATCAAAATAATGTTTAACAGGGACATAAAGAGGATGAAAAGTCGAGAAAAAAGAGAGAGAAGATGGAGAGGAAAGCTTCAAGACCCAAATTTGCACGAACAAGAAATTGATTGTGCACTTCTGAAATGATACTAGCTCTTGGTTAGATCTTAATGTCTTTCTTGAGTATGACAGACTACTCTGTTATCTCCAAGTAATGTGAAATCAAGTTCAGCTGTCTGGTTTTGGATGGGAAGAACTTTAATGTGCTTGTCATTTTGGATGGGAGGAACTTTTTGTTCTTGTCATGGATGCGTATTCTCGATCTAGTGTGTTTTCATTGTCATCTTTAAATATTTTTATCGATGTACTTAATTTTCCTGAACTACATGAATCTTTTTTGGTTTATCCTAATGTCGTGTTTGATCATAGAATTATGGAGAGATTTATTGATAGAAATAAAAAGGATTTGTTGAAAAATGATAACTTTTTTAATCTTTCCATCATTTTTTTCTCCAGAAATTTAAAATCTGAAAACCCAAAATGAAAAGGGAAGAATGAAAACATACCAAATTGCACCTCAACATCATATGAGGAATTCTGATTCCTATTTTGAAGAAGTTATGAAATCAAACTCTATATGTCATTCAACGGCTAACCAAAAGCACAAAACAAATAGTGCATGATCGCTAATATCACACATTTAATATTTTATTCAAAAATATCAATGCATGGTCCAGTTTTAATCTATACATGAGTGTCATGATACATTATTTTGAATCTCAACCCTTCACTTTTAAAAGGAATGGGTGCTCATGAAGTTCCCAATCCCAGTAAATTAAAAGGCTCATCAACAAACCATCAAAAAATAAAATAAAATTTTCCAACAACCATAATCAATAAAATTCACATTGTATTTGTATAATGTTCCATACGTGTAACCCATGAGCAAATTGCTAGTCTATATATATATATGAAAAAATAAATAGAAAACAGAGAAATTTCTGGGGTCTTTGGTTTGTCTAAGCAAAGTGTAATTCATTTTGGATCAATCAAGACGAAGATTTTTCTTAATTACTGAATTGGAATTGTCTTAAGAAACATTATGATTTATGAAAGCCTTGTAATAATCTATATTACAATATTTGTATTCTTTTCGGGTTTTGGCTCTGAGGACAACTAGAGTCTAACAAGTAAAAAACATTCATAAAAATTTAGAAAAACTACATGAGACTACAATTCTATGATGCTCCAAGATATACAAATTCTTTTCCTCAAACCAAAATACCATCGTCTAGCTTACTGTAAGCATATCCACCATCTGCTCCATCTAGTAAATAGAGATATGAATCTCCTTAATTTGACTAACCAAATGGTCTTTGATAGAGTCGAGTGGAGAAGAAGGATTCATGTAGCTGGTCCCATTTGATGGGACTTAAGGTTTGGTTTGGTTTGGTTTGATTTATTTTCTTCTGACTAGCTATATACACTACAGGAAAAATGAGATATAACCACGTTTTTTTGGTGGCGTTTTTGACAAGAATAATGTTTGAGAGCTCGAATTTGGCCCCCCCTAATCCCCCTAATCCCCAAAACGACGTCGTTTTGGGGATTTTTTTTTTTTTTTTTTTCTTCTTCTTCTTCTTCTTCTTCACGCAGGTCGTCTCTGAGACAGAGGGAAAGGGAGAGGGAGAGAAAGAGAAAGAGAAAGAGAAAGAGGGAGAGGGAGAGAAGAGAGCTTGTAGATCGTCGATGATCGTGAGCTCGTCGCAGCTCTGATCGTCGCAGCTCCGATCGCAGCTCGTCGCCCAGCCGGTCGCTCGCCTCCGGCCCGCCTCCGCCTCCTCCTCCCCCGGTGGTTATGGCCCCCTCCAGTCCTCCTCCTTCCTCCTCCTCCTCCTCCGCTTCTGAACCTTCTCTGCTTCTAAAAAAACAAAAAAACAAAATTAGGAGGATTCGGGAGAGCTCATGTTCGAGCTCCCTAGCATTGCTCTTTTGACAAATGCCGTCCAATCTGTGAACAAATCTTTTAAATTCCCGATTATGCTATACTAGTTTATTAGCGAACGGTGGTATACCATGGTATGAAACGGAGGGTAACAGTTGTGCCAGTGAACGGCACAGTTTTGTGTACGTGAAATAGGGGATTTTTTTTTCCCTTTTACAAAGGAAATTTTACCTATCTAGGTGTGCTTTTCGATTTCAGTCGATTGAACAAAGACGCGACTTGAGAGAGAGAGAGAGAGATCGAGGGCTGGTTCTTTGATTTCCATCGATTTTTGGTGGATTTTGATCTGGAAAATCTTGTTCTCCCTCCTGACCTGAGCGTATATCTTCGAGATTGTTCGAATCCTTCTGATCTAAATCGATCTAGGGCTCAAGGTAAGGGTTTCTAACCTAGATTTGCTAACACTGTGTTTGGATTGAGGGATTTGGAGAGAAAAGAAAAGAAATAGTGAGAAATATATTTCTCTTCTTTGTTTGGTTATCTTAAGTGGAGAGAAATGGGGAGAAATAGAAAGAAATGGAGAGAAACTCATTTCTCTCATAACCCTTATTTTCAATCTTCCCAAAAGTGGAGAGATTGGGAGAGAAAAGAAACCCACAAATGTTTATATTTTCATAATACCAATTTTACCCCTATAAAAATAAAAGAAATAAAATGATTGAAAATATAAAAAGGTTATTTTGGTAATATAACATAAAATAATTTCTTTTCTTTTCTCTTAATGAAAGCTAACCAAACAAGAAGGAGAGAAATCACAATCATTTCTTTTCTTTTATTTCTTACTTATCCAAACAAAAAGGAGAGAAATTACAATCATTTCTTTTCTTTTCTTTTCTCTTATTACTTAAGTAATCATTTCTTTTCTTTTCTCTCCTAAGTTACCAAACATAGTGTAAGTTCACTCAAGATCTGTAAAATCTCATGGTTAAAACAACGATTTGGAATATATTTTTGGTTGATGTTTGTAGATTTACTTGCATTTTTTCCCCCAAATCTAGCTTATTTCTTGCATTTTTGCTTTTGTTTTGTGTTCTTTCTCTTCGTTTGTGGTCTCTTGCTCTTTCTAGTCCATGCAATGGGATACATGGAAAGCTTTTCTCGTTCATGGCGAATGGATTTTGTCTAGGATTTTGAGTGCAATGTCAATGTCTCCAGGCAATTAGCGGTTCATGTAATCGAGATGGGTCGTGAGTTTAACGATCTAGACACGTAGATCTTATTCTCAGATCTGCTATCTCTCCGATCAGATCTGTAAATATCAGGTCTAAATTCTATTTGTTACTTTCTTCTAGTTTTGATTGGATTTATGTTGCAG
Source organism: Camellia japonica (assembly GCA_030407325.1). Lineage (NCBI taxonomy): Eukaryota > Viridiplantae > Streptophyta > Magnoliopsida > Ericales > Theaceae > Camellia > Camellia japonica. The sequence goes on from JAPPVO010000032.1 coordinate 96,896,892, forward strand.
CCACAATACTATTTTGAGCAGTTGGAAATTGTGTTTTATGTTAGTTTTTGACATAGAATTTAATTTGTTGACAGTCCATTTAGTATTAGCAAGTACAGTGGAATATGTTTTGAAATAGTTTAGAAAGGATTTTAAGATATATATATATATATATATATTCTGCAGTAGTAGGAGATGAAAAGGACTCATTTGAGTTTGTTGAAAAGATTGTTTACTCCTTAGAAAAAAGAAAAAAGAAAAAAGAAAAAAAAGAAAAAGAAAAAGAGTGCTGGTTTTGTAATACATAGGTTGTGGGATCTGGAGCTGTTTTATTTGTCAGGATGTGATTTCTTTATTTGTTCTGGTTTTCATTGATTTACATTCCATCACTCTTGTTTTGATTTGTTTTATTTAGCTTGCTAGGTATTCAACTTAAGTATTTGAGTCACTGTAGTGCAAGGAGGAGTTCTTCAGTGCCCATTGGGACACCAAGAAAAAGCACAAAGATCTGGTAAGTTTAATTGAAACTCTGAACTCTGTTTGGTTACTAAGATTTTTTTTTTCTCATTCTTCTGTGAAATATTGGTTTCTTTTTAAAAAAATTATATCTTTGTTCCACTTGCCTATATTTCTTAGAATCAAAGGTCTGAAACTTTAGATTTTCTTTTAAAAAATTCTACTCTCTCTCTCTCTCTCACAGCTATGAAGCTTTGGTTCGAATCAATCTTTTTGCTATATTTTCATATATATATATATATATATATATTTATATCTGTGTTCATTCATTTCTGAGTAACTTTGATTTATACCGAGATTCACATATCTTTTTTTATCTACTTTTAATTTTCGTCTATATATCTTTACTGTAAGTTCAATAGTCATGATTAGTGATGGATTTCTGTGGTTTTGCATGTATAGAAATTGGATCAGCATGTGCTCTGTTTTAACTTAATCGAAGTTTAATTTATAATTTCATTTTGTTTGTATTCATGTGATTTTACGGTGATTGCTCATGGAATCAATGTCGGAGATGTGAAGAAGCTTCAAGATGCTGGGATCTACACTTGCAATGGCTTGATGATGCACACAAAGAAGGTACATTGATTTTCAATTTCGATTTTGTGAAGTTTTTAAGTTTGGCGTTTGCATTGATGTTAAGGTAGCCAAAACACGTTTGATGATTTTTTGATGATTTTGTAGATCAACTGATACTCAATTGGAAGAAAACTTATATATATATATATATATATATATGTATTTGAAATGTTTAGTTGAATTAATACTTGTTGAAAATTTGATCAAATTTTTTTTTGCTATGTTAAATTAAATCTAATATTTGGACTTTCGAATTGGTCATGCTAGCAAAAAGCAACTACATTTATTTGTTATTTATTTTAGATTTTCGATCATAAGATCAAATTCTCCTAAAACCGAACTAATTGGTACGTATATATGTACCAGATCTGGTGCAATGCATTTTAAACAAATCGAACAAATCGGACTTTGGTGACCAAAACCTTTCTCTCATGTAACTTTGTTAGAAAAAAATACCACCTTTTGGTGTCTTTTTTTTTCTTGATTGGCAAAAATATCACCTTTTGTTAGGGAAAAAAAAAAGAAACATTACCGGAATTTTTATACAAAATATATAAGTCACATTGATCGGTCTTTACTTTTACAACAAGCTGCCACATTATTCTAGATCATACAAAAGTGGATATTTTTGCCTTATCAACTTTAGCACCTCACTGCCTTAAGAGACTTGTCAATTGAATTCTTTGATGGGTTGGAATCTCTACCGGAGTGGCTGGGTAACCTTTCATCTCTTCATTCTTTGGAGATTGAGTATTGTCAGAATCTAAAGAAACTTCCCACCCTAGAAGCAATGCAACACCTTACCAATTTACAATCTTTGAAAATTACAGATTGCCCCCATCTAGAGGAAAGATGTGCATGGGAAAGCGGCCAAGAATGGCACAAGATTTTCTATATTCCATCCATCAACATATCCCACATTGAAGATAATCCCTGAGATTGGTAATTTCCAATTGCCCACATTCATGATTTCTTCTCTTCTCTTCTCACCCCTATCCCCACGACCCGTTTCCTTAATTCTTCATAAGATCTATTCTCATGAGTCATGATTTTGAAAATGAAAAGATCATTCAACTGTTACTTTTATAATGCTCTACTGAACCATACTCTGTGTGTATGGATGTGTTAAAAAAGTAGCATATTGAAATTGTTATGTAAAGTAATTCCATTGACATGATTTGTTGGGTTTCAGGTTATGAGACATTTGTGTGAGCTCAAGTGTAACAGTTTCCTCTGCAAATCCACTTCTTCAAGATCAAGCATGATAAGTCTTCACCAATTACGAGAAGCACTTGCACTCGACTCGACTACAATAGACAAAAGCTGTTCTTTTGCTATCCAACAAAAAATGGCAATTAGATATTGGTCAGTACTAGTAGTCTTGGAAGTTGACCTTCTCATTATTATGATTTAGCTGATACTATAAATTGACCTTTTTGCAACTTCTCATTTTGAAAGATTGAAACTAAAAAAAAAATGTTTGCATTTAGGCACATAGTTTTGTGACTCATGATTATTTGGAGTAAAGTCTGCAAGTTGCTTTATAAGGACATGTGCTAAGATTGATTGTGGCTTTATGCTTCTTGATTGTCACTATGAATCTCTTAATTTTCTATTGGCAATAGTGTGCAGTTTATAACCTTTAAATGGCTTCATTTGGAATTGTAAATGAAGGGAAACAAATTGGAGTCTATCTAATCTTATTTTAAATTAAAAATATAAAAAGGTATTCAAATTGATGTGTCAGTATGATCAACGGCGTCTTTTATAATCTGGAATTAAATGCTTAATTTTCAACTTCTTGCTTGGGTTCTGTAATACAAGTGCTTGATGTTGACTATGCGTTTCCCAGTCAAACTTCTGGGACTAGTTAATTTGAGCTTTTTAGAATTGTTCCCTTAGAAGATGAATTTAAGATCCTACATATTGTTATAACTCTTCATAAATTAATTTCTTTCTCTCTCTCTCTCTCTCTCTCTCTCTCTCTCTCACGTGTGTGCATGCCGTGGTGTGGCAATGAAGGGAGACATCTTGGAAGATTCAACAAAGGAGCCAAACAAGGATATGTACATGATGACTATTGAGCCTGAAGATGCACCCAACCAACCTGAGTAAGTTTGCTTGTTTGATGTGCATTTCAATTCCTTTAATTTAGTCAAATCTTGATTTATGCATTTACTTCTTCCACCCCCCCCCCCCAAAAATGTGGATATGTACAAATTGGGATGGTTTCAGGGCTTCCTGTTTCAGTCAGTGGAAAGGAATTCTCCCCTGCATCTCTGCTTTCTGAGCTGAATGAAATTGGTGGGCATATTATTTGAGAACTGGGCAATGCAAGTTTGGGAGCACTTGTAAATTCCACCATCCTCCACGATCCAATATGATGGCCTAATTTTAAGGTTTACTCAGTGTTGTCAAAGGCGCGCCTAGGCGCAAGGCGAGTCGAGGCTCAGCATCTGCGCCTACATAGGTACCAGGCGAGGCGACTTGAACCAGGCGCTCGCCTTAGACGCGACTTGATCAAGGCGAGAGAGGCGCAAGGCGATCGCCTAGTCGCGACTCAGTGTTCAAGTGTGATAGTGTGATCTAACAACTCAGATAACTTTGCGAATGGGTCGTAATCACAGAGGATTACGACCCATGTACCATATGAAACAAAGAGGACTCAGATAACCCTAATCGATCGATTACGAACCTGTGTTCAAAAAAAGAAGTCGTCTCCTCTTCCTCTGCGACTCCGACTTCGATCGACTTCTCGCAGGTTCGACTTCGCAGGTTCTCGATCGACTTCGCAGGTTCGAGTTCGACTTCGATCGACTTCGATCGGGCTTTGCAGGTTCGACTTTCTCTCCCCTTCTCCCTCTTCTTCGTCTTCGATCGAACTGCTCTGTTTTGTTTTTTTTTTTTTTTTTCTTTTCTTTTCTTTTGATTATGATAAATAAATAAATAAATAAATTCATAAATAACTTAATTAATTGATAAATAAATAAATAAATAAATTTTTATAAATTCATAAATAAATAAATTGATAAATGTAAATAAATAACCCATGTAAATAAATAACCCTGATTAATTATATACATACATAAATAATTATAAATTCATACTTTTAATTGATAAATTCATAAATAAATAAATTGATTATGATAAATAAATAAATAAATTTTTTTTTCAATTATTTGACTTTCATAACCCTGATTATTACATAAACAAATAAATTAATTAATTATATACATACATACATACATAAATAAAAAAAATAGATATATTACATTTATTATAATTATACTGAAATTGATTCATCATTATACTGAAATTAATTAATTCACCATTAATTAAAAAAATAGAAAATTGATTCATAACATTAATTAATTCATACATTACATACATTAAATTACATACATTAATTAATTCATACATTAATAGAAAATTGAATGTAACATAGGAATAAATGTAATGGAATGTAATGTACATTAATTAATTAATTCATCATTAATTAAAAAAATAGAAAATTGATTCATACATTACATTCATTAATTAATTCATCACATAACATGCATTACATTCATTATACTGAAATTGTTTTTTTGTTATTTATTTTTTGTGTTGTGTAGTAAGCTAAGAAGCACGGACACCTCTCGGGAGGCTACGTATCAGTGTCAGACACGCGTCGGACACGGACACGCGTCGGACACGCGGTTGACACGTGTCCGGCACGTCTGCGGAGGTGTCCCATTTTTTTTTTTTTTTTTTTGTTTTTCGGACACGCGACGGACACGCGCGGGGTGGAAAACATAATTTTTGAAACTTAAAACAGGGCAAAGTGTAAAATTAACAAAAAGAAAAGGAACCTGATCAAAGGGGAGAAGAAAGAGTCGAAGGGAAGAAGAGTCGAACCTGATCGAAGGGGAGAAACCTAGATCGCGAGTCGATCGGAAACCCTAAGAACACGATCGCGAGAAGTAGACAATCGACAACCCTAGGCTTGTCAGCTCCTCCGATCTGCCTTCGATCTGCGTCGCCATGTCTCGCCTCTGATCTGCCTTCCTCTCTCTCTCTCTCTCCCTCTCTCTCTCTCTCTCTCGTCGTGCGTCTGTCCCTCCCGTTTTCAACCTATAAGTTATAACAATATAATTGGTTATATATAAAATATTTATATCTAATTTATATTAATATAATATGTTAATATAAAATATGTTAACATATTTTATTAGATACAAATATTAACAGATTTGTTATAAAATATAATTAACAGATTTTATAAAATATGTTAACATATTTTGTATCTAATAAAAAAAATATATATATATATATATATATAATACATATAATAAATCTAATAAATAATATAATTTGTGTCTATCTCACCCCTCTCTAATTTTTATTTTTTATTTATTTTAATATATTTTAACACATAAATAAATAAATAATATAACCCCTAACCTTTCTTTTGGTCTTAAATAATATAAATAAATACAAATAATATATTTATTTTTTAATTTTACATATAATAAATAAAATAAATAAATAAAATTAGTATATATTTTTTAATTTTGCATGTAATAAATAAAATTAGTATATATTTTTTAATTTTACATATAATATATAAATAAAATTATATATATTAAACGTGTCCCCAGCGTGTCGTGTCCCTCATTTTTTGAAAAATTGCGTGTCCGCGTGTCTGTGTCGTGTCCGTGTCGTGTCCCGTATCTGTGTCCGTGCTACTTAGGTAGTAAGTACTAAGTAGAAAATGACATCGGAAAGTAATAGAAAAGATCCGGCGTGGCAATATACCCATTTGGTGGAGGAGAATAATTTAAACAAGTTTGAGTGTAATTTTTGTGGTAAAGTATCAAATGGAGGTGTTTATCGGGTGAAACAACACCTTGCGGGAGGCTATAGGAATGTCACTGCTTGCCCGAAGTGTCCTTCTCATGTAAGAGAAGAGATTAGAGAGTTCATGTCCAAAAAAAAGACACAAAAAGAAGAAATGAACATGTTGCCTGATTTCGATGACATGGACATGGAAGATGAAGATGAAGATGATGATGTCGTTGAGATCAATGTCAATCAACACCGCAAGTTGACAAGTAGTAGCCAAGGTTCATCCAAATCCAAATCCAAATCAAAAATGCCAAAGAGAAAAGGGCCTATGGATGTTTACTTCACACCCAATCCTGAATCAGTGGTGAAAAATCGAAAAGACCAAGCAAAAGGGAAACAAACCAAAATTGATGCAAATGACCCTTACAAAAAAGAAATGAGAGCTCGGGCACTACAAAGATTTGCAAGGTGGATGTATGATGCTGGCATCCCTTTTAATGCAGTAAATTATGAGAGTTTTGGACCAATGATTGAAGCCATTGGCCAATATGGTCCTGGTATGAAGCCACCGACATACCATGAAGTACGGGTTACCCAACTCAAAAAAGAAGTGAAACATACAGAAGATTTGATGAAGTATCATAAAGAGGATTGTGCAAAATACGGGTGTTCCATAATGGCTGATGGTTGGACTGATAAGAGAGGAAGGACATTGATTAACTTTTTAGTTAATTGTCCAAGAGGAACCATGTTTGTTGAGTCGGTTGATGCTTCTAGCTATTCAAAGGATGGGCAAAAGCTATTTGAATTACTAGACAAGTTTGTGGAGAAAGTTGGAAAAGAGAATGTGGTGCAAGTTATCACTGATAGTGCTGCAGCTAATGTGTTGGCGGGTAAGAATATTTTCTCATTCCTTACATCAAAATTGTTTACTCATAGTTTGTTTTGTATTTAAAATTTAAAAACTTGAAAATAATAATTTTTCATTATTGTTACATTATAGGGAGGTTTTTGGAAGCTAAGTATGAACACTTGTATTGGACACCATGTGCTGCTCATTGTTTGGACTTGATGTTAGAAGACATTTTCAAGATACCTAGACTGAAAAAGACATTTGAAAGGGGTATTGCAGTACATGGCTACATTTACAATCGGCCTACGTTGCTAAACATGATGAGGCGCTTTACAAATTTGAAGAATTTAATCAAGCCTGCAAAAACTAGATTTGCAACCGCCTTTTTGACTTTGTCTAGGATGCATCAACAAAAAAACAATTTGAGAAAGATGGTCACCTCCGAAGACTGGACCTCAAGCAAATGGGCAAAGGAGCCACAAGGTAAAAGAATGGCACAAACTTTGTTGATGCCTTCATTTTGGAATACTGTTGTGTTTGCCCTTAAGGTCTCGGGTCCTCTTGTCAAAGTGCTTAGATTGGTTGATACCGAGAAGAAACCTCCCATGGGATACATTTATGAGGCAATGGATAGGGCAAAAGAATGCATTGCAAGTTCATTTGATCATAAAGAAGAGAAGTATAATGAAATCTTCGAAATCATTGACAAAAGATGGGATGTCCAATTGCATCGACCTTTACATGCAGCTACGCATTTTCTTAACCCAGAATTCTTTTACCCAAAAGCGTTAGAGGTGCAAAAAGATCATGAAGTGATGAATGGGTTTTATGAATGCATGCAAAGGTTGGTCCCGGATGTCAATGTTCAAGATTTGATCACTAATGAGATGAGTATTTATATGAAGGCTGAGAGTCTTTTTGGCAAGTCTGTTGCGATTAGGCAAAGAAATACAAGAGCACCAGGTAATATATTATAGACTCATAGAGTTTATTTTTAGTAATACTTTTAGTAAAACTTAATACTTGGTAACAATTATTTCTAACTAGTGGATTATCGCAGCTGATTGGTGGGCATCATATGGTTCTTATACTCCAAACTTGCAAACTTTTGCCATAAAAGTCCTTAGCCTAACATGTAGTTCATCGGGTTGTGAACGAAATTGGAGTGTATTCGAACATGTGAGTATTTAACATTCTAACTAATTTTTTGTTCAATTCAAATATTTTTTATTCTCATTATATAGAATTTAATATCTTTTTAATACTTGCAGCTTCATAGCAAGAAAAGAAATAGATTGGAACAACAACGTCTCAATGATTTAGTGTATGTCAAATACAATAGAACATTGAGATTTAGGTATGACATGCGCAACACTCTTGATCCCATATCTTTGCAAAATATTGATGAAAGCAATGAGTGGTTGCTTGGGAGGATGGATGGAGAATCAGATGAAGATAATGAGCTTGTGTTTGATGATGACGATGGCTTGACGTGGGCCACTGTTGCTAGAGCTTCTGGAGTAGAAGAAAGTAGCCATGCAAGTAGAGCAACAAGTTCACGCTCAAAGGCACAACCGAGGATATCTAAATCATCAACATTGACTCCACTTCAATTAATAGATGAAGAGGAAGCGGGCTCAGATGACACAGAGGAGGAAGATGTTGAGGGATACAAATCAACTGATGGAGAAGAAGCTGATAACTTGCTTGCCATTGATGTTGAGGATGATGATTGACTGACACCGACCTAACCTACCCTTTCTTTTGATATTGATGTTTTTAAGTGTTAAGACATATATTAGTATTTGTTGGATATTTATGTTTTGAATGTTTAGTGTTTATGTTTTTATTTTATTGAATGTGGATTATTTGATCTTCGAAAATTGGAATTTTATGTAGTATGCACTTTCATGGCTTTGAGAATTATTCTATATTTTGTCTTGAATCTTGATTACTTTTTATTTTTTAAAAAATTGTCTTAGTACTATGAATAATTAGTCTATATTAATTTTTCTATTTTTTACGAATACTGTGCGCCTTACTTCAATAAAGCCCGCGTCTCGCCTTGCGCCTTGCGCCTAGGCTCCAAGAGACCTTCAGCGCCTTAGTGCGCCTTGAGCCTTTAAAAACACTGGGTTTACTTACAGTGGTTAATGAAATAGTGTTACATTATGTGTAGAAAAAGAAATAGTGTTACATTGGAGGTACCCCTGATTACTTTTCATTTGAGATATAAAATTAGTAGCACAAATTGATTACTTTTTATTTATTGATTTTATCTAAATAGATAGTTAGAGATTGTTTACATGTTTTATCCTGTACTTCAAGCTTTGTATTCATATTGTACGTACTGCTTTTGCTTCCCAGAAAACCATTTCAAAAGTAAGTCCTGGGTCATCAAATGCATCTGGTTCTAGCTCATCAAAAGAGCAGCATAATCAACAATATCCAGGTTTTTCCTTTTATATACACATTTTACAAAATTTTGTTACTTTATTATATTTACTGAACTCAAAATTTATCTATTGCCAATCCTCATATATATCCCTCTCCTGGGCGGACCTGGTTTCTTGTGTCAGCAATGCCTTTAACCTTTAAATTGATGCTTTTTTTTTTTTGCAGTGCCAGAGGTCAAACGCAGAAAGCGACATCGGAGAAAGCATTTTGAGAACCAAGAACCATGTCTGATGAGAGGTGTCTATTTTAAGAATATGAAATGGCAGGCAGCCATAAAAGTTGACAAGAAACAAATTCACTTGGGGACTGTTGGATCTCAAGAAGTTGCAGCCTGTTTGTATGACAGGTATTAAAATGGTTTAGCTGTACGTACACATAGAAGTTCTTAATTGTGAACTTTGTTCATAATACTATGTTTTGTTGCCATTTCCATTTGAATTATTATTTGTGAACTTTGATCATAATACCATGTTCTGCAAGATCAGGTACTATATTGTTTTTGTTTTTGTTTTTGTTTTTGTTTTTGTTTTTGTTTTTGTTTTTGTTTTCAAAATAGGATTTTAGTATTCTACACATTCTTTGTTACTAGAGATGGGGTCCTTTCATCTCTGTCATTGTGAACCTGCTGCATTGTTTCTATAGACAATCAGCCCTCTTAGGGCGGAATCCAGTATTGAGAAAAATAGCTGTCACTTGGCGAAGTCTTGGTATTTTGAACTTATAGATTATGGATGAATATGAGAATTAAACTTATTTGAATAAATCCTACTTTTTTACAGTTGCAATGATAAGGAATTGTGTTTATATTCTACCTTGAGTACTTTTCATTTCTCTCATGGTTCATCAAATATTTTTCTACCATTGTTTTTTCAGTTGGTTTAGTAAGTCTGCCTCCAATAAGTGTCCCCCAACCTTACAGTTTTTATTTCTGTTTAAATTCGAATGTTCTTGTGTTTTGTCCAATCATCAAGAAGCTTTGGGATTTCAATCATGATTGTAATATGTGGCAGATAAAGATTTTCAGATCCCTCGAGTGCATTCAAAGTATGCAATGAGCATCTTTGTGTGTATTATGCAGTCTGCTTTGCACTTGAAGATGATAGGGAAATGTGAATTTTTTTTAGGCATGCTTTTTAATTGATTTTTATGGGCAAGTAACATTTTTATAATTTAGCCTGATATTATAGGAGTAGAATTCTTAATTTTAAGTAGTTGGCAAATATGGCTTATGGAGCTTCCATCCTACTGTAATTAACTGTGAATCATACCCGTAGCACATAATTAGATGGTTAATTTTATCTCATGTTTGGCATGTCAGGTTCAAATCTACAGTGGATAATTAATGATAGTCGTGCTGATGTTGATTCTAATTCATCTGATTTTTGGGTGATGGTGGCAGCTCTAAAGGTAATTTCTTAGATTTTGGAAGCTCTATTGTTTGTGGGGCTGATTCTTAGTTTGTGAATATTCTCATGTATTTTGCTCTACTTAAATCACTTGGGCTCTTGGTTTGTTTTTTAGTACTTGTGCTCTATGCCCAATTCTCTATATAGCCGTAGTTTGAGTACGGCAGAGAGAATCTAATCTAGTGTAATATCACACATATTACTTGAGTTTGACCATATGGATCAATTTCCTTCAGTTAATTAACTTGGTTCTGTTTGAAGTCATTTCATCTCAGTTAAGTTTAGATTAATCATGTCTTCATCTCATAACCTCATTGCCTATATGTTTTTTTTAGCAACATCAATGTGGATTAAATCACTCCTCCTTACAGATGCATTAACTATTTATGTTTCACATTTCCATACCATCTTAAAGACTCAAACAGATTTCGTCATAATAACCCTATATGCTTTTCGTAAGTCAATAAACACTATATGGAAATATTTGTTCTTTTCCCTATATTTTTTCATTAGTCGATTAAGTAGAAAAATAGCTTCCATAGTGGATTTTTGCGGCACCAAACCATATTACTCATTTAAAACTATTGTTGCATATCCTAATCTCTATTCAACTACTCTCTCCCATAGTTTCATGAGCAGTTTTAGAAGTTTGTGTGGGAGACAAAAGGGAGAGCAATATGGGACACTTTATCATTATTATTAGAAAAAAAAAAATGGGACATTTGGAGGATTCTATGACCTTTAAGGAAAAAGCAAAGAAAATTGTATTGTGTGATAGATCTTATTGTTTCGATGTTATATAAATCTGAATTTTGTGTAAGCAAGATTTTCCCACGTTCTTAGAGAGGTTTCCTATCAACTCAAAGGTTTTGGGAGAATGAAAAGTAACTTCCCTTTGCAATTTCTCAGTCCTCATCGTGTAGTTCCATCATATACCAAGTGCTCAGTGATGATGATCATTCTGTATTATACCTACTTACAAATCAATTTACCATATAGTTTGAATTGCATTTCAAGGGTTATTGCAGCTCTCATCTTTTCTTCTATTTTTATTTTATTTTATTTTATTTTATTTATTTTGTGCACAATCTATATTTGCATATTGTGAATACAATGTATAAATAAAAAAGTTTTCATTCTACATGCACTTGGAAATTTCATAATTTCTTATCTTTCTAGCCTTCTTGACATGGTATGCAAGAGCATGTAGATTTTTCAATCATTCAAGTTTATTGAAGTTGTGTTAATGGAATTGGATGATTTAGGTATATAATCATCATTTTGGTGAAGATGATGGATGACTTGATGAAGCTGAAGAGAGCAGTGGATGAAGTTATTTTCAGAAAATTTGGAGAGCACATTGAATATTATTATTATTATTATTTTTGTATTGTCATATTGTGTTTTCAGGGGTTTTATTTGTTATTTTATTTTTTATGAAAAATTGAAAAATGAATGCTCATTCACATTATGTATATATTTTGAGAATGTTGATGGATAATATAGGTTTGGTTTGAACAAAAGTCAAAAGATCATTAATTATGATTTCTCATTTTTTTTTTTAAAAAAAAATGACAGAAATGGTGGCGTTTTTCTTAAAAACGTCAGAGATAACTCTTCTAACGTGCATAGTTAACAGCTGTTCAGAGAATTAAAGGCGTTTTAGAAAACGTCGTTTAAAGTATTTAGTGGCGTTTTTAAAACGTCAGAAAGATACAGCGACGGCCGCATCATCGACGAATTTTATAAACGTCGTTTATTCTTTTTGTGGCGTTTTTCTGGCCTATTGCGGCGTTTTAAAAACGCTGCTAATTCCCGATTTTCTTGCAGTGATATACTCAACACAAGAAGGTTTTGAAAGGTCACTGATAAGAATTCAAAAATTGACAGACAATTGCGGTAGTAGATATTAATGCCACAAGGAACCCATTATTGAAATCAACAGAATTGAGAAGTTAATGTTCTTGTTAAAAAAATAAATAAATAAATAGTAGATTTGAAACTAGAATTTCATTGATGAAGTCCATCGGAAAGAGAGAGTTCTAAGTTTTTTGCTTTTATTGTATATTCTAGAAGGGATGGGTGTTTAGAGAGGCTAGTTGGAATTCGAGGATTGGTTGTTACAACATCCTAATGGAAGAAATGTGGAAGTGCAAGATTAGGCTCTCTTGCTTCCTTTTGTGATAACAATATAGATATAGATACTATGTGTATATTCCTTACTGGGGTAGCAAGGCCTATCTTGTAGAACAATTACTTCTGAAATGCATCAAACTCATGTTTTATGCCATGGTAATGTATAGTAATATACTTGCACACATACACGTCCCCATGAATGTCCATCATACAATATTTTAGCTGCTTGAAGAAAATACAAACTGATAGCTATGGCATGGTGCATACCTAGGGATGTTCGAAGAAAAAAGGAAAAAAGAAAATGGTTTTTCTATTTAAACCGATGGAATCAAATTCTGATGGCAGTTTGGCCACCTTACTCGTGCCACACTTGGTACTTATTGCCCTATCATTTACGATGTAGTCATGCAGTCATTTCCCCATTTCTTGTCACTCTTCTTCCTTGCAAGATACATATTTCACAGGAAACACTTGCTATCGTTCTAGTATACTGTTCTGTTTGAGGATACTTCTGCAAATAATATTGATAACATATTTTTTTTTTACCATCTCATGTGTCAATACTTCATTGGTTTAATGAGTTCCACCACTCATCTTTGTTATCAATGCAGTGGTGACACATGACATGGTAAATAAAATATGGTAAGGAAAAGTGGTCATTATAATGTTATTGAGGAAGTATCCTCAAACAGAACAATTGTTTGTTTATAGTACAATAGTGACGCATGAGATGATAAACAGAATATGGTAAGAAAATATGGTTATCATAGCATTATTGTATTTCTTCACAGCTAACATAGATTTCATTTTACTTGGAGGCAGAATTGGAAGATGAAGAAATCTAGTCCAGCTGCTTGAGATCATTGATACATAAATGAGCTAAGCTAAGTTCCACTGTGAAGTTGGTTGATTTTTTAGTAAAGCTCAAATATAACTTGATAAGTTTTTGGCAATTGAAGTTTTATGTGAAACCATAGAACCAGTTCAATTGAGAGCCGTACAATTGTGCTGAATATTGAATTGGTTTGCAAGTGTGAATGAATTTTATGTCTGTTTTTCTTTATCCAAAGAAACCATGCCATCGACTTCAATCCAAAAAGCCCTACGTGGAATACTTCTTCCTTTTCTTTTCTTTTCTACTTTTCCCCCCTTTTTCAAAGATGCTCGTGAACTTGTTATAGTGTTTGGGTCCAAGATAAACCATTTTGCAAACTTCTATAAAAAAAAATTTTTAAAAAAAATCCATGCTACAGGATAAACTAAGCTATTCAAGAAATTATTGAACCAAGCTCAACAATTTATTTCTTGACCTGCCTACAAAACTTCTCCCTGCTTGTTCACAACCCTAGTCAGCCTGTCTGGATTTGACAATCGCCATGTCAAAACGTGGGCATGCAAGAAGGCACTTGTGAAAGATGGTCATTGTTTCGAAGCAATAGAACCTGTTATGCCACCAGGGGAATCTTTCTATAATAAATTTAAAAGTCGAGGCAAGAGATCTTTATTTTGAGATTCTCATTTTTATATTGATTGCAATGATTTTCTACCTTTTGCCTTTTTTTTTCTTTTTTTTTTTCTTCTTCTTTTTATTGGATGTAAAGTAGGAATGCCCACCTGGACGTTTTCAAACTCAGTTAAGAACGGTGATGACATTTAAGTAATGCTGCTTTACAAGTATACATTTACAGGTCTATGCTGCTTTATTTTATTTATTTGTTTGTTTATTTTTTGCTGATGAGTATATCTACAGGTCTATGCTTGGGGAATCTGATTGGACTGCTGATTTGTTTGTTGATATTTCTTGATAAATAGATGTTTAAATCATGGAATTATTGTTCTTCTTTTGATACAATTTCGTAGATAATGGTTAAACCATGAGTTTTTAATATTTGAGATGTCTGCTTACCTTTGTGATCTTGATATATGTCTTTTCAATGGATTGTGGTTAGTGGAAGCAGCTGGTCTATCGTGCATTGTTCTGTGTAGCATTATAAGGTTAAACATATGAATCTTTCCTTTTCTTGTTTGTGAAACAGAAAGCGTTGGTTGAAGCAGATGATGCAAAATTGGATGGTAATAGACTATTTGGAGATGGGCAGTATGAAGAGGCATTGGTGCGGTATGAAGTTGCTTTACAAGTTGCAACAGATATGCCCTCATCTGTTGAAATACGTTCAATATGCCATGCAAACCGTGCAATATGTTTCTTCAAACTAGTATGCTCTCTGGTCATGGATAATCATTATACTATGGATTATTTTACACAATCAATTTTTCAATTGAGTTTTCTGTTTTAGATATGTAGGATACCACCTCTAGGTACTGCTAATGAGTATGTTAGACACCTGACATAATGCAATAGTCACATATTTTTATTTTTACTTCAGAATAACCTTTTTCTTCTTTAAGAAGGAAACAATAAATAGTTTTTAGTCAAAGGCAAAGGAAGGATGAAAAGGAAAAGATTAACATTTTTCTTTTCTCTCTCTCTTCTTTCTTTCTTTCTTTTTTCTTTTTTTTTTAAATTTTAAATAAGTAAAAAAAGGTAAACAATGACATTGAATTTTTCAATCTGAATCCTGAAGGAAAGGAAAGAGATCAATCTTTACCACCTTGAAAATATCTAATAATCCTAGAAACACCAGCAATTGGAGAAAATGGATCAATAATATTCTAACACAATTATGAGAGGTTGTCAGTGGTGGTTTCATTAATGTCCAATGCCCCTTTTGACCCTGTAGAGTTCAAATTTGATGTTTGTTATTGTGGAAGTTTGGATCAACTCGGTATTGGTGTCTTTTGATGGACAAATGATTATATTCTTCTTAAAATTCAATGAGGAAGCTGATAAAGTTGAAGAGCTATTGGGTTTGCTTGAAGAAGATAAAAACGCTGAGCTGTGCTGAGATGTTTAAAATTAGCCTAGCTCATCGGGGTTGCTAAATGCTAATGGCTGTTTTTCTAGCCTAAAAAGCCTACCTTGCGTGAAAATAGTTGAATTTTGTAATTAAGGCAGTAAGGTTGAATATGGCGAGAAAATAGAGACTGGAAAGAGAAAAGAAAGAACACAAAGTTTTAATGTGGTTCGGCCAATATTGTCCTACATTCACTTCACTTTAATACTCTTGTTTACATGATACACCATATGTATAGAGTGGGAGATACAATCAAATCCCTTTAACCAAGGAATTGAAATAAATCAAAGATACAAAAAATCATAGTATGCACAAATATGAGATCTGTATGTATTCTAATATCTTCCTTATCTTCTAATATCTTTGACAATATAATTTTTTTCTCCAATAAAAATGGCATTATATGTTTACGATAGTTATCCTTTGAATTGTTTGTATTGTTCCTTTAAATTCTGGGGCTGAAACTTTGTTTCCTATATTTTATTTTTCTTAATTTTTTTTTTTATTTTTTTTTTTATAAGAGAGAAAAGAAACAGTTTTTAATTCTTTCAATTCCATATCTGTTGCAATTGCTGTTTCTTCTACTATTGCTTTCTTTTGTTTGTTCAGTCCAGGTTGTTTGTCAGGGCATTTGTTGGTTTCCTGTCTGAGATTGTTTCTAATTTTGTTGGGTGTGTGACTTATCTAGGGGAAAAAATGAGGACACAATAAAGGAATGCACAAAAGCATTAGAACTGAATTATGTGAAAGCTCTACGTAGAAGAGGAGAGGCTCATGAAAAACTTGAACACTTTGAAGAGACTATTGCTGGTAAATTTAAATTCAGTACTTGTGCACTATTATCAATATTTAAATTTTAAATGATAGCTACCTGCAGGTTGCCTTCACTTTAAATCTGACATTTACAGTATCATTCTCTCTCTCCCACACACACACACACACACACACACACACTCTGAATAACTAACTACACATGCCTGCTATGGTGACAGAATATTGGAGTCATTTTCTTATATGATGTTCTGATCCTATTCCTTGGTATTTCTTTTTTATCATCTCATTTTATGTTTTTCCCCCCTTATTGTCGTACAGATATGAAGAAAATCTTGGAACTGGATCAATCAGATGTCCAACCTAGGAGAACCATTCAACGTTTGGAGCCATTAGCTGCAGAAAAACGTGAAAAGATGAAACAAGAGATGATTGGTGAGTTCAAAAATAATTTGTGTAGTAGGTTTTTCATTTTTGCTTCTCATGTTCATGTGCTTTGATTGATAGAATCTGTTAGTTCTTTTGTTTTTTTCCTCCCTATTTCCTCTTCCTGATTTTAGAAAAACAACTGCTGGAACTAAGAGAAGTAAGATGAATTCCTTCATGGAACAGAAAGGCAGGTCAAAATGGATTAGAATCATACCATCCAAACTAACATGAGCTCCTTTTCGCTTTTAAGTTGGCTATCTATCCTCCGTGGGTTTAGCTCTATTAATAAGCAAATGAAACAAAGTTTTCTTCTAAAAGCCTAACAAGCATGAACACTACTAAGAAGGTGGTGTATCCGTGTCGGACATTGTTGACACTCATTGGACACTTCCCGACACACGTCAAACACACGTCAAAGCATGTACCATTATTCTTTTGTTTTTTTATATTTGACCCGAACACACTTCGGCCAATTTGGGGACACACTTGTCCACTTGGGCACACATGAAACACATTACAAGTATGAACAAAAATAACATACAATTCAATGATAAAAGAAAAACTCCATAGATTTATGATAAATAGTGTTACGTTGTATTTTTTTCTTAATCATCTTTGAATGAAATATTTACATATATATATATATATATATATGACATAATAAATATATGAAACTATATATTTTGTGTGCGTCCCTCACATGACATGTCCTACATTGTTTAAACGTTGTTATGTCCGTGCCATGTGCCTGTGTTCGTATCCATGTGTCTATGTTCGTGCTTCTTGGCTTGGTTCCAATATTAATGAAATAGGAGCTTTCAAATCCCATTCTTCTTTTAAAAGAAGGAAAAATGTTATGTATTATTGCATAGGCATACCCACCCAAATTATTGCATAGGCAAGATGAATATGTGCAGATGGGAGTATATCGTTTGCAAAGTCCTCTTGGCAGTATAGTAGACACTCAAATGTTGTGAGACCTCTAGAGGTGGATGGTAAGAACTAAGGCGCTCATAAAGGGATCAAGAGATCAAGTGGCAAGGGATCTGTGCTCAGTATCACATGCTGGCAAGGGATCAAATGGCTCACCCTCCCTAGGTTTACAATTCGGAGGTAGAAGACTACTATTGGTAGTGGCACAGAAATTCTCAGAGGTTGCAGAGGTAGTTGAGCATGCTCGCAAGTGTAGGCAAGTATGTAGTGCATAACATGTCCTTGTCTACACTTGGAGAATGTCTTCCAGTGAAGATCTTTGTCTTTGTAATGCTGGTATGGATGCTCAACTCTAGCCGCCAAGCCACATATCCTTGGAGGTCTTGTGTATGGGTCAATCAAGCACCCCATGGTTGTGTCACCAACGTCGAGGGGTTTCCTTGACCCCACTCCCAACTTAGACTTCCGTGAGATCATTTTTGTGTCTTTTGGAGCGAACATTGGAGATAAGGGACTGAGGCATAGAAGAGACATGCTCGGGGAGAATGACCGAGTTAGGGGTATTGAGTGTGTCTTAATGTGCAGGGGAAGTGACACACTAGAGAGGAACTTAGCTCAGCCAAGCCGAGGGGGTGCCTTTAGCTTGTCTAGGCAAGTGCTAGGCAAGTGGACAAGTGCTTCTGGATAATTGTCACTGAGTGTTTAGGCTTGAGGTATGTTAACCTCAGCAAGCGTGGCTTGACTCCGGAGGGGGAGAGCATGTGGACATATGTGATTGGTCTAGGTATCACTTCACGAGGCTGACATGAGGGTTTCTAGTTTGTGGAGATGATGATATGACAGTGGCGTACTGTTGACATAACGTGCAACCTTGGAGACACATGTACCACAATAGCAGGGCTAGCTCTTCTATAATACTACTTTAGAAGGCTGCTAAAGTGAGTGAGTAAATATAGATGATCACTTTTGCTTCATAATCTGCATAGGCCATGAAGCGGGGAGTTGGGATCGAACCAAGTGAAGTAGGTTGCCAGGCCAGTGTTGCAGAGGTGATGATTTTCCACACAGAAATGATTTACAATTACCAAACTAATAAAATATTAAAAAAACAACTGCCTTCCTGTTCTCCAAAATAATTCTCAAACTGATGCTCTTGTTTACTTTTAACTTGTATTCTCTTGCTGAAGTTCTCCTTAAATCTTATGGGCCATTATTTGCATCACTTTCTCATCTTCACAGGATTGCAAGAACGAAAAGGAACACGAACAGATAATTCTGATGTTTCAAACAAAAACTGGTATTCATAAGTCTATTTTCTGAAAACAGTTTTGAGAATGACAAACCAAACAAAAATGCTTTGATCCTCACTTACCTTTTTTATTGTCTGGGAAAATGATGAAATGACTTTGTCAATAATGCGCTCCAAATCATTTCGCCCTTTCGTTTTTCCAGCATGCTTGTATCTTGCACATAGAAGACCTCATACTCTTTTCAGTTAAGTACTTGTAAGTTTTGGTCTCCAAGGTTGCATGCACTTCCCACAATTGCATTTTCAAATTTTGTACTTTTCTCTAATTAATTACTCTGGTGTTTTGATGTCTGTTAAAAAACACACAATGTTTGCCTTCTCCTTGGGAAAAATATATCTATCTTTGCTCATGAGCCATTTGGAATCATTGATAGGTTCAAGAATATTTTCTTTTGGTGTTTTCTTTTTCTTTTCCGTGTAGCTGGAGATGAAGTTTTCACTATAATTTGATGATGCTACCTTTACAAACTTGTGTATGATAGAATGGTACTGTTATCTTCCATTCTACACACATTTATAGTCAATGTTAAAAGTTAAGCTTGGGCAAGTCTTTACAGGTTCTGGTTTTCTGTTTCATTGTTTATTATTTTCGCTCGGGTTGGGAACTGCAAGTCTTTGATGAAGACAACATTTTGCTCCTCCACATGACATTTTGCAATTCTACAGTTTCTCTTTATGTAAAAAAAGCTAACTTACGAATTTTTATGTGGAGCAGATAAGTTGAAAGAAATGGGAAACTCTGTTTTGGGCCGGTTTGGGATGAGCATCGACAACTTCAAAGCCGTTCAAGATCCAAATACTGGTCCCTATTCGATTTCGTTCCAACGCTAGTTATGGTCTGTTTGGGTTCATCTCAATACATGCTTGTCATTGGAAGAAACACTACAAGGAATGTGGAGGTGTTTGACATGATGATACAAATATGCAGTGCTTGTATTCACAGGAATTTAGTTAAAACTGCAGATGCATTTTAGGGTTCCACACTTCAATGTTTACAGGGCTTGGTGTTTTAAGGTGGATTAACAAAAACTCCTCATATTATTTTTTGATTGGTTGCAAGTATTTATATGATGGAATGGCAAATATACTCTTCACTTATAATTGTTTTTGATTGGTCAAAGTATTTTGAATTGGCTTGATAACAACACCATTCAAATGATTTTTGATAATATTGATGAAAGTGAATCTTATGCACTTGACAAAAAAGAAAAAGAAAAAAGAAGAGAAGGTAAATTATTAATAGATCTTGGACTTAATTTTTATCAAATTCTTTCATTTGCAAACAGATTATTTTAGTAATTTTGACTTTAAATAGAGAGAGTGATGTGAAAATTTATAGTGATTTTTTTCCTGTTTGGTTAAAATATTTACTCTCCAGACGTGTAAGTCCTAGTAAAATTGTCGTTAAAAATAATTTTTTTTGACGATGGTTTGCATGAATTTAAAAATTAACAATTAAGGATTTTTTTTTATCGCAATTTTTATAAATTGTCGTTAAAATTTACAATTAGTGACGTTTTTCTATGACGAATTTTTTAAACTATTACTGAAAATTAAAAATTAATAATTTTTTTGTGATGAATTTTTTAAACTATTGTCAAAACTTATAATTAATGACATTTTTTAAGACAATTTTTAAACTGTTGTTAAAAATTAAAAATTAGTGACTTTTAATAGTATTTAATGAAGAGCGCCATTAATTATCATAGAACCTACTGGACAATAAGTCTACCCATTAAGACCTATTCGTAAGTCTCCCAAAAATTAACACCAATGCTACAAATCTAGAAAAAATAGGACAAATTACCAGTATGTTCTAATAGTTAGATTTAGGGTTGGTTTGGGATGTTTTAAAAAAGTGTACTTTTTGACTTATTAGCTTATGTGGGTTGGGTTTGGGTTGGGTTTGATGTGATGTGTTAGAGAGGTGATGTGATTTAAATAAGATGATATGACTTAAATAAGATAGTGACTTTTTGACTTTTTGTATTATTTGTAGATGTCAAACTTGGCCTTAATTCACATTAAAGTCTTATCAATTCATCTTTGAAAATTGGTCTTAACAGAATCTTCACTAAAAATTGACAAATAGTTACAATTTTTGTGATGTTTTTCTAAATTTGTCACTAAAAAATGACAATTATTGACATTTTTCTAAATCTGTCACTAAAAATTAACAATTAACAATGTTATTCCCGTGATGAATTTTTTAAACTATTACTAAAAACTAACAATTAATGAAGTTTTTTTATTTATTTATAAAAATATCGCTAATTATCACAAGACCTATTGAACAATAAATTCCCCGATTAAAATTTGCACGCAAGTCCCAAAAAAAAAAAATTGGGAAATCTTCTCTCAAAAATATGGCTCTCCTACATAAACTTTTGGTGTTTTAATTTTCATCTGATTGAATACTCATGGTTGGTTTTTTGGACCAAAGTTTGTCACTTTTTTTGTTTTTTGTATGACCATGTATTTCCTTTTCAAATTCACTCTCAAAACTTTTATTAACCCTTCACAGCCTTCTTTTGCCCAACCTTCCTCTCCTCCATTACCTCTCTTTGTTTCATTCAACGTCCCACAACTATCATTCGCATACACTCAAACATCACACTCTATTTGGTTGAGTTTTTATTAAAAAAATAATAATAAATATAATAATTTAAATTTTAAGAACTAGTTTGGGACAGATATGAAAAAATTCAAAGACACTTCCATACGGTTCTCATTTTTGAGGCAGAAATATTTTTGAAGATTCAAAATTACATTTTTTAGTATTTATATCAAACTTGTTTTTAATTATGTAATATAACAACCAACTAGCATTTTTTTCATTCAAAATTAAATGGTACTTCATTTTGAAAGTAAATTGAGAAAAAATACAAACGTTACGAGTCAAAATGACAAAAACAAAAAATACTTTAAAAGTCAAAGGGAGAAAATTGTGAAACTCAAAGGAGCAAAGTATAATTTATCTTTTTTATTACCACAAGCCATTTTTTGTTCAAAATTAGATAGAAATTTGTTTTGGGAGTATGTTTGGGAAAAATTACTAACATTAAGGACTAAAGTAAAAAATAAAATAAAATCATGAACTTCAAAGGACAAAGTGTAATATACCCTTTATAACAGTTAACAACCCACTGCTCACAGCTAGTCCACGGTTATCATCCATTGATTTTTGCTTGGACAGTGAGTGTCATTGATGAAATCAAAACAACTTGAACATCTCTTCTTTCTTTCTTCTTTTTTTATTTAATTTATTTATTTTTTTGAGGAATTAACTTGTAATACATTAAACTATTGTTACAAGGGCTCAATTACAATTTTATTCAACAAACAAAATTATCAGAGCTTCAACTATATGAATATCCGGTTTGCCACCAAAACCACTGAACCTCAAGCCATGTAACATACAATCTTACCGACAACAATGGTCTTACCAGCATTGGACCAATATTTAAGTTCCCTCTATATATGCTTGCTCGTAAGGCGTTCTCATCAATCACAACATCGATATCTTCATGTGAGAGCTGCTTCTCAACTTAGCATGGCAGAATGCTGCTCTAAGTACTCTTTGCTATCCATCTCTGTCAATCTGCAATATATAATGTCACCATCATTAGTCAGAATGACAATATATGTGTATCCACTATCCAGAATTGACTACTCTTACAAACCCCAAAACTTTTTTTTTTTTTTTCTTTTTTTGGGATCAGGAACTGAAAACTGTTTTCGAAAACAATACTAAATGGGCTCAAAGTAACCTATGTTGATTTTGTCTTTGCTATTTTCGAAGTAGGAATTAAACCGAGGCTTGAGCAGTTAATGAATCTTTGTCGGTCGTTCTAAGTGAGGAAGGTAAAAATAAAGAAGGATACAACAGAAAATTGAAAGAAACCGGATTTTCCAAATGCAAGCCAATGTTCAAGGTCTCTCTGAATACATGGGGCAAATTCATTTTCTTCCAACTAAAACCTAGGAATCTATTTCAGATATGAGAAACCAGGAAGTTTTCCAACTATCTCCCAAATCTAAAGCTAGTTCTTTTTTTAGAACTTTCTTGCGTCTATCTCTTGAATAGCGTGCTCGATAACTACAGAGCTACTGGCTTAGGGTTCAGAAGTTTAGAAAGTAAGTTTTAAAATAATTATATTTCTTTTGAGCACATGTTTCGTTGCAAGAACATTTAAAAAGAACATAGTCATATTGTTAAAAACCTTTCTTTTTCTTTTTTTTTTTCAACTGTCGTTAAAAATCTAGTTAGATAAACAATTTCATCTATGTTAAAAATCTTGTTAGATAAACAATTTCATCCAAGTGGGTCATCAACCATTTTTAACTGTTGTACCAAGCATTTCACCAATCAACCATCTTTTATGTCCTCCGACCCCAAATGAAGTAAATTGTTTTAAGAAATACAACTGCATTAAGTCTATCAAAATTTATGTTGGGCAACAAAATGGATGGCTCAAAGTAAAGGCTATAGGAGAACGGCCACAAGAAGGAATTCTATCCATATAAAAGTTTATACGCTATATCCAAAAAGGAAAAAAATATTGCAGAACATAATACCTACTAATAGTGCAATCTTTTGCAAAGCCCAACTCATTGTCCACGCAAAGATCCAAATCATCATTTTTCCTTGATCTTGAAGAAGTTCTGGGAGCCATTTGTTGAGCATTAGAGATTGTCACAATCTTCTCAAAAAGTTCAACAGGAGTCCCCTCAGCTGTACACATCAATCTGGCTTTGTTCTCATACATCACCTGTAAATATAAAAACACAAAAGCCGGTTGGAGATAAAAATATGCTTTTAACATTATAATGTTCTGATTTTATGCTATGTCCCTTCCAAGAGGTGTAAGGTTTTGTGGAGTTCTAGGGCATAAATGAAACCCAAGTAACAAGTATTTATGTCTAAATTATTAAACTCATAAATAATCAACCAATTTGGAAGAAAGAAGACTAACATCAACTAGAGTGACAAACCGATATGCTGCTGTCCTATTGTTGAGTCTGAAAATTGGTACACCATCCAAAGCCAGGGTATGAAACCTCTCTGCCAGAAAGGAATACCATTGGATAATAATTTATTGCAACAGGAAAAAAAATAAGCATAATAACTGATAGGTACAGAAAGATTTTGCAATGAATGTAAAATCCTTAAAACATACATTTCACCTCCTGAAATAATACCTAAACTCAAGTGATTTTACATTCATTGCAAAATCTTTCTGTACCTATCATTTATAATACCGGTGATGAAATAATAATTATAGAATTTTTGTGAATTTAATCATTAAATTTATTTACATTAAATCCCATAAATACAAGATAAATTGCTGGGATTTAAATCTTGCGTTAAATCTTGTCAGGCAAATGGATCCCAACGTAAAGATGTCAGGCAAATGAACTGAGAACTTCTTTAGCAAAGTTCATGCATTGATGTGCAACAGTTCTCTCCATCAACTTTCTCTTCAACAACATTATGAGTTTGATTGCCATGGGAAAAATGGGCTTCAATGGTGTCGGTGTGATAAGGAATAAACCTTGAAACCACAACGATGAGTGCAAATACTATGGGAAGGAATGAAAATTTGAGGGGGTCATTTTTTGCATAAAACTGTAAAAAAATAAAATGGACTAAAGATGTTATTGTCTGAACTACGGCAAAAGCAAAAGAATAACATCCAAAGGCGACAAATGATCGAAGACTATATGCCATGGCTCTTCTTGCCACAGTATTTTCACTCCTAGGACTAGTCCTGGCACTACTTGAGATGATACAAAAAGCACTAAGTTCTAGAAGATGGATGAATTGCAGATTTCTGTGGGTTAATGTTGTTTTTGCCCTAGTTCAGACAATAACCTCTTTAGTCCATTTTATTTTTCTACAGTTTTATGCAAAAAATGACCCCATCAAATTTTCATTCCTTCCCATAGTATTTGCACTCATCGTTGTGGTTTCAAGGTTTATTCTTCATCACACCGACACCATTGAAGCCCATTTTTCCCATGGCAATCAAACTCATAATGTTGTTGAAGAGAAAGTTGATGGAGAGAACCGTGATCAACTACACATCAATGCATGAACTTTGCTAAAGAAGTTCTCAGTTCATTTGCCTGACATCTTTACGCTGGGATTCATTTGCCTGACAAGATTTAATGCAAGATTTAAATCCCAGCAATTTATCTTGTATTTATGGGATTTAATGTAAATAAATTTAATGATTAAATTCACAAAAATTCTATAACTATTATTTCATAACGGCTACTATTTCAACAGTTCATTCGTTTCCTTCATCTTATTGTATTTTTTATTTTTTATTTTTAATCAAGAACCCATCCTAGGCAAGGCCCTTTAGACCCACGTCGAGAAGGTAAAGTTGAGGTTCAAAGGCCACCTTCTAAGCCAATGAACCGGGCAAACTGGAGGGGATTTGAACCCTCATCACTAACATGGGAAGCATACCCATTTTCAAAGTTCTATTGGACTTTATTCTTGATACTCAAACACTGAAGTAAACAAAATAGAGCTTCATCCCAACAATTTGGTTTGGGTATTGAATTTTAAGGAGAAGACGAATTTGAGGTTTGAACCCACTCAAGCTAGAAGTGACTTACTGAACAATCCAAAATAGTCCGCAGCACCAAGTGGTTTGTCACACAGTTCTTCAAAAGGAAAATATGCACATCTGTTAGCACCCAATGGAGCCTTACAGTGGAAGAAAAATAAAATAAAACAACTGCTCTCCCTGTCTTATGACTTAATAAACCAAAGGTGATGTAGAACGGGCACACACCGATTGTTGGTGAAGATTTTATTTATAATTTTACAAATTGTAATATTTATGTTTATTTATTTTTTTCTTCTTTAGGCTAATTAGAAATTTTATTAATATTTAGTATTCTAAATGTTGAAACTTTTGCTTAACAAGGCCAGTTAACTCTTTCCCAACAAAGTAGAAACCTTGCTCAGCCTAAAGTTCAAGTGAAATACAAGAAGAAGAATTTATATGAGAAGAAATTACAAGGTGAAAATTGAAACATGATGTTTTAACGAGTAAAAGAAAAAAACAAAAGAAAAAAACGAGAGAGTTAATAACGTAACCGAAGTCATTTTCCGGTAATCTGTTGATGATCCAATCTCAAGAACTACACATCTTTCCTACATCAAAATAAATTTCCAAGCTTAACTAAATAAAAAGTAAAATAAAAAAATTCAACAAAGACATAGTCAATGAGGCCTTAAGTTTCTCATCTACAGGCATACCTTCAACGTGGAAATGAATGGTAGAAAAAGATCTCTCTGCAATCCACCTTCATAAAGGTTGTCCGGAGCATGATTTGAAGTAGCAACAAGAATCTGCTGGAAATCTGATTATTATTGTTAGTGGCTATTAGTGGACATATAGTGGCTGTTAGTGGGTTATGATAATGTCTATATACACTATGTTAGTGATCTAGATAGTGGCTATAATGGATGTATATAGTAATCTAGATAGTGGCTATAATGGATGTATATATTATGCAAGGAGATAGGTAGTGGCTCTTAGTGGTGATAGTGGATCTCTTAGTGGTGATAGTGGATCTTAGTGGCACAAATAGTAGCTCTTGTTCTCTCCTATATAAGGAGTGTAGTTTTCTCTTCACAAGATAAGAAGTTTTGAATATAACAGCAATATATTCCTTCTTCCTCATATTTTCTGAGTTCTTCTTCCTCATATTTTCTAAGTTGGTATCAGAGCAACAAAAACACAGCAGCCCTAAAACCGTCATAGCCATGTCGGAAGTCACGTCCGAAACCACTTCAACCCCTGCCGCTGCCATTTCGGTGAAAACATCCAACTCTCACTCTGTCCAAATCACCACCATCCGCCTAAATGGTGATAATTTTCTCCGCTGGTCACAATCTGTCCGGATGTATATCCGTGGGCAAGGAAAGATCAGTTACATCACTGGTGACAAGAAGGCTCCTGCTGTTAATGATCCGCTGTTCGACAGTTGGGACGCTGAAAACTCCATAGTTATGACATGGTTGGTCAATTCCATGGAGGAAGATATAAGCTCTAATTACATGTGCTATACTACTGCACAAGAGTTGTGGGATAATGTTAGTCAGATGTATTCTGACCTAGGAAATCAATCTCAAGTTTTCGAATTGACTTTGAAGTTGGGAGAGATTCGTCAAGGAGATGATTCCGTCACCAAATATTTCAATTCGTTGAAAAGGTTGTGGCAGGATCTTGACATCTTCAACACATACGAATGGAAATCGGTTGACGACTGCAACCACCACAAGAAAACTGTAGAAGACAGCCGTATTTACAAGTTTCTTGCCAGCCTCAACATTGAGTTCGATGAAGTGCGAGGAAGAATTATTGGCAGACCTCCTCTCCCATCCATTGGCGAAGTATTTGCCGAAGTCAGAAGGGAAGAGAGCCGAAAGAGCGTCATGCTTAAGAAAAAAGGTACTGGTGAGTCAATTGAAATTTCTGCTTTAATTAACGATGCTGCGGCCAACAAGGCTGCAAATTACCAGCGCAGGTTTGATGATAAGCCATGGGTCTGGTGTGATTTTTGCAACAAGCCTCGCCATACACGCGAAACGTGTTGAGCAGCAAACAAGGAGAGAAGAATCGTGGCTTTCCTACTGCTAATGAAGCCGATTCAGGTCCCTTCAACAAAGAGCAGATTGATCAACTCTTAAAGCTGATAAAATCCAACTCCTCATCCGGTACTCTTAGTGTTTTTTTGGCACAAACAGGTAGAAATCCTAAAGCCTTCTCTTGCCTAAACTTCTCTCCGTGGATCATAGATTCCGGTGCCTCCGATCACATGACTAGTTTTTCCCATTTATTTAGCACCTATTTCCCTTGTTCTGGTCATGACAAAATTAGAATAGCCGATGGTAGTTTTTCACCTATTGCAGGAAAAGGATTTATTAAACTAACTGAGAAAATTAATCTCAATGCTGTTCTTCACGTCCCCAACTTAGCCTGTAACCTTTTGTCTGTCAGTAAACTATCTAAGGATTCTAATTGTCGTGTTACATTTTTTGACTCCCATTGTGAATTTCAGGACCAGAACTCGGGGATGATGATTGGGCGTGCTAGGATGCTTGAAGGTCTTTACTACTTTGATGAAGTACCTGTTAGTAGTAAAAAAGCTCAGAGCTTTAATAGTACTAGTTCAATCTCTGTTCGAGGAAAAATAATGCTATGGCACTATAGGCTAGGACATCCTAGTTTTCTTTATCTGAAACATTTATTTCCAGAATTATTTAAAGGGATTGATTGTTCTTCTTTTCATTGTGAAAGTTGCATTTTTGCAAAATTTCATCGCTCTACTTATTTGCCAAAACCTTACCAGGCTTCCAAACCTTTTTATTTGATTCATAGTGATGTTTGGGGCCCTTCTAAAATCACTACTCTTTCTGGTAAAAGATGGTTTGTTACATTTATTGATGACCATACCCGCTTATGTTGGATTTATTTGATGAATAAAAAATCTGACGTGAAAAATTTATTCACAAATTTTTACAATATGATTGAAAACCAATTTCAAACCAAAATTGGTATTTTACATTCTGATAATGGAACAGAATATTTCAATGAGCAGTTGGGTGAGTTTTTGGCAAAAAAGGGGATTTTTCATCAATCTACATGTCGGGATACCCCTCAACAAAATGGCATTGCAGAACAAAAAAATAAACATTTACTTGAAGTAGCACGTGCTATAATGTTTTACATGCATGTTCCTAAATATTTATGGGGTGAAGCAATTTTAACAGCCTCTTATTTGATAAACAGGATGCCTACAAAGGTGTTAACATACAAAACACCTTTTGATTGTCTCAAAACTTTTTTTCCTGACACGAGGTTGTTTTCTGATTTACCCGCCAAAGTTTTTGGATGTACTGCCTATGTTCATGTTCCCAGTCAATTTCGTTCAAAACTTGACCCCCGTGCTATAAAATGTGTTTTTTTGGGTTATTCCTCAAACAAAAAGGGGTATAACAAAAAGGGATATAAGTGTTTCGATCCTCAAACCAAGAAATTTCATGTGAGTATGGATGTGTCATTTGTGGAAACAAAATCTTATTTCCCCAACACTTCTCTTCAGGGGGAGACAAGTGGAGTAGTAGAAGACAATTTTTGGGATATTTCTATCCCGCTCCCCAATGTCATTTATCCTACACAAAAACCACATCTGTCTGATAATGATCACTTAGGAGAACCAAGTTCTATGGTGCCTAGTCAAGAAGATTCTTGTTTAGGGGGAGAAGTACTACCAAATGATCTAAATTCTGAGCTTCAGGTTTATACTAGAAAGCGATTTCATCTGAGGAATAATGACCCGAATGTCCATCCTAATGACCCGAATGTCCACCCGAGTTCTGGCATCGAAATTTTAGGTAATCCTATTCCTTCTATTTCCGACCTTGATGTTCCTATAGCAATTAGGAAAGGTGTTCGAAATTGCATTAAACATCCTATTGCAAATTACCTCTCCTATCAAAGACTGTCTAAAAACCATAGAGCTTTCACATCTAGGATTTCACACTTGTTTGTTCCAAGGAATATACAGGAAGCATTGGATGATCCGAATTGGAAATTAGCAGTCATGGAGGAGATGAATGCTTTAAGGAGAAGTGGTACTTGGAAGATAGTTGATCTACCCAAAGACAAGAAAACAGTTAGGTGTAAATGGGTGTTTACGATAAAATGAAACGCAGATGGAAGCGTTGAGAGATACAAGGCGAGACTGGTGGCTAAAGGCTTCACTCAAACTTATGGGATCGACTATCAGGAGACGTTTGCTCCTGTTGCTAAAATAAATTCCATCAGAGTACTGTTATCTCTTGCAGTAAATTCAGATTGGCCTCTACATCAACTTGACATTAAAAATGCATTTCTCAATGGTGATCTTGAAAAGGAGGTGTTCATGAGCCTACCGCCGGGATTTGAGCAGAGACTTGGTAGCGACAAAGTATGCAGATTGAACAAGTCATTATACGGACTCAAACAATCACCAAGAGCGTGGTTTGAACGCTTTGGGAAGGCAATTATCAGTTGTGGCTTCTCGCAGAGTCAAGCAGATCACACAATATTTTATAAACATTCAAAAGACAGTAAAATTGCAATTTTGATTGTTTATGTTGATGACATCATTTTAACTGGTAATGATGAAGCAGAGTTAGCAGCCCTCAAAGAGAAACTCGCAAAAGAATTTCACATTAAGGATCTAGGAGCCCTCAAGTATTTCCTCGGAATGGAATTTGCAAGATCCAAGGAAGGTATATTCGTTAATCAGAGAAAATATGTTCTTGATCTCCTTGGAGAAACAGGTATGCTTGGTTGTAAGATGATGGAGACTCCGATCGAGCCTAACTTGAAGTTACAAGCTGCTAAGGCTGAAGAAGTCAAAGAGAGGGAACAATATCAGTGACTTGTAGGGAAATTGATTTACTTGTCTCATACGCGACCTGATATTGCCTTTGCAGTCAGTATGGTAAGTCAGTTCATGCACTCACCAGGGGATCAACATCCGGATACTGCTCCTTTGTAGGTGGGAACCTAGTTACATGGCGGAGTAAAAAACAGAATGTGGTAGCTAGAAGTAGTGCAGAAGCAGAGTTCAGAGCTGTTGCCCATGGAATCTGTGAAGTAATGTGGATTAAAAGAATTCTTGAAGAATTAAAGCTTTCTCACCCGACACCTATGAAGGTCTATTGTGACAACAAAGCAGCTATATCTATAGCTCATAATCCAGTTCTACATGATCGCACAAAACATATAGAAGTGGATAAACATTTCATCAAGGAGAAAATCAATGCTGGCATAATCTGTATGACCTACCTTCCAACAGGTGAACAATTAGCTGATGTGCTAACGAAGGGACTACACAAGAAGCAATTTGATAAGCTGACTAGCAAGCTGGCTATGGAAGATATCTTCAAACCAGCTTGAGGGGGAGTGCTGGAAATCTGATTATTATTGTTAGTGGCTGTTAGTGGACATATAGTGGCTGTTAGTGGGTTATGGTAATGTCTATATACACTATGTTAGTGATCTAGATAGTGGCTATAATGGATGTATATAGTAATCTAGATAGTGGCTATAATGGATGTATATATTATGCAAGGAGATAGGTAGTGGCTCTTAGTGGTGATAGTGGATCTCTTAGTGGTGATAGTGGATCTTAGTGGCACAAATAGTAGCTCTTATTCTCTCCTATATAAGGAGTGTAGTTTTCTCTTCACAAGATAAGAAGTTTTGAATATAACAGCAATATATTCCTTCTTCCTCATATTTTCTGAGTTCTTCTTCCTCATATTTTCTAAGTCTATACTTGCAGACATACACAAGTTTTATTTCTCAGTCAAAAATCCACATGTCGAATGCATAGAGCCTAGACGCTGAGAACATATAAAAATTAGTAGATTAAACTACTTACAACGCCATTGCTGAATAAATGTCCAAATAAACGGTTTAATATCAATGCATCAGCCACATCAGCCACCTATGAAAAAAACATAGAAAAATGGAACTTAACAACAGGAACAGAGTAAAAGGCTAGTAGATACCATCCATGATGATAAAAAACAGAAATGATGCCGCTATTTTCAAGTTCCGACATACCATAAATTCGTCGAGGCATAACAAAATTGATTCATCAGATATCTCCCCTGCTACAAATTCAAGGGGATCCGGCACACCCTTATGCTTCTGCAATTATACAATACTATAGCATTAAATTTATACTTCAGTACGCACCACCTATTTCCAAGTGAAGTCGCCAAGAAGAAGATGAAAATTGGTCCAAAAGAAGATATTTTTGACTAAATTTGAAAGTACTTTTCAAGATAGAGCCATAGTCCATGAATATCTTGACCACCGATTCAATGAAATGAACGGCTAGAGAAGAAGATCATATATCCAAGGTTTTTGTTGTATGACATTTAGATGGAAACTCATCTTGGAGACGCTCACTGGCTCATTAAAAACTCTGACCTAATTGTTAGTACTAGTGTCAATTACTTGTGGTGCAAATGACAAGCGGCAAACAAAATAGTCAATTTCTAACAAACTTTCTATCTTGTTTGTAGTTAGAAGAAATATGGATAATTCTTACTTGCAAGTGGCTATCCAACATGAAATCATGAAAATGAATCCTCTTTTCCCTCCAGTTGCTAGGCCTGAAAGTATAAATACAAATTACGAGGAAAAAAAAACAGTGAATAATAATTGCTTAGTATTCCCTCGGCATTATGCTTATGATTTGCAATTGATGGTGGGAAGCTCATGTTCTTATATTCAAGTCAATTTTAAGGTCACCTATAAGGCAAATTAATTATGCACATCAAACATACAATTGATCAAAAAACAAGTCCATCAGCATGGTTTTTCCTGTGTCTACTCCTCCATAGAGATAGAGTCCTTTCACAGGTGAGTATGAAGACTGAGGAATGAAACGGGACTACAACCACCTACTCCTAAAAATGAAAGAAACAGTAAATCAATGACAATGAAGTTATAAACTCTGTTAAAAATTGACAACTCCAGTTCACAAAAAATATATATATAGTAAAACTCAAACAACAAGATCATGATATGCCTTATGAGCAAGTGATTCGGGAATCAGGAAACCAAATGAACAATTACCTGCCAGCTTTCTCAGAAGCTGCATACCGATCTAACTGGCATGCTTCAGCTGACTTGGCAAGTTCATCATAGTCTCTGAAGTTCTCTTATGGTGCCTACCTACACAATCACCCAATGCATTTTAACGCCTCACAAAGCAAGGTGTATGTTTCAAAGCATCAAGGCGTAAGCATTTTTTAATTTTAAATTTTTATATAGTACATATAGAAAATATTTTACAATAGCAAAAAAAAAAAATGTTAAAAATTAAATATAAAGGTGTGAATACATTTTTCTTCAATACATCGAACATTTCACTACAAATAAAGAAGCTTGCCCTCATCGAAGGTAAAAACAACATTCTTAGTTTTAGTTATCAAGCTTCTCAATTAAGCCGTAGCTTCGTTTTTATTTTTATTTTTATCGGTCATGTAATTGATGTTTTCCCCATGGAATATAATTACAAAAGAGGTTCACTTTTATGTTTAAACCATATATTAGATTAAGTTTAACAATAGCCCAAAACAAGTTCTCCTTATACGTACTCCTCACATGCTTATGAGTAAAAGGCATACCAGGGGTATGTGAAGTGCACGCCTCAAATTGTGATGCACAAGCCTTTGGGGAGTGTAGCCGATACATGACTCGATGCAACCTTCAGAACACTTTTAAACCAAACAAATTAGATAATGCATGTGGATTAATAAATCCAAGGTTCTGAAAAGCGGTTGCGGTCGACGTAACGGTGATGGTGGTGCGGTTGCGATTGCGGGGTGTAAAGGTCGTAACGTAACGGTTACGGTAACTGAAATCGTGAATTTTTTAATTTTTCGCACAATTTGAAAAAAACTTACCGATACGCATATTTTTTTTTTCATAATCATATTTATTGGGTTTTAAAATAAATATTAATCAATTTTTGTAAATTTTTAAGTATGATCCAATATATTTCATATTTTTAAATCACTAAAAACTGAATTTTTTACATTTTATTTTAATAATTAATGATTTTATATGTCATAAATCCATATTACGCTTGTGGCAAAAAAAAAAAAAAAATTTATTGGATTTAGATGTATAAAATTATTTTTTTGATTACTATACTTGTGGAAGCATATGCAAATTTTAACTTGAATAGTTTTAAAAAAATAAATTATACATGCTAATGTAATCATATACAAATTAAAAAATAAATTATAAAGAAATTTTTTTTTTTTTTTTTTGGATTTGGATCACTTGAATATTCATTCTCTTTTTGGATAACCTATAAATAAAAATAAAATAAACTAATAAAAAAAATTGACATATATAAATATGTATTAATATATAATTATAGGTGTTATATTTTTTAGATATTTTACAAAAAAATCACTCACTAACTATTATATATAAGATAAACAATGACAAAAGTAAGCGAATAAATACGAGCCTAAATATATATATATACATATATATATTTTTAATCAAGCCAAATAAATAATGACCACACTTATTATTATTGTTATTTTCAAACAATATATAGATAGATAGACACACACAAATAAAATGGTCGAGTGAGAGCAGTTGACTAGAATAGCATAGGTTTTACAGTTTCAACAAATCAATAACATGTTCTTCATCTTCCCTATTCTCTCTCTTTATCTCTTGCCCTCCATCTTCCCTCTTCTCTCTCTATCCCTCCTCTCCTATTTTCAGCTTTTTTTTGTGTATTTTTTCGATAGAAGCAGTTCAGAACCGTTACGTAACGGTGCATAACAGGCCGTTACGGCACCATTATGACCGCCACGGCAGCCGCTACGACCAACACACCTGTGAATCTCAATCACACTGTAAAAGCGACCGTAATGGGTGGCGGTAACCACCACAACCGTTATGCAATGGCGTTACGTAACGGTTGCGGCCGCTTTTTAAAGCCTTGAATAAATCACTCTCACAATTTAGACATCCTCTGTGTAACCATTTGAAAGTACTTTTTCACATCCAAGAACCAAAGTTGCATTAATTCTAGGTCTTAAAAGCAAATCAAATGATACCTAGCAAATGCACATTAATTCTAACTACTACCCCACCAACAACCAAACTAATTAATGCCAACAAATACAAGCCATCTAAGGGAGTGAGAGCATAATTTTCAAACATTTACAAACTAAAGAAAATTCCAATCGAAGATGAGAAACTTAACCTTCTGGGTTGGAGAAAATTCGGAAGAGACATACAAACTACTAGCTTTTCCTTTGAAACTTATAATCAAACATGAAGAGTGAATTGATTGCAATACCTGACAATTATCCCCATCCACAAGATCACCCGCTTCAATTCTACGCTCATACTCAACCAGAGGTCCTACTTGCTTACTTCTACAATCAAATCAAATTAAAACCCAAGTCGAAATGTGAACATCATGCTAAAGATTATTTAACAAAATTGAAAAGGATAAAAAGGCAACCTCCATTAGCTACTTTAGCAGCATCAGCAAACAGAGCTCTTGAGATCATATATGGATATGAATATCTACAAATTTCAGCATTGTAGGAGAATCTGTAGACAGAGCAAGTACTAGCCAAATAATTTTTTTTTCTTGATAACCCACTTGATATAGTATATCCTCGACGCCGAAAAGCTGATTGAAATTGTCGAACAAATCGAACAATTGTTCTCATCTTCAATCAGAATGAACTAATCCAATGTTGAAGTGCTTCAAGAGTAATTCACAAGAACCAAAATGCAAAAAGGTTCTGAAACAAATAGGACTCAAATATTATATTTTGTTATCATATTAATAGAATAGAATATATTCCTACAACTATACACAATTATTAACCCTTTGGACAGTTATGCAACTCAAAAAAGAGCTACTAAAAAGTAATATCACACTAAAAAGTGACAATTGTTAAAAAAATAAATAAACGTAAAACAGGGGATAGATAAGAATAAAAAATTACATAAGAAAAACAAGTTAAATTTGAACATTCACGTCACCAAAGAAGATAAAATAAAAAAAAAACAAAAAAAACAAAAACAAAAACAAAAACAAAAACAAAAACCTAGATTATAGTAATCTAAATTCAAGATTACAAAAACCCAATTGGAATTTCGAAAAATAACACACACACATACACAAAATATCAAAGGATGATTATTGATTTTCTTTACTGTTTCCAATCAAAAGAAAAACCAATATTTTCACCAGGAAATAAGGTATTTTTTAAAGAACTAATGAAATTTACAGTAATACAGGAATTGAGAGAAATGAACGTACAGATCTTTAAACACCCAGAACTGTGCTGAACTTGAAAAAAGAAAAAAAAAAAAAAAAAAAACTGATCTTTCACAGATTGAACAATCCTATACCTATGAATGAATGAATTTATTGTAGAGACATGGCTTTATATTTATGTATATGTATGCAACGGATTTGGAAGCAACAAAAACAGAGAAACCTAAATCTCGGGAAGTAACTCGATCAAAGAGGAGAGAGAGTGCGAGTGAGAGAGAGAAAAATACGGAGACAGTGTGGTGTGGGAAGTCCTCCATTTATATTTCCATATTTTCTTCTGCAAAATGTTTGGACTCCCTTTGGATGACCCCCACACCCCAGTAATTCTCGCCCTCTATATATATATATATATATGTGAGGTGTATTTATGTGTAGAATTCATATTATACTATGGCTCCGTTTGTTTTGGGTACGAGAGAGAAATTGGGATTAGGATAGTTGTGGGTTTTATTTAATGTGCTGTTTGTTTATAGAGTTAAGGAAGGGACTGTTAAGTTGAAAGGGTTTAGGATATGGGATTCGGATGGCCCTCTAGGACTTCGTATTAGAAAAATAGTCTGGCGGACTAGAAATTTTTTATTTTTATTTATTTATTATTTTATTTTTTACATGTCGGACATTTTTTTTTGAACATTAATGTTTAATTTT
Source organism: Camellia japonica (assembly GCA_030407325.1). Lineage (NCBI taxonomy): Eukaryota > Viridiplantae > Streptophyta > Magnoliopsida > Ericales > Theaceae > Camellia > Camellia japonica. The sequence goes on from JAPPVO010000032.1 coordinate 96,933,579, forward strand.
TTTGTATTTTTTGTTAAATAAAAATCATTTTTTATTTATTTTATTTTTTTTGAAATTTTTTTATTTTATTTATATTTTTTAAAATTTTTTTACATGTTGGACATTTTTTTTAAAACATTAATGTTTAATGTTTTTGTATTTTTTTTATTTGTTTTATTATTTTATATTTATTTTATATAAAAATAATTTAACAATCCCTACACTAACAACTATCATCAAAACAAACATAATTTTACTTAATCCCCTCACTAACAATTCCCTCACTATCAATCCCCTCCATTATACCTCTGAAAACAAATGGTGGCCTAAATTTATGAAAATTTTGTGAGAGTGATGTGGGAAGAGGTCTCAATTCTTACTACTTTCTTTTTTTTTCTTTTTCTTTTTTTGTCTTTTGTATTTAGGAAGAGCTTATAAAAATATATATATATATATATATATATATATATGTATTGTATGATGCAAGAATTTGGCTAACCCACCAGATGACCGATTTTGTGCAAAATTTTGTACAGATTTTACACTGGCAGGTCGATTACTTGGTCGACCCCGGGGTCGACCCCCCGGATGACCCTCAAGCTTGAAAATTCAATTACAGAATTGTACAGATTTTGCTCTTTTTTGTCGATCGGCCGGTCGTCCCCCTTGACGTCCGGTATGTTTTGATAAAAGCTACAGTACACCGTTGGAGTGATTGATATCAGATTGAGCCAAATGCCTTTTTTTTACTCAAATTTAGTGAAAATTTTGTTCAACCGTTGGAGATGCTGTAAGGTCACCTAGTTTCAATTTTTACAACAAATTCATGTGAGTGAATTTGAGTGAAGATCCTTCCTAGTGATAGTTTTGTGGTGTAATTTGTGCTTTTAGTGAGAGTGTCACACGTCAAAATGAAAGGAATGGAAGGTTGAGATTGTGTCCTACTAATCCACGTCGATTTAGATTTTTTAATTTTTCAGTTTTTTATTATTTATTTATTCGTGGGTGGAGAAGTGTTGTGGCTCATTTTTCTGCTTTTGCTTATTCTTTCATTCACTTATTTTTAAGTGATTTGTGAGGTGTGACATAAAAATTAAGAGGGCACTCGATTAAAAAGTCTAATTTTAAATTTTTTTTTTATTGAAGATTCACAATTTAAATTATTTTGCCTATAAAGATAAATTCATACAAAATGACCAAACTAGCTTAGCTATATATATTCAATTATATACCATTAAAATATCATCAAAACACTTTTCTACTACACACACACACACACACACACACACACACACACTCTCTCTCTCTCTACCTCCGCGGTCACTCGTCACTTGTCGTCGTCACCATTGTGGCAGTCTTGCCCTCCTCACTATGCACGACGTCTACAAAACCAGACTCATTGACGGTTCAACCTCACTCAGATTTGGTTCTTCAGCAAATCTCGTCCTTTAGTTTCGTCTCACTTAGATTTGGTTGTACAAAAATCAGCGGAGTTAGCTCTGTTGTGGGAGCCATACTGCTACGGTGGACATCGACCGTCCCCGTCGCAGTAGTGATGCTAATGAGTGGAGATCAAATGCTTATAGGTATAGATCTGCAATAGAGGAACATGGAAGAGAGAACTTGCGGATCATTTATATATATAGGTATAGATATGTACGTGTATGCTTATGTTGTTTCATGGATGTAACACTGTGGATCTACTGATCTAGTTCTAATTATGGTACAAAATTAGTGATTTTGGTAACTGTTTTTAAAAAATAGAACCAGATCAAATTCTCACTGCACTGGTATGTTGTTCCATGGGTGTGACTGTCACGACCCAAACCCGCCCCTATGGGTTTAGCACCGTAACCGGCCAGTAATCCGAGATTACCGAAGGCCTGCTTAACAGTAATACAGTAAAATATAGTACAGGGGCATGGCGGAAGCCATTACAGTAATAAAATAATGTCCAATGAGCTGTGACAGTCTGTATGCAAAAAGACTTTTCATACATATAAACATTCAGTACAGAACAGTTATGCACAATATTTACAATCATTCAGTACAGGGACTTAATCCCTACTAAACAGTACAGTATGGTGTTGTCAGTCTATACAGTATTACAAAACAGTACAGAGACAGACGGGGAAATAAAACACCCCTAAGCCATAGCTTGGCAGGCTCGGAACCTCGCAGTGAGGCACTTTGGTTGGCTGACAAAACTGGAGTTAACCCTGACGCTTCTAGCTTTGATCCGGTGCCTGTGCACCTACATATATATATGAGCAGTGAGCTAAAGCCCAGTGAATAACACAAAGCGTAAAGGGGTCAAGAATGAATGTCCTTACGGTAATGAAAACAGTTCATTAAATCAGTATATCAGTTGTTCAGTATAGTAAACAGTCATATGTGGTACATCCATTAGCATAACAGTAAGCAGTAGGTCTTAAAAGACCGAGCAGTAAATGATGGCCATCAATCAGTAAACAATAGTGGTTCCAACGAGGGAACCGACAGAGATCTCTGTAACAGTAACAGTAAACAGTAGGTGCTAAGGATGCCACAGTACAGTTCAGAATATAGGACATACATTCATTCAGTAAACAATATCAGTTCAGTAAATAGTTCAGTTCAGTGTTCAGAAAATAATCATTTTAAACATATCTTTACATAATTGTTACTCACAGAGTTCTGGGCTACAGTGAACTAGAGCATCTCCTCGGAAAGCCAACCCTACACAGTTTACAGATTGAACACACACTAAGCTACACAGTTGGGAAAGATAATAACTTAATCCCTAATTTTGCCTCGGTGTGTTCTACATCTATATCCTCAATAAGATGCCTTAAACTAGGCCTAAGAATGCCTAGGATGGAATGAGGATGCAAAGATGCACTTAGAAAAACTTTACAAAATTCTCAGAAAAATAGATCCCCGCTCGAACGCAGGTTTCCCCTGCTCGAGCGGACATGCAACAAAGGTCCCCGCTCGAGCGGACCAAAAAGTACTGGATAGGTGAAATTCACGCTCGATGCCCGCTCGAGCGTCCAATCCTCCGCTCGAGCAGACTGATGCACAGTGCAAAATGCTGGGAGCTCGTTTTTCCCGCTCGAGCGGACGACCAAAATCTGGAAATTCCAGACTTGAGTCCCAAGCTCAAAATCAAGTTTAAATGCACTAAATTCGATCCTCTTGGGCCAAATTTCTGTAAAACATTTGTAAACACATAGAATAACATAATTCAAAACTTAATTTGAGAAATCAAAGCCCAAGGGTGTTTAATTAAACCCATTTTCAAACCAATTTTTCATGAACATGCTACAAACATCACATGCATGGAATTAAACCATTTCAAAGCTTCAAACTCTTGCTCTAATGAGCCAATTCTTTTCAAAACAAGATGAAAACATGGACTCTAACAATAATATGAACATGCATGTACCAAATTCCATGTAATCAACCTCAAAATGCGACAATGTAGACATGCATGCATGATATGAGCTTCAATTCAACATATAGAATCAATCCTAGGCTCAAATCTTCAAATTAGCATAAAGCATGCAAGAATCAACTCAAAGGCACAATGAGGAAGATGAATTTCCTTACCTAAGTCTTGAAGTAGAGGTATGGAGGCTCAATTGACAATCTACACCTCAATTTCTTTAATTCTCCAAGCAAATCACAAGATGAACTCAACTCGATTGCTTCAATTATCAATCATAATCTTTCTCGGTTTAACAGTAATCAGTAGTCATTCAGTAAACAGTGGTGAGGGTTATTACAGTCTCCCCTCCTTAAAAAGAGTTTAGTCCTCTAAACTCGAGTTACCTTCATTCTGGAAGAAGACAGGATTCAGTGGGAACAGTTCGGGATATCTCTTAGCCATGTCATCTTCCTTTTCCCAAGTGGCATACACACCACCATGGTTTTGCCAGTCAACTTTCACTAACGGGATCTCTTTGTTTCTCAACTTTTTGATCCGTCGATTCACAACCTGTATAGGCCGTTCCTCGTAAGTGTAGTCATCACTCAACACTACACGAGTAGGCTCTATCACATGGAAAGGATCCCGGAGATAATCTCTCAACATCGAAATGTGGAAGACGTTATGCATATGCTCCATTTCAAAAGGAAGCGCAACTTGATACGCCACCGGATTGATTTTCTCAATAATCTCGTACGATCCGACATACCTTGGCGCTAACTTGCCTTTGACTCCAAAACAAGTCTGGCCTTTCATTGTGTCACTTTCACAAAAACGTGATCACCCACTTCATATTCTCTGTCTCGCCTTCTGACATCTGTATAACTTTTCTGTCGGCTCTGTGCAGTTTTCAGTCTCTGTTGTATCAATTTCACTTTCTCAGTCGTTTCATACACAATCTCGGGCCCAAGCAAAGGCCCATCTCCAACTTCTGCCCAGCAAATCGGAGATCTACATTTCCTGCCATACAATGCCTCGAAAGGCGCCATACTAATACTTGAATGAAAGCTGTTATTGTAGGCAAATTCAGCCAACGGCAAATGACTTTCCCAGTTTCCCTGAAAATCAAGGACACACATTCTCAATAAATCCTCCAGAGTCTGGATGGTCCTTTCTGACTGGCCATCTGTCTGAGGATGATAGGCACTACTTAGTCTCAATTCAGTACCCAGTGCAGTCTGTAGGCTTTGCCAAAACCTCGATGTAAACTTCGAATCCCTGTCAGAAACAATGGATACAGGCACTCCATGCAGCCTAACAATTTCATCAATATAAAGTATAGCCAATTTGTCCGCATTATAAATTGTCTTGACAGGTAAGAAGTATGCAGATTTGGTCAGTCTATCAACAATAACCCAAATTGAATCCATACCTTTTCTAGAGCGAGGCAATCCAACGATAAAATCCATCGTGATATGCTCCCATTTCCACTCCGGTATGGGTAAGGGTTGCAGTAAGCCTGCGGGTCGCTGATGTTCCGCTTTGACTTGTTGGCAATGAAGACATTTTGACACAAAGTCGGCAATTTCTTTGTACATTATTTTCAAATTTGAACCCCGGTCTCGGTTTAGATTCTCTTTCTTCGATGATCTTCTTCAAAAAGTCATCTATTTGCTGTTTCTCTTTAATTTCTTCGATCAATGTCGGTTGAGCAGTAATAGCAACTATTGTTCCACATTGTTCTCTCAAAACAACTTCAATTTTAGATTTTTCAAGGTCACAAAGCAACTCTTTCTGTCCGGTAAGCAAACAAGCTAGGTTTCCAGTCGATTTCCGACTCAATGCATCGGCAACGGTATTGGCTTTTCCCGAATGGTACAGAATCTGTAAGTCATAGTCTTTAATCAGTTCTAGCCATCTTCGCTGTCTCATGTTCAGTTCTTTCTGTGTGAAGAAATACTTCAGGCTCTTATGGTCGGTATATACTTCACATGTTGCCCCATACAGATGGTGACGCCAGATTTTCAACGCAAATACCACTGCAACAAGTTTCAGGTCATGGGTTGGGTAGTTCTTTTCATGTGGTCTCAGTTGTCGGGAAGCATAAGTTCTGCATTAAAACACATCCCAAACCCTTATGAGAAGCATCACTAAATACAGTATAACCATCCGTACTTGAAGGTAAGGTAAGAACCAGTGCAGTCACCAATCGAGTTTTCAACTCTTAGAACGTTGATTCCCTTTGGTCAGTGCAGTCAAATGATATCCCCTTCTGTGTTAGTTGAGTCAATGGTAAGGCAATTTTGGAGAAATCTTTGACAAATCTTCTGTAATATCCAGCCAATCCCAAAAAGCTTTAGACTTCTGTCACATTTGTTGGTCTAGGCCAGTTTACTACAGCTTCAATTTTCTGCGAATCAACAGAAATTCCATCTTTGCTAACAACATGCCCCAAAAACATAACATGATCAAGCCAAAACTCACATTTAGATAGTTTAGCATACAGTTTCTGTTCTCTTAGGGTCTGTAGGGCAAGTCTCAGATGATGTTCATGTTCTTCTATACTTTTGGAGTAAATCAATATGTCATCAATGAATACCACAATAAAGTCATCAAGGTACAGTTTAAAGATTCTATTCATGAGGTCAATAAATGCTGCAGGTGCATTGGTAACTCCAAAAGGCATAACTAAAAATTCGTAATGTCCATACCTCGTTTTAAAAGCAGTTTTATCAATGTCTTCTGGTTTAACTTTCAGTTGATGGTACCCCGATCTGAGATCAATCTTGGAAAACACTTGAGCACCCTGTAACTGATCAAATAAATCATCAATATGCGGCAATGGGTATTTATTTTTCACAGTTACCTTGTTCAATTCACGGTAATCAATACACAATCTCAGTGAGCCGTCTTTCTTCTTTACGAACAAAACGGGTGCGCCCCACGGTGAAGTACTAGGCCTGATAAACTTCTTGTCTAACAGTTCTTGCAGTTGCACTTTCAGTTCTTTCAGTTCAGTTGGAGCCATTCCGTAAGGAGCTTTCGATATAGGCTGTGTACCCGGAATCACATCAACGGTGAACTCAATCACCCTGTCAATCAAATCCCTTGGCAGATTATCTGGAAAAACATCTGGGAATTCTCTGACTATGGGAATACTGTTCACATTAGCATTATCATCAGTAGACACAGTCAATACAGAACACAGATACCCTTTACACCCATTTTTAATCAATTTAACGGCTTTCACAGATGAAATCAAATACGGAGGAGGTACTACTCCAACCCCATTAAACACAAATTCGGGTAAACCAGGTGGACAGAAAATAACTTGCTTTGTCACACAGTCAATGGTAGCATGATATTTTTGTAACCAGTCCATCTCCAATATTACATCGAAATGATCAATGTTCAATGGCAGTAAATCAATAAATAGATACATATCCCCAACAATGATTTCACATGCAGGGTACATATAAGCACATGTCATGGATCCCCCAATAGGTGATGATACAGCTAACAGATAGTTCATGGGTTCTAAGGGTCTATTCAATTTTCGTGAAAAAGCATGCGATACGTATGAGTGTGTAGACCCCGAATCAATCAGTACATATGCATTTTCAGTACAAATAGAGAGGATACCTGACACAACGGTCTCAGTATTTTGCACATCTCCCGGTACTAGGGCGAACACTCGGCCCTGCCTCATGGGCTCTTTCCCGGTAGCTTTGGGGTTCGGTTTTGGTGCAACAGTTGATGCTGCGGTGCTGCCTGCAGCTTTACTATTGCCCGGAGCAGTGGAAGGGCAATCTTTAACCATGTGGCCCACCTTGCCACACCTGTAACAAGCACCAGAAATTTTATAACAAACTCCTTTATGGTTCCTACCAAATTCGGAACAGGGCGGAAAGGAACGGTTTCCTTGACTAGAAGTAGTCGTTGACCCTGTATTTTGCTTTTTGTTCAGCGGGTTGTTCTTGCCTTTCTTGAACTTAAAATTCTGCCTTTTACCACGCCATTCAGACGCTGGTGATTCAGATTGTTTCACTGCTTCGATGTTCGACTCAGCCATCAATGCTCGGTCAAGAACACCTACATAGGTCGGTAGCTTTAAAACATTTATTCTGTCGAGTATTGCCACATTAAGGCCGCCTTCAAATTTTCTGGCCTTCTTGTAGTCAGTGTCCACCATATGCGGTGCATATCTAGCAAGCTCGGTGAACTTTGTTTCATATTCAGCAACGGACATGGTGCCCTGCCTCAGTTGTTCAAATTCAGTCACTTTCCTGTCCCTGACACACTGGGGGAAATACTTTTCAAAGAAGGACTCCTTAAACTGAGCCCAAGTCACTACAGTGTTAGTGTCACGGACCAGCATCCACCACCTTCTGGCCTCTTCTTGCAAGGTGAAGGTAGCTAACAATACTTTATTTGCCTCCGAGCACAGAAACACTTCAAATAACATTTCAGTCTCAAGCACCCAAGCTTCAGCCTTCAATGGTTCAAGGCCTCCCTAAAAGGATGGCGGTTTCATCTTGCTGAACTTATGGGTGAGAGCAATTATGTCCCCATCATTAACATTTACATTCTGTACATTCACATTCTGTTCCGGTGCAGCCGGAGGAGGAGGTGTGGGCTGTTGATTCTGTTGTTGCTCTAATCTTGCAGTTATCAGTTCCATCATTCTTTTCATTCTTGCCATTCTTGCCTCAGTGGATGAGGACTCAGATTCATTTGCATTATCCATTTCACTATAAGCAGTTATAACAATTATAAACATAAACAGTTGCATACTTAAACAGTTTAACACATTGGCATACATTCAGTCATGTCATAACCACACACTTATCATGCTCATGTAATGCCCTAATCGCTTTTCTAGGACACCCTATAGCTCATTTGGACACGTGTGTGCGGCATAACTCGTGGTAAGTATCGCTCTGATACCACTCTGTCACGACCCAAACCCGCCCCAATGGGTTTAGCACCGTAACCGGCCAGTAATCTGAGATTACCGAAGGCCTGCTTAACAGTAATACAGTAAAATATAGTACAGGGGCATGGCGGAAGCCATTACAGTAATAAAATAATGTCCAATGAGCTGTGACAGTCTGTATGCAAAAAGACTTTTCATACATATAAACATTCAGTACAGAACAGTTATGCACAATATTTACAATCATTCAGTACAGGGACTTAATCCCTACTAAACAGTACAGTATGGTGTTGTCAGTCTATACAGTATTACAAAACAGTACAGAGACAGATGGGGAAATAAAAATACCCCTAAGCCATAGCTTGGCAGGCTCGGAACCTCGCAGTGAGGCACTTTGGTTGGCTGACAAAACTGGAGTTAACCCTGACGCTTCTAGCTTTGATCCGGTGCCTGTACACCTACATATATATATGAGCAGTGAGCTAAAGCCCAGTGAATAACACAAAGCGTAAAGGGGTCAAGAATGAATGTCCTTACGGTAATGAAAACAGTTCATTAAATCAATATATCAGTTGTTCAGTACAGTAAACAGTCATATATGGTACATCCATTAGCATAACAGTAAGCAGTAGGTCTTAAAAGACCGAGCAGTAAATGATGGCCATCAATCAGTAAACAGTAGTGGTTCCAACGAGGGAACCGACAGAGATCTCTATAACAGTAACAGTAAACAGTAGGTGCTAAGGATGCCACAGTACAGTTCAGAATATAGGACATACATTCATTCAATAAACAGTTCAGTTCAGTGTTCAGAAAATAATCATTTTAAACATATCTTTACACAATTGTTACTCACAGAGTTCTGGGCTACAGTGAACTAGAGCGTCTCCTCGGAAAGCCAACCCTACACAGTTTACAGATTGAACACACACTAAGCTACACAGTTGGGAAAGATAATAACTTAATCCCTAATTTGCCTCGGTGTGTTCTACATCTATATCCTCAATAAGATGCCTTAAACTAGGCCTAAGAATGCCTAGGATGGAATGAGGATGCAAAGATGCACTTAGAAAGACTTTACAAAATTCTCAGAAAAATAGATCCCCGCTCGAGCGCAGGTTTCCCCCGCTCGAGCGGACATGCAACAAAGGTCCCCGCTCGAGCGGACCAAAAAGTACTGGATAGGTGAAATTCACGCTCGATGCCCGCTCGAGCGTCCAATCCTCTGCTCGAGCGGACTGATGCACAGTGCAAAATGCTGGGAGCTCGTTTTTCCCGCTCGAGCGGAACTTCCCCCGCTCGAGCGGACGACCAAAATCTGGAAATTCCAGACTTGAGTCCCAAGCTCAAAATCAAGTTTAAATGCACTAAATTCGATCCTCTTGGGCCAAATTTCTGGAAAACATTTGTAAACACATAGAATAACATAATTCAAAACTTAATTTGAGAAATCAAAGCCCAAGGGTGTTTAATTAAACCCATTTTCAAACCAATTTTTCATGAACATGCTACAAACATCACATGCATGGAATTAAACCATTTCAAAGCTTCAAACTCTTGCTCTAATGAGCCAATTCTTTTCAAAACAAGATGAAAACATGGACTCTAACAATAATATGAACATGCATGTACCAAATTCCATGTAATCAACCTCAAAATGCGACAATGTAGACATGCATGCATGATATGAGCTTCAATTCAACATATAGAATCAATCCTAGGCTCAAATCTTCAAATTAGCATAAAGCGTGCAAGAATCAACTCAAAGGCACAATGAGGAAGATGAATTTCCTTACCTAAGTCTTGAAGTAGAGGTATGGAGGCTCAATTGACAATCTACACCTCAATTTCTTTAATTCTCCAAGCAAATCACAAGATGAACTCAACTCTCTCAATATCTCTCTCTCTAAGGTCGGCAAGGAGCAAGAAATGGCTGAGCAAATGTGTTATGTGATCAAGTGAAGGCTCAATGTGTGTGAGATAGTGGGCCATTAAGTGGTATTTTGGTAATTAAGCTCAATTTGGGCATTTTATCAATATTTGATCTAATTTAATCATACCAAATCACATTTTAATTAAATACACCATAAAATCACATAAATTATGACGATCATAAAGCACTAATCGATTTCCGGTTCGGCCGCCGATAAGGCCTTCAATTAGCAGTTCGATCATAAAGACATAAACAGATAATGAAACAGGCAACAGATAGACATGCAATTCAAATAGATGCACTCAATCAATCAGTTTCAGATTTCAGTCAGTTAATTCAGTATTTCGATTGCTTCAATTATCAATCATAATCTGTCTCGGTTTAACAGTAATCAGTAGTCATTCAGTAAACAGTGGTGAGGGTTATTACAGTGACGCTATGGATCTACTGATATATATATATATATATATATTGATTCTCTGTTCTAGCAAAGAAATATGTATGTGTATGTTATGGTTGTGGTTGTGGTTGTTGATTGACAAATGTTGCATTTAAACAAATAAAAAGAAAATCTGTTGTTTGTTGAACAAATTTGTTCAAAAAATTGAACAAATAATATATAAAAAAAATGATGGAATTTCAACAGATAATTTGAATATACAAAATTTTTGAAGAGATAAATTTCAACAGATAACTTTTATTTGGACAAAAATTAAACAGATAAAAATTTCGGCATATAAGAATTTCAACAGATAGATTCAACAGATAACGACAATTTTCAATAGATAAAAATAATTTGAACTTTACATTGAAAAAATTTGAACAGATAGACAAATTTTGAACAAATAGGGAAAAAATTTCAACAGATAGGAACTTTTTTGAACAAATAGGGAAAATTTCAACAAATAGATATAAATTTGAACAGATAGTCAACGAAATGATAAAAAAAGTCAAAAAGTAAAATTAGAAATAAAATGTTCTTCAAGACTTCTTACCAAGTTATTTTACAAAACGTGGACCTCTCAATAATAAAGAATATTTACTAAATCTAATACCTTAGATAATTGCTAAAGTGAATTTTTCATCAATCTTCCAAAATTGAAATTACCAAAGAAAAGCAAAGTATCCAAAATCTCCGGACCATGTTTGGACCCACTTGGCCATTGAAGCTGTGGAGTGAAAGGTTCAAGAATTTGAGACCAAACCAAACCAAAAGGAGGCAAACCATCAAATGAAAAAAAAAAAAATAACAAAAACAACAAAAACAATGGTGTGTTTGATTTTAATTTTTTAGATTCAATTTTTTGAAAGTTGAGTTTATTATTTTTCATATATTTTTATTTTTATTTTTAATGAATATTTTTAAAATTTTAAGCTTTTTTTTTTTTTTTTACTTTTTTAGATGCACCTTACTTAGATATATCTAAAAAGTAAAATATTTGTAAAAAAAATATTTTAAAATCAATAAGTACATAAGAATACGAAAAATGTTTTAAATTTTTGTATTTTTTTTGTATTTTTTATATTTAGTGAATTTTCTAAAGATTTTTTTCATAAATATTGTACTTTTAAGAGTATTTATGTAAGATGTATATAAAAATTAAAAAAAAAATTGCTTAGAATATTAAAAAAATTCTGTAAAAACAAAAAAACATGAAAAACAAAAAAAAAAATAATTTTTTGAAAAGTGAATTCTAAAAATTCAAACCAAACAAACTATCATTTTGTTATTTGGCAAATTTATGTGTTTCAATGAGTGAAGAACCAAATTGAATTTTCTACAATTTTGCAGCTTGAGATGTTAAGATATTGAAGATCGGTTAATTATCAAACCTAGAAAGCAAAATTTTAGATTTATTGTGTGAGAGGTCAAGAGTATAGAGGTTTGAGAAAGCCGAGAGAGCCAAATCTCTTCTTAGCCTTTTCAGAAAAAAAAAAAATAATAAATAAAAAATCCCAAAACAAAACAAAACAAAACAAAATAACGCCGTCTTGGAAGCATTACAAAGTTCACTAACTACTAAGAATCTAAACTTGTGAAATTGTAAAGGCAAACTAACAATTTATTGTGTAATTCATTGGTAAAACAAATATTGTTAGGGGAAGTTATACTTTGTACCTTTTAAATTTTATCGTTTTTCCTTTCTTTTCTTTTTTTAAAATTTGACTCTTAATATATATCTATACTATTATATATGTGAGTACCTAAATTAGTGTCTTAAAACTTTTTCTCCCTTTATGGTAAGTGTCAAGTTATTTATAAAAAATTAAAAAAAAAAAAAAAAAGTTAGGTAACATGATGAGATAAGACTTGAGCTTAAGACCACAAAGTTAATAAGAAATACTCTTATCAAGTGAAGTTACAATCAATACATGTTAAATATTTTATTTTATTTTTATTTATTTAATTTAGAACACGCATTACGTGGATCAACCGCTAATATATATATATATATATATTTACTTTGATCCTCAATGTTTGAAATCTTGCTGAATTTATTCCTAAAACAAACTTTCTTTCAATTTTGGATTAAAAATCGCACCTTGGCAGTCTAGTGGCTCCACGTTGTGACATAAAAATAGATAAATTACATTTTATCCCATTAAATTTTATAATTTTTTACTTTGACCATTAATATTTATAATTTTCATAATTTACTCCCAAAACAAAATATCATCTGATTTTGAATAGAAAAATGCCACTTTGGTGGCCATGTTGCATAAATTAAATCATATTAAAATTTGGCTGAGTTTTCATAACTTATTTTTTACTAAAATGGGTTTTGAATTTTCTTCAATTTTACAATTTGAGCAGTCAACAAGATATTGAAGATCGGTTAATTATTTAACCTAGAAGGTAAAATTTTAGATCATTGTGTGAGAGGTCAAGAGTAGAGAGGTTTGAGAAAGCCGAGAGAGCCAAATCTCTTCTTAGCCTCTTCACCAAAAAAACAGAAAACGAAACAAAGCGCCATCGTCTTGGAAGCACTATAAAGTGCACTAACTACAAAGGATTTGAACTCGTAAAATTGTATAGGCAAACTAACAATTAACTGTGTAATTCATTGGTAAAACAAATATTGTTTGGGTAAGCTGTACTTTGACCCTTTTAAGTTTTACCATTTTACTTTTCTTTTCTTTTTTTATAAATTTTGACTCGCAATATATATATATATATACTTTGATCCTTAATGTTTGAAATCTCACAGAATTTATTCCTAAAACAAACTTTCTTTCAATTTTGGACTAAAAATACCACATTGGCAGTCAAGTGGCGCCACATTGTGACATAAAAATAGATAAATTACCCTCTGTCCCATAAAGTTTTATAATTTTTTATTTTAACCCTTAATATTTATATTTTTCACAATTTACTCTCAAAAAAAAAAATGTCATCCAATTTTGAATAGAAAAATGCCACTTTGGTGGCCATGTTGCATAAATTATATTATATTAAAATTTGGTTGAATTTTCATAACTTATTTTTTGCTCTCTCTCTCCCTCTCTCTTCTGAATAATTAGAAATAAATTTGTAAAAAGTAAAGAACTATTGTTATAATTTGATCTTATACCACTACCAAAATTTGGCAAAAGCTCATCTCCTTACTTTTCTCATAATGGCCCTCACAAATGACATTTTATATTTGACTCTTTTTTTTTTTGTGTGTGTGTGTGTGTGAAGAAAGTAGAAGAACAACATGTTTAGGAACACATATCAACAAATCTTGTAAAAAAATTACATCCATTGGGTTTGATTATATATTTGGTTTATTCATTCCTAATTTCACTGATAAAATAAACGGCATTGGTAGTAGAGTAAAATTATAATTTTTTTAACATTACAACATATCAAAAATTAACTTTGATATTATCATTTTGATGACACCAACCATCTGAATTGCTCTAAATAATTATACTAGGCATCATATATATATGTATATTTAAATTAATATATCATATTACAATAAATTAAATGAATTACATCACTATAAAAATATAATACAATATATTATTAGTTTGAAAAAAAATCTCAAAATAGAAGATAAAAATTTTAAACAAATACTTAAAAAAAGGACTGGACTCTCTCTAGTTGGTTTTTTCCAACTAGACGGCCTATTTTGGATACGTCTCGATAATCCAAACTATTCAATATGTAGAGCTCATCGAGTACTTAATTCTTGTAAAAACTGATATTGATCGGATATCAATAGCCACTTGATCAGATCATATTTATGCAAACAATTTATTTTTAAAATCATATTTAACATTGACACAAATTTAATTTGATCAAGTGAATATCGATATATGATCACCGTAATTTTTTTCAGGAATGGAATACTCGATGAACCCTATATATTGAACAGTTCGAATTATCGATATAGATTCTGTAATAAATCCAAAAAAACCCGACAGACACGCTCCAGTTCGATTTCAAACAACAAAAACAGTTGAGCCCTTAAACAAATAAAACTGACATACATATCACAAAATTCATACTTCTAACAACTTGTTGAGGTGATAGGTTCGAACAATAGGTGTTAAAATGTATATCCATTGAGCCCCCTTAAATTCCATTAGTTAGACCATCTCCAATGGTTCATCAATTTTGTCATTAAATTTAAATTTGATAAAAAAATAATATTTTTTCCTACTCCAAGGGGGTAACTCCCTGAAAATAAATGACAATAAACCATACATCATGTTAATTAAATAACAACACATGATGAAATAATTATCCTCCCTTAATTCCAATTAGTTGTACAAAAGAGTAACATATGCAGATATACATTCACAAGTCTAACCCTAAATCTATAACATATGTTACATGATAAGGAAATAAGGTGAACATAAACAAATAAGAGAACGTCCTAATGGCTACAATTTTTCAATACGATACTTGGTTACAACAAAAGTGAGTTTTAAACTCAATACAGATAAAGCCCTAGGCTTGTACAAAAATAATTACAACAAGTAAACAAAATGAAGCTCTTACTCAAAGTCCTCTCAAGCTATTGCCTTGGCGGAGACATATCATCAGCACCTGAAAATGGTTGTCCACATAGGGTGAGTCAAAGCCTAGTAAAGATACTCTAACTCAGTATATGGATCTTAACAAAGCCATAAGGTGAATGCATATGCAATGCTCATGCAAAAAACATTTTATATCTCTTTCCAAAACCATGCAATGTCAAGCTTATATCTCAGTTCATTAATTCATTTCCTTTATAATAGAAAACAAGGCAGTGGATACAATATTGGGAATCTCTAGGACGTGTCTACAAGTAGGCTACAAGCACTACCAATCTGTCATTTTTACTGGTATTAACCGGAAGGCTCGACACCTAACCGCGCGGGTTTTTGAACTTTCACTAAGGATACACAGGCCAACATAATGCCACAACTACACTCCTACCCAGATTCACCAAGGTATTCACCACTTTTTCTCAAAACAATATATATTTTCAATGTGTAGATATGTTACAATGCTCAATGCAAATAAATGACAAAATAGTTTCAATTCACCTAATTCTCATGCATTTTCTACAACAATCATAGCTATCCTCCACCAATAGCCCAAAACAGATATCTCTAAACAAATAGATAATTTCAAATACAGATATACTTTCCAAAATCACAAGATGGGAATGATAATACATATCCAACTCCACCACCACAATCATCATCATCATCATCCTTCCAATTCCATAAAACCAACATCAATTTTATTATCTTTATAAAATCCAATATTCACCGTTTAGGGCAAAAACCCCATTTCTTTAAAATCATTTCCCAAGGATAAAATTCATTATTCATCACAACCCAACCATTTTTACAAAGTCACAATCATATACAATAATCCATTTTGAAAACCCCTCTTTTGAATCTTTAAACCAAAACCTAGATTTTTGTTTAAAAACTCCCAAACCACCACATAGCTTAGAAAATCAAATAACTAAGGTAAAAACCATACAAAGTGTCAAAGTAATCTCTACCTCAAAGAAAAAGACCCAAATGAGAGATGGGTAAAACTCAACGGAGCCGAAAACATGAATTTCACTAGTTAAAACGAAGCCCTCGACGTGCTCTCTCTTTTTAACAAAGGGACTAGGTATAGAAATGGGTGGATCAGGGTGTATTTGGAGCTTAGAGATGATTTCTAGAGAGAGAGAGAGAGGTGTGAAAAAGTGACTCAAAAAGTAAACTTTACGACTTGATAAACGCACAAACCTCTTGAGCGCAGGAATGGTCGCTCGAGCGACCAGACATAATAAGTTGGACCGCTCAAGCGAAGAACACAAAGTCCCAGAAGTTTTGCAGATAGAAGACCATCGCTCGAGCTTAAGAAGTACCGCTCGAGCGCAAGAATGGCAACTCCCAATATCTCTGTAGGCTTGCAAAAGTATTGAGAGTTCTCAAAGATCGCTCGAGTGCAAGAAGTGTCGCTCGAACAAAGAAGCCAAAATCTGGGTAGGAATCATTTTGAAAAAAACTAACTCTCGACCCGTTCCAAATGCAACCAAGACACTCAAATAACCAAACTCAATGAGGAATAAAATAAGACATGAATGATTGTATAAGATAATAAAACTCGAATTCAGAACATCAAATGGGTCGGGTCTAAACTAGAATTGCTATAAATGGTTTCATCAAATAAGTATCAAATCGAGAATATCAAAAATCTTTCACCAAATTGAAGACGCTTGGGAGCTTTCATCAAATCACTGTTCATAGGTGTTTGATTTTCACCACCGAATGTCTCCTGAATATCCCTCGGATGACCACCTCTAGGCAAAAATTTGTAAAAAAAAATACACTAGCCAATTGACCGGCCAAACATTTGCTTGGTCGACCGGTATTTTAATGAAAACTCAAAATCCTCCTTTGAAACACTTGATATCAAATAAAATTTTTACTCAAATTTTTATTCAAATTTAATGAAAAAAAATGTACAATTAGAGATGCTCTTACATACCAATTGGATATCCTTAAAAACCGTTATAGGAATATCTTCTTCGTGATTAGGGATTATATGATCTCGCAGCCAAATTGACCCAGACGATCGAAGCCTTTTCCCTTTCTCTCTCTCTCTCCCAATTTCTGCTTCTACGTCGTTCTTTCTGAGATTCTGTTCGAGTAGCTTTGTACTACTATACACACATATTATATATATATATATATAGAGAGAGAGAGAGAGATCAGAGATGGCGAATCAAGGGGTCATGAAAGCGAAATGAAGAGAACAGTTGTCGCCTGAAGAATCTCCTTCGCTATATCATCTTTTCCAATGTTAGATTCTCTCACCTTCTTATCATTTCTTCATTTTTCACTCTTTAATTAACTCCACTTTATCGTCAATTTCTTGTTGCTTTTCAATTACTAGAAATATTATGTGTCCATAATGATTGGATTGTTGATGTAGTCCAAATTTCATCCCCAGCACATTAACAATCAATTTTTAATTTGTTTTTCCCTTTGCACTTTCTCAGCTACCAGACAGAGCTCTGTGCTTTTTTAACTAGAATAAAACTGAAATCAGGGATTAATATGATAGTATTTGAGAAGTGAAATCGAAGAACTCAATTCAACCTATATGAAGATTAAATTCTTTTTAAGTACTTTTCCTTTGTCCTGCCTTTTTTCAGCAATCAAACAAAGCTCCAACTTTGTTTTTCTTTCCTTTTTTTGCAAATGAAAAGATATTGAATTAAGTAATGAATTGCAACTATGGGATGGACTACTAAAGAAAAAGTAGTTACAACTTCAAGTTATCTACACTAAATTTTTGAGTTATGATAGTGCTATGTACATGAATTATGTCTCACTTCTTGACTTGTTACTTTTTGGTTTCCTTCAACTTTGATGTTTGTTACTCGGTCTTGTTTTTTGAATCTTGATTTTGTTTTGTAACTGTTTTTAGTTAGATTTTTTGTTCCATTAAATTGATTTACTAGTTAATTGTGGCTGTTGTCAATATAGTCTATTTTAAAATCAATGCACTTTGTTCTCAATCTAAAGTTGTGCTTATCTAGGTTTTTTATCTTGTGGTGAGGGCAGTGATCTTCTATTCTACTTTCAAGTGGAAGCATTGGGTTGGCTTCATGTTGACTTTTTTCGCCTACGTTATCCCCTATCAACAACTTGCCATAATGGCAAAACCTACATATTTTGAAAGTGGGGAGCTTGAAGATGGTGGGTTTGATTTGACTACTGATGGAGTTTGTGGGTATGTTTCACTAATGTTATTTCTGCTTTTGTTTCTTCCAGGTTTCATATTTAATCTACTCTGGTTTGTTGATATTTTGGTTTCATTTTTATATCTGAACCAAAACCCTTTTGCTTATTTGTAAAATGAAGTTTTTGAAAAGTGCAATGAGTGCAAATCTAAGAATTTGAATAGTGGAGAAGTTGCAATGCTTAGAATAGAAACGATGGTTGAATTGTGGAAGTGATGTTGATCTTCCTACATGGGCTTCTACAAATGAGGATGGAGGAAGAGAATAGAGAAAAGGGAAACAAGAAAGAGGAACGAGAAGTAGTTAAGTAGGAGAACCTACCCCCTCCCCCCCCCCCCCCCCCCCCCCAAAAAAAAAAAAAAAGAATGTAGGAGAAGAGTTCTGGGAGGAAGAAGAGTTGGATGAAGAATAGAGTTTTGAGAGATAAGGGTTAAGAGGAAGAGGAAGGGGAAGAGGAAGAGAGGATAAGGGAGATAGAACGAACAAGAGAGATAAGTGAGGGTAGGGTTGTGAACGTTAGTGCATGTGCAAGAACGCACACACACAGAGATTTGGTATCTTTGTTCTTTCATATGTTTTTCTTCAAGCTTTAGAAAACCTAAATCTGGAAGGATAATGACGCAACCAAATATACACGGGAATTGGATATTGTTCTAGTAGAAGAAAGAGGCACTCAAATCCACGAGAAAGACATAATCTTAAAACCACAAGAAAGAGAAAATTTGAAATATTATTGATAAATGTTATCTTTGCCCCAAGGCTTACGTAGATATTTATATCAATATCAACTAGGGAACCTAATATTTATAATCTATTCCATGCCAAATTGCCAGATTTCTAATAAAATACTAATTCCAAAATACTATTATTTTTTTTTTTGGGTGAATACAAAAATACTAAAACTAAAATACTAAAACTAAAATAAAGAAACTCTGAAAATCTTGTCCTACATCATACTCTCCCTGTATTTTTTTATTTTTTTTTAGAAAAAAAAAAACCCCTCATCCTTGAGTTCAATTGTTTGAAGTAATTTGATATGCTTACACTTGTTGCATTAGATTTGTATTCAAGATTAATCTTTCCCTAACTTGATATTCTTGTGACAATCTTCCAAAACTAATACAATATTAATTGGGTAAATTACAAATATACCCCCTGGGGTTTTCTTAAAATACGAATTGTGTCTTATGGTTTGTGCTACATCTTTTGATGTGTAAATTGATTCTCTCATGTTTGTCCCAATTGTGGACTTGTAACATAATCTTTTGTTGCATGTGTTGTTGTGGCATTTGGCGTACTGACAGTTGAGACGTTAGTTGTTTGGATTACATTAAAACTTGTTGATTATCGTCATTAGCAAACTTCCTTTCTTCTCAATCAAATGGATTTCAATGACCTCTTTTTTCATTGTGTATTTATCTAAATCTTTGTATTTTTTAAAACTTGGGAATGCTCGTAACACTTTTTTTCTTCAATATTAGGCTGATCATGACAATTTTGTTGACCTACAAAGCTCGATTAACTCAAACTCGACAAACCTGCTATTTTTTTTTCGTCGAATAATATGTATCCACAGTGTATAATTGTTATGAAATTCTAAAAAATATTGGCAAAGTAGCACAAAACGGATACGTGACACGACATAGACACGCTGACACGAAGATTTTCAAAAAATGGAAGGCACCGTATGTCTTGGACATGTTAGCAATTTATATTTTTATAAATTTATTTTATGTCAAATATATCATTAGTTTATTTTTTTGTAATGAAAAAAATAACATAATACTACTTTAAATTTATAACATGTATATGTATGTCGTATGTATGAGTGCCTTTGTGTAGTTACCTTTTCCAGTCTCTACTGATCAATAAAGATTTGAGTTGACATTAGTTATTTAATGATACCTAAATTCTTGATATCTCAATGTTGAATCCAACTAGAGAGCAGTGTCCAGATTTGTCACTGAGAAAACAATCAGGATATTTTGGTTCTCTGCTGATAGTATGTGTGTTACTTTTTGGTCATATGATAGTTAGTCACTAACGTTGGCAAATGTATTTTTAATATCCTGATATTGAGATCCTTGCAAAAGTATTAAGTGAACCCGTGTTCTTCCATTAAAAAACTAATATATATCATGCCTCGACTCTTGAGGACTTCAGCAAATGTTATGTTAGTTTCATTTATATTGTAGATGTATTTTTTGGAATCAGTATAGGCATTTATTTTTGGTGCTATTGCTGATACTAACAAAAATTATAATGTATTTACTTCCTTAATGATGCTTCCTGAAGAGCATATATGCAGACTTCTTGTTCCTTCTACCTAAAATTAACATTTATGAATATCAATCGTTGGGTGAGGTTAGGGATTATGGAAGCTTTTCACCTTTGATGTTATGTTGAAGTAACATACATACGCTTCAGTTTTGGATGATATTTGCAGTTTGGTGGTATTGTCCATTTTGAGTAAGCTTTAAAGTAAAGAAAATGCTTAATATTTTTCAATCTTACTTGTTCAATCTTACTCCACCTGGAAGTCTAGAGCAGAAAAGAGTTCCTTATTGCAAGTCAGTGGTTTTGTAAGTTGTGAATTGATAATAAATGATAATCTTTGTCATTAAAATAAATGGTTTCTAGTTTTGTGGTCATAACATTTTGGAAGAATATCACTTCTTGGTTTGAAATGTGAAATTTGTAATACTTTACGACCCTTCTTTAGGGTTTCCTATTTGATATGAGTTACAAGATTTGTTTATATTGTAGGGAGGTATACATCATTCTCTAGTACATGCATATCGTCCTTCATATTTATAAGATGCTCTGTAGCTACAATTGAATTAACATGTATTTTTTGTTTATAAATGTGATAAAAAGAGTTTTAACTAACCAATGGTTTAATATTGCAGATATTTGCATGATGTAATCTACATTACTGGCTTTGTGTAGCTCACGACTATCATCTCTGAAAAATTTTGGTACATTTATTTAGTGGTAAGATCCATTTCCTGAATTGGTTTGCTACCTGCATGTAAAATCCAAGTTATGCATAGGATACTTTTATGGAATAGATTATTAATTAAATTAATTTATATGGGTCATTTAATAATATCAAGGAATTAGTTATGAGATGGATTATAATTTCTATTACTTAGATGGGTAATTTTGCGATTTTGAAAAATTAGGTTAATAAGCCCACATGTCGTGGCTTTAAGTCCTGGGGAAAAAAAAACAAAATAGGGGCTGATGAGGGTTTTTAGAGACAGCAAGGGTTTGAAGAGAAAAAAAAAAAACAAGAGAGAGGATTCAAGGGAAGTGGCGGTAGGAATTGAGGGGAACATTCTTGATGCTCATTGATTAAGGTACCTTTCTACACCATTGTTTATTATATGTAAATGGATCAATAAGCAGTCTAAAGGTCATGTAAAAAGAAAATCTGTGGGGACGCCTAGTAGATGTATGGTGCAACGTGTATAGTGTATTGTGTGGGTTGTTGATAACAGTGCAATCTATTGTGTGGGTGTAGTTTTGACAGTAGAGTTTGGTATATTAGATAAGGTGTGTTTGGCTATTAAATTGGATGGATTGTTTGGTGTCTCTTGGATTTTAAGCACTGCATATATATATATATATATATAATGGGTTCTTGTTGATGTGTGAAAGGCATCAAAATATTAATTTATTTGAGGTTCTATTTATTAGGTTTGTGTGATTGAATTGGTGGAGCTGGGTGTTTGGAGTTAGTGTGGTGGAATATTATTTTAAGCGTGTGAGGTAAGTAACCCTCTATCACTATTGGTATATTTTTATTCCTATTGAATCGTTTAAAATTATAAATATTTATTTATAGCCTTTCTATTCTCTTAAAATAAAATATGGATCAAGTATAAAACAGCATCGGATATTATTACGAAAATTATTTAAATATTTTGTGAAACTATTCTGAAAATTGTACCAAATGTTTATTCTGAAAATATCGAATATGTTATTTAAAAATTGTGTATTGTTTGAATTCTGAACATAACTCTAGTCTATCTATAATTTGGACCCTAGCCAATGGGGGTTATTTATTGGCACAAAAACTAGTTTCTTTTGGGGCTTTACCACCGGCCTATGTGTGGTTCTGGGCCTTCTCATGGGCTAAGTGACCGTAGTCACCAAGACTTGGGTTTTGTGAATCGCATCATTGAACCATTGGTTTAGACAACGAAATTTCTTCGAATTATCTCATTGTCTTTTCAATTAGAATGTGTTGCTACAATGTTTATTTTCAACTATGAAACCATCTTAGAAAATAATTGTTTATTTATTAAATTGTAGTAAAAATATATTTATTGGTTATCAACTATTTTTTTGTATACTTGATCTAGCTAGCAGTGATGGTTGGTTATTTACTGGGCTGTCTAGCTTACCCTTATTTTATTTTATTTTCAGATTCTGAGGAGTAGAGCTGCGCGAGGTTTTTACTTGTGGGAGTGTCGAGAATAGGACTATGATTTAAGTACTTGGATTATTATTTTGTTAGTGGATTATCTTAGTGGACTTGGTGGACAATTTCATATGATAAGAATTATTTATTTTTATGGATTTTGGCATTATGATAATTAAATATTTAATTTGAGTATTTTACATTGTTGGTTTATGTGATTGGACTCTTAGCCTTGCATGCTCACTTAAATGAGTGTGCGGCGTTGTCACGGAGCTTGGGGCGTGACAGTGCATTAGCTGACTTACTTCATAGTGTTGTCAGGCTTTTGAGTTACTGATTAACAAAAGAGGCCAGCTTGTGGTTGCCTGGTGTTTATATATCTAAGCATGCTAGTTAAGATTTGGGATTCTAATGCAATGGTTAATGTTACGGAAATGCCCGAACTATCATAAGGATAAACTTATATGTTTTTGCAACTTATTCATTCAAAGAAAAATCACTAAATTAATCGATTGAATCGAAACTATGTTCTTCATCTACTTAATATGGTGGCTCTTAAGGACTTGGATTCCCTAATGAACTACCTCATCTTACCACAAAATGAAGAGTAATGCTAGGAATCATGAAAAAAATATCATGAAGATCATGAAAAAATTTTCATCCTTAAATTACACATATAATAAAATACTACAAACTAATCAAAGGATGAAAAATCTTCATGAAGCATTTCATGATATTTTTTTCATAAGCCCTAGTATTATTCCTAAATAAATTTGTTATTATTTGTGCTGCTGTTTTTGTTTTTATTGTTACTATTCAATATTATGTATTGTATGGCACTATGCTTCTTGTGTTTCTATCATTTTTATTTGATGCCATTGAAATTTTGAGAGAGTTTTAAATGAGTACATCTAACTGCAAGATGGTGATAAATAACTGCATCTAGAAAACCTTTTGGGACATTGTAAGGTGGATGATGGAGTTGCTTGATCTTTTTAAATAAAATTCACTTTCATTCAAGAATTTGGCTTGAAAAGGTTTAGGCTAGCACACAAGGTTTGATTTTGGAAGTCTGCCAAGCTTTTTGAATAATTCGTTTTATTCTGTAGCTCTTTGAAGGTCACAATCTCAAGAAGAGATTGGTTAGCATGCGATTACTAGTTGAGGTGGTCATAGGTATAAAAGTGCATGATGAAGTCTGCGTCAGTATGAAATTAGAGAAAGGTTGCATTACTTTCAGTAAAACTGTTGTGTGTGGTAAAAAGAATAAAAAATAATTAGGATTTATTACATTGCTGGAATGATCATCTGACCAAATAAAGTAATGGAGAACATTATTATTGAATGTGTTTCCTTTTAAACAGATGTTGCTTGGACCTGTACAATGCTTAAGTTAATCTTCTTTTGGAGTCTGTACATGATATATTTGCAAGATTTTACATTGACTTGACATTTACATTGTAAATTGTCTAGACCGTTGCTTATATAGTGAGGATTATTTAGGTCTGTATTGGTGAAAGAACCAAATATTGTTGAAGCGAATACCTAAACCAGATTGTCTTCTGCTTTTGCTTTCCAGATACCAGCGTTTGCAGCATACAAACTCCTTGGTTTTGTGAAAGGATTTATGTCACTTGGTTTAGAGGTATTCTTTCCACCAGATATGTGTTATATCTTTGTAAGCAAATACAAAGCATCTGTAAGAGTTGGTGTGATAAGTTGTTCGCACTAGTATCACAAATAATGTTCAACAGGACCTAAAGAGAATGAAAAGTCCAAAAAAAAAAGAGAGAGAAGATGGAGGGAAAGCTTCAAGACCCAAATTTGCACGGACAACAAATTGATTGTGCACTTCTAAAATGATAGACTAGCTCTTGGTAGATCTTAAGTCCTCTCTCGGTATGACAGACTGCTCTGTTATCTCCACGTAATGTGAAATCAAGTTCGGCTGTCTGGTTTTGGATGGGAAGAACTTTAATGTGCTTCTCATTTTGCATGGGAGGAACTTTATGTTCTTTGTCATGGATGCGTATTCTAGATCTAATGTTTTTCATGGTCATGTTTAAGTATTTTTATCGATGTACTTAATTTTCCTGAACTACATGAATCTCTTTTGGTTTATCCTAATGTCGTGTTTGATTTTAGAATTATGGAGAGATTTATTGATAGAAATAAAAAGGATTTGTTGAAAAATGAAAATGTTTTTAATCTTTCCATCATTTTTTTCCCCAGAAATTTCAAATCTAAAAACCCAAAATGAAAAGGGTAGAATGAAAACATCACATCATATGAGGAATTCTGATTCCTATTTTGAGGAAGTTATGAAATCAAACTCTCTATGTCATTCAATGGGTAACTAGAAGCACAAAACAAACAGTGGATGATCGCTAATATCACACATTTAAAATTTTATTCCAAAATATCAATGTGTGGTTTAGTTTTAATCTATACATGAGTGTCATGGTACACTATTTTGAATCTCAACCCTTCACTTTTAAAAGAAGTGGGTGCTGATGAAGTTCCCAATCCCAGTAAATTAAAAGGCTCATCGACAAACCATCAAAAAATAAAATAAAATTTTCCAACAAGCCATGATCAATAAAATTCATGTTGTATTTGTATAATGTTCCATACATGTAACCCATGAGCAAATTGCTAGTCTATATTATATATTATATATATATTTATATTTATATTATACGAAAAAATAAATAGAAAAGAGAAATTTCTGGGGTCTTTGGTTTGTCTAATCAAAGTGTAATTCATTCTGAATCAATCAAGACAAAGATTTTCTTAATTACTGAATTGGAATTGTTTTAAGAAACATTGATTTTGTGAAAGCCGAGTAATAATCTGTATTACAATATTTGTATTCTTTTTGGGTTTTGGCTCTGAGGGCAACTAGAGTCTAACAAGTAAAAACATTCATAAAATTTTGGAAAAACTACATGAGACTATAATTCTATGAAGCTCCAAGATATGCAAACTGTTTTCCTCAAACCAAAACACCATCGTCTGGCTTACTATAAGCATATCCACCATCTTGATGATTCCAGAGACGGAGGCAAGCAAGAGATAGACATGATCCAGCCAAGACAAAAACCGCCATCACAAGGAGAAACCTCTGCTCCATCATCATCATCTCTTTCACCCAAGAAAGCCTGCCTAACTCTGTATTTGAATCCTTTCCAGTTCTGCTATCATTCTCATTCTTTGTGACCATACCGTCATACCATGGATATAGAAGGGTCTGGAACGCAGGATCAAAGAAATCCTCCACCCCATGAATGATCACACGTCTATCGTTGTAGATATCCCAATATGTGACCTTGACTCCATTAATGGAAGCGCGATCACTGTGATGGAGTGTTGTAGTAACCACAAGTGGGTGATGGGGAAGGAGAGTATCGAACTTGGATTCGTATGGAACAGTCGACTGAAGAGCCTCCCTATCAAGCTTTAGCCGTGCAACGTGGTACTAGAGGATGGTGAATGGTGGCTGCGGGTACTTGAAGACAAGAAAGCATTATCAAGTGGGCAGAATATAGTGATTATGGTATTGTAGGAGGGTTGTTCGTTAAGGGCTATGTTAACCCTGTTGATAGGGCACTTGGATCATCCCAACATTCAACCCATGATCAAATGGTTTGTTTGCACAACTATTAAAATAGTGGCTTATGAAAGGATTGAAAGAAAAACAAGAAGAAGAAATGCAAGTGAAAGCTTGGAGACCATGAAGGAAAAACAGCAGATTGATGAGGAGAAGTTGAAGAAGAATAGAGAAAGGTGTAAAGCCGCTAAGAGCAATGTTTGTATGGTAGAATGTAATCTGTATAGATTGAGAACCCTAACTGGGACTTATATATAGAAGTATATTGAAACCTTGTCCCATTGGAATTAGAAAACCTAGTTGATCAGAGTATTCAAAAAACAATCACATTTAGGAACCTACCAACCACTGTCCAATAGATTAAAATAATAATAAATATAATAAATGGAAGTGTTTTAATTATCTGAACTTGTAAGCTTTCTGAATGTTTCTGTATATTTCAACGTGTGCTAATACAAAGATTACAACCAATATATATAGTAA